>OX387271.1:14566507-15071247 GCA_947562075.1 Orthosia gracilis
ATCAGATAATCAATCTGGGGCCGTAATATTATAACGTGTCAACGCCATCTTGATTCCACTGTGGGACAATGCTCTTCGTCCTGTATAGTACCGTCTCTCTCTCACAGTGAAACCATGATAATGTTGACGGTCCCGTTCCGACCCGTTCAGGGATAGATAGACTCCAAATATTTCGTCATACCTGTGAGAATCTCTTGGCCTGCCTCCTAATCCGGGGCGTGTTGAAGAGCCTGGGCGCGGCATGCAACCTGGCAGCCAGCAGGCCGACGGCGGGGCGCGGGTCCAGGCACAGGGGGGGAGCGGAAGCGTGCACCAGAGCTGCTTCCACCGCCTCTAATGCACCGCGCTCCTCGCCCGCCCAGCCGCAACGACCGCCGATACACATCGCGTCTGTTATTATGCTCTGGTGGACAAATAATAGAATAGAATATACTTTATTGTTCATCAAACACACACATACACATGTCTCAGAATAGAATAGAATAGAATATACTTTATTGTGCACCAAACACACACATACACATGTCTCAGAATAGAATAGAATAGAATATACTTTATTGTAAAACAGGGGGTAACAGCGTCTACAGCTACATAAAAAATATTACTACATAAAAATCACAGATTGAAGTCTCAGTTTCGCATTGTACAGTTAATTCATTCATACCTTTGTTGGTTTTCAAATTATTTCCTTTATTAAACCCGGACAAATGCTATCTTTTGAAGCTACAAAACTGAGTACTGCATAGAAAACTATATTTAATTAATAAAAAATATATTTCACCAGATGGCGCGATATGCAGCGATTTGTTATTGAATTTCGTGAAAATTAAAATTTTCTGGAATTGATCATAATTGATTGTATTTTCTTGTTTAAAAAAAACTTTTATGGAAAAAATTATGAAAGATTATTTAAACGGATCATTTCAATAAATGGCCCGTTTTTAGGGTTTCGTACCCAAAGGGACCCTATTAACACTCCGCGGTCTGTCTGTCCGTCTGTCACCAGGCTGTATCTCATGGACCGTGATAGCTAGACAGTTCAAATTTTCACAGATGATGTCTTTCTTTTGCCGCTATAACAACAAATACTATAAAATAAAAACACAATAAAATAAATACTTAAGTAAGGCTCCCATACAACAAAAGTATTTTTTTTTGCCGTTTTTCTCTATAATGGTACGGAACCCTTAGAGCGCGAGTCCGACTCGCACCTGGCCGGTTTTTAAATTTCTGAGGCATAACGCTCGATTTTTGAATTTGTATGTAACACATTTAGGTACAATGAAACTGTAAAAACGTGCAAAAAAATACGGTAAAACAAATCGTCAATATAAATATTCACGAACCGAGTAAACCCTTTTACTTGCAAGTCACCCCTAACTGCATCTATCGCTTGGGAAAGATGAATTTACTTTTACTGTGACTGTAAAGACCACATGTCTAAGCACCAAACACTAGGATCAATCTAACTGCATAATTGACTCTTTTCAGTCGATTGTCTGTCATCTCATGAGCGATTAGAAAAAATACCACGCGAGTCCCAGCATTATGCTGAACGATGCCTGTTTTGCGAGATTTTGACGCACACTTTTCCTATTAGTATTAAAGATGTTCGTTTTATTTATGGTATGCGTCATACCTGACGCAAACTCTTTATCTTTCTTTCTTATCTGGCAAAGATCTGGAGATCCACGCAGAAAAAATTGCGGCTAAGGGGCTCCGACTACTACTACTACTAAGAATATGGAGATTATGTCTCAAATCGCTATATGTGAGTTTTGCACATAAGCTTTGAAACTCTTTTTTTAACCGACTTCGCAAAAAGGAGGAGGTTCTCAATTCGACTGTTTTTTTTTATGTTTGTTACCTCAGAACTTTTCATTGGGTGAACCGATTTTGATGATTCTTTTTTTATTTGAAAGCTGGTGCTTGTCGTGTGGTCCCATTTAATTTTCATCAAGATCTGATGAAGAACTTCGGAGAATTACATCAGAACTCTTCAATAAATGACGGCAAATCACTCGGGATAGATCTAATCGCATGTCTGTTTATTGTTTACACCATTTCATAACATAACATCACACTGGTACGCTCTAAAGGGGTACGCAGGTGTGAACAGTTCACCCTGGTATACTCTCATTGCACCGGTTTTGTATAAGTTTCATGTCTTGGGTTAATCTATTCTTGCTTCACTTTGGGCACTATACGCGTAGGTACCTAGCCTATAGAACTGGTCTATTATGTACCACAACTAAAAAGTGGAAAATAAAAAACTTTTCTACAAAAATTACAACCGACTTCCAAACAAACACTACAAAGTAAAAAACGGTTTTTTACATAATAAAGAGACTGGGATGACTTGGTACTATAGGAGACATGTTACATAAAAATTATAAACCCACTAAACATCTATGATTGATTTAACATAATCCTAACTGAATAAAGATAATAAGAGGAGTAGAATTTATAGCAGATAAATTGTATTTATCTGGCTTTATTATTTTAGAAGAATTAGAATTACCATTTCAAAACGATTCAAGATGCTTTGTAACTTCATAACCTTTATGTAGTAAGTCACGCAAAGGATTAAGTATCCCCTGTCTTCTTAAATATACTGAGCTTCAACCAACTACAGTAGCCAAACAATTTATTAAGCCATAATATCATGTAAGATGTTTTTATTGTTAAGGATCATAACATGGATAATAATAGTCAAAAGGATCATATCCTACTAATGTTATAAATGTAGCAGTTTTGATCAATGTTTTTTTTTTTCTCAATCACGCCAGAACGGCTGAACGTATCTGGATGAAATTTGGCACAGAGATAGATAATAGTCTGGAATAGCACATAGGCTTTTTATCCCGGAAAAATGTATGGTTTCATTGCGACAAATTCCGACTTTCACGCAGGCGAAGCCACTGGCAGAAACTAGTATGATACTATCCTGACAATGCATTACAAGCCACTTCTCCATTTTGATAAAATAACAAAAAAATTGATGAAGGTCATGGCTCTTATCAGCCAAATTACCACAAGAATAATTATGTATATGTCATGGACCAAGTGATTAATATGTGCACTATGTATAATGCCCAGGCAATATGAATCTAGTCAAGTCAAATTCTTCTACATTTATCACATTGTCTGGTCATTATGAATATTGCTGTGTAACGGTTGGGCAATTAGATAATTATCGTATAACTTTGTGTATGCCTCATGTACTACAATCTCCTTTTTTTTTATGAAAATAAATTTACTATAAATTATGCTCAATGAATAAGTCAAAGTCTGCGTCTGGGCATAATGAATATGCCCTATTAATCACTTGGTCCATAACATATATAACACAATCAGTGATTCTGGCACTAAATACTATTAAAATAACAAGAAAAATACTCAATATCATTCAATTATAATATCCAAAAATATACTTAAATAAGTTAAGTTTTAGGTGTTGGAATGACCTACATATTTATTAAATAAAAAACCGTCCTATTAATATTATACAGGCGAAAGTTTGTGAGTGTGTTTGTTACTTACTCGCAATCAAATGGCCACAGAGATAGATTAAAGCCAGGCATAGCACATAGGATATTTTTATCCTGGGAATATGTTCCCTCGGGATAATTTTCGACCTTCACGCGGATGAAGCCGCTGGCAATAGCTGGTTATTTCGTAAATTACAGCGTTATACAAAGATTTTTTAATAACCGAAGTTATAGCCTTTGAAAAGCAAGAAATTAATAATTATCATAGAAGCTTTTATCATAGAACAATTTATAAAAGATCTAGCATATTTTTTCCACAGCTATACTCCTGTGGGCTAATCCACAAAAACCATGCATTTTATAATAAAAAGTAATCTTATGACACTAAGCAATAGGGTTGCTTCCTGACAGTGAAAGAGTATTCGTAATCTAACCAGAATTGTACTTCTCTGGAAGTGCTGGTCACATTACCTTACAAAAACATAAAAACTGTCCACTTTATTTTAACTTAGACGTCTACTGTACTACTAGCACTATTAGAACTGTGCTGCTTTCAAATCTTCTAAACTTTCTATAAATATAAATATTTTTTTAGTTAGAATACCTACAAATCATTTAGTTTTTAGAATATTGAAGCTAGATACAAGATATTTACATACCTGATTGGTGGGTCTTAAGAGTACATGATGAGTATCACAGAGGAAGCTAGGATACGCCTGTCTGTAATCTCTAACTTGTGCTATTATGCATCCAGAGTAGAACAGACATGAGTGTTCAGTCTCCAACAGGTCAAGCAGCACTACGGGTAACTCTTCATTGTCTATGTAGCTCAGTAACTCCTCCTCTTCGTATGGCCATCGGGGAGTCTCTATCAATTGTTCTTCTTGATTTGTTGATGACTAGAAAAACAATAAAGTAATTAGTATATTTATTTTATCAGCTTAAGTAGGGCTGGACTAAAAAGCTGGAAAAACAAGTGGAGCAAACAGGCTAGAGGGTTCTGGTATCTGAAAGATGGCACCAGAAAACCGGTACACCCAATAAGAAGGTGGGAGGATGACCTAAGACTAACCTGAGGACCAATCTGGACTGGATTGGCACTAGACAGAGCTCAATGGAGAAGATTGGAGAAGGCCTATGCCAAATGACACACCGAATTACGAAAAATGTTACAAAAAAGAAATATATATGTGATTGAAAGGGTGACATAAGCTACTTTTATACCTGTATTCCCACAGGAACAGGAACTTTGCAGGTGAAACCATGAGGAGTCCACTAGTCTTAATTGAAAGATAAACTTTTTTCAGGGGCTTTACTTTACAACATTTAATGTACAAAATTGTGATTGTGACCCCAGTGTTACAAGGAATTCAAGAGGAATACATAGGTGTACAAAAGTAAATAATTTTTCCAACAATTTTATTACAAGATTGATTGATACTTATTAAGCAGTATGACTGTAAACATACATAGCTTGCTTATGTGCTGTTTAAGTATTTGGCTTAATAAAATATACCTTATAGACCAGCAAATACATTGGATACTTAAACAAGTAAAACTGTGTTATGAAAAAGTTAGGAGTGAATAGAAATTACATAAATTAACATCATATTATCTTAATATATCTTCCTTGTTTGTCAAATCAAAATAAATAATAATATTTGATTAGTAGGTCAATGGGAAGATATTTTTATACCAATGAATTCCTATAAAAATTTAATATTAAGAGGGTTACTTACATGGCCATCTGGTGGATGTAAATATTGCGAGTTGCCATTTACTTTTAAAGATAAAGAATATCCCTTATTGCCTGGATACAGATTTATTATTAGGGTATTAAGGTTGTATATTGCTATTAACTTTTCCAATAGATATGATGTGGACTTCAGGCCTTGCTGCAACATTAATGATACAAAAATTGCTTACAATTAAATATTTATCATAAACATCCTTATCAATATATTACTGTTGCTTTTTCTTTTTTGGCAGGATTATTAACCTGAAATACTGTTCTGCTATATCTGGTATAATAATATGTGAATAAAGATAATTAATGACTGATTTAAACCATCTACACTCTAATTATGATAAAATAAATGACACATTAATTTGGTATAGGTACAAGTAAAGCTTTTTCATTTCTTGAATTAATTCATGCACCATAAACTTTCTACTTGGTATTTATACATTCAACGATGTTCAGGCCTACGTTACTAAAGAAGAATTTGGTGTGGTTACTCTGTGTATATAACTGGAGCTACAGATAAATAACAATATGAAATAATTATTACATATTAATCTTTAGCTAAACGGACTGGATTAGCACTTACGTAGTTCCCCTGTATCGTCTCATCTCTACTTAACTCGTTGTAAAGTTCATGAAGTTTTTTAAACAAATCAAACTTCTCTGTCGTTTTGGAAGCAGACCCGGACGAATTACGTTGAAATTTCATTCTAGACTCATCAACAGATTCAGCAAGGTGCATCTTATCATGGGTCCAAGTCATTTTGTGGTCTGGGACACCACTGTTGAAATGTGATAAGTTTGAGTTCACATGTTTCGCCCGGTTAAGTATTACCTGAAATATTAATAATTAATTATAAACAAACCTATAAACAAGAACTGTTGGCTAAGTAAAGCTCGGATAATAAATAGAAGAAAGCAATGAAATACCTCAGCTTCCAATGCCGCGTGAATTAAACCATCCATAATGTCATTAATTAAAACAAATATGTAAGTGGCAGTTATTTTATTTTATTTGTTATTTCATATTAACAGTTTAGGCCTGAGTATTAAGTCATGATTTTTACAAAAACTAATATGCTTTATTTATGTTTCACACTGCATGACAGTAAAATAACATGTCCAATGTCCATCAACAATTTTTGACAGTGTATGTTGTAGATAATGTAGAGAGTTCCACGGAGTATTTTTTATCGATGGTATTTTAAATTAATATTAAAACATTAAAGAAAGAATACAATGAATGCAACGTGGACCAATTATTAATAAAACTATTATTTTTGTATTATTTTTATGCGATTAAATAATGACAGAAAGCTTTTAAAGATAACAATGTGCTCAAAGGGTCTTGTTTCAGAGTTAAAAATATATAAACAAGAATATAAAGTGAATTCAGCCTGTAGAATAACTTTTACAACTAATAAAAAACAATACATTGAAAGGAAATCTGTAACCTTGAGGACTCCAAATTCGCAACACTTTGGGCTCTGAAGACGTAGGTCTGGATAAAGTTATATACACCTGTGACTATCGTTCTCACAGCGGTGATCAGGACACAATCAGGCTCACTGAGTACCTCATTGAGACGGCTGATGCGGCACAGAAAAAAACAAGTAAGAAATTTCCGGTATTTATTTTTAAATTTGGTTAAACAATGCTACGTGGGCCAAAGACCTTATACGTATTTCTTAATAATAGACTGTGTACCAAAAATTTTTGTTTCGCTAAAATGAAATCTATTATCATACACCTAGTTTAGCTATTTCCTTATAAGCGGTAGCTAATCAAAAGCGGTCCTAGCGAGAAGGTTTCCGCTGGTAGTGTGTCTTTGTCTGACGTCTTGCCAGCTCAGCTAATCATTGGTTTTGGTAGAAATGGTCGAGAATGTTATATTTTTCTTTTTTATGTTATACCAAAACGAACGATACATAGACTTTGAAACGTATTTCAATATTTTTACAGTTCCTATAATTAATCAATTCGTTGTATTTAAAAAATAATTCATTAATACTGAGTAAGAGTAGGACTTTTAAATGTTTGGGTCTGGTAATACTAAATGTAAGATGGTGGTTTGCGGAGTTTATGGCGGGCCTTGTTCGAGTGAAATTCAGCGGCTGTTAATAAATATTATTTGCAAATTGATTCATAGTGGAATAAAATTGGTGTAGTTTTGTTTCTCAACTGTCTACACAACTGGACAAATGGACAAAATGTGGTATTATTGAGCTCCTTTGAGGTATATTTAGCTGCCGGTATTTCAAAGCATCAACTCCAGAATCATCCCAAGGAGGGGTCCTTCATGAGCTTGAGAGTAAGATCAGAGAGCTTTTTGTTCCTATCTATACGATGGGTCTTGAAGAACGAGACTTGAGATTTGAGGATTATCGAGATCGTAAACTGCTCAATTCCTCTTCGAGTTCGGTGATCTTTTCGTCGGTCCGGAGTGTGCGCGTGTTGTACGTTGCCAGGTCCAGTCGTCTGTATTTGTTGGGTTAGCCGGATCTCGTCCGGGATTCTTAGCAACCCTTGCCATACCGTAACCTCGACCGCTACCGTTGTCGAGGGTAGGCAGGCTGCCGGGCACTAGGGGCTATATTTTATTTGCGCTATTCATGGGGAGTGCTTTGCAGGCGGGTTGGCGATCGCAGTATGGTTGTTACAAATGCACAGAGAACGCTGCCGCCCATTCTCTGGTTTGTACCTTAGGGTGCGTCCACATCTGGCGAATGTGCCGCGAATGTGCAGCTCGCGAGCCGTTTGCGACCTGCCCGCGAGCTGCGCGCGTGCATTTTTGTGCGCGCAGGCGGCGCGCTAGTTATTTCGCTCAGTTCGTTTCTGATTACTGGAGGCTAAGTACGTGTTGTCATGGAGTGGACGGAGGAGAATTGTTTACGCTTAATTGAAACATATAAAAGATTTCCAGTATTATGGGATCCTAAAGAACAATATTACTATAGAAAAAATCTAAAAAATGATGCGTGGAAAGAAATAGGTGCTATAATGGGAAGCGATTATGAACAATGCCGTAGCAAACTGTTAAGTCTTTTATCGTCTTTTAGAAGAGAGAAAGGAAAAAGTCAAAAAAGTAAAGGGACAGGGAAAGGTGAGTAAAAACGACTTTTTTGTGTTTTATTTTATTAATTAAATTGACTATGTAACTAATATTATTCTATATTTATAGGAGCATCCGAGACTTACAAAAGTAGATGGTTTGCCTACGACGCTTTTACCTTTTTAGCTGATCGGGATAAACCAAGGAAACGTTTAAATACTGTAAGTAATTAAATCAACAATATTTATCTTGAAATGCAATACGGCCTTCATTTACACAATAAGAAGCAACCTCATCTCTTATTTCGTTTATTTCTCTGGAATATCTTATTTGTGGTGTTTGAATATTTGAAAGAGATGTGAAATTAGGTACGGATTGATTTATGTAGGTACATATTAGAATTGGTAGTATAAGTATCGGCGGCGTTCTGTTTCAAATAATTATGCAAGTGAATAATGCTCAAAACGACCACTTCAACAACTTCTGGTTTTAATATCATAGGTTTTCTAAGTACCCTAAAAATGGATGATGCAATGCCAAAGGCACTCTCAACAATTCTGCGAGCTCTGCTTAATCTGTTAAAAATACGTTCCGGTGTGCCTTTACTGTGGTTACCGGAGTATGGTTTCATCACGTGTTTATCTAGAGCAAAAGCGCTGTCAGCAACAAAGAAGTAGGGTATCGCTTTAGTCCTATAAGGTAATGGTTTTTCTTGTGGTAAATTTAAGGAGCCATTTTGCATCATCTTGTAGAACTCTTTAACTTTGAATATCCCTCCATCAGATATACGCCCTTGGCAACCAACATCAGCAAACATAAATTTATAATCTGAGACTACTAGTGCAAACAGAACAATACTAAAAGTAGATTTGTAATTATAATTTTCAGTTCCACTTTTCGGAGGTGCCTGTATGACTATATGTTTGCCGTCTATTGCGCCAATGCAATGGGGCAAATGCCATTTATCTTCGAATCCTTTACTCACTTTTAGCCATATATCTGGTCTCCTTGGCACCTGAAAAATAATAATACATTATTACAAGCAAATATTATACTTACCTATAATAAGTATATAATAATAATAAGTATATAAGTATAAGTATGTAAGTAGTATAATAAGTATATATAATAAGTATAGTATTCTGAGCAAATAAATTATTATCCTATTCTATTCTATTCTACAGGAACAAGCAGATATAGAACAAGATAAAGTGGACGAGCGACAGGTACAAGATGATGGAATAAATACTGACAGTGAAATCGACCTGTCTTTTATTGAACCTCCGCCGTCCAAAAAGAAAAAATCGACGGATGATAAAATCGTAACTGAAGCCCTACAAGTTTTAAAGACTGCTACAGAAAAAATAACCGATACTTCCAAGTTGTCACAAGAAGTACATTCATTTATAAATTTTATTGGAGCCAAAATGGAATCTTATACACGTTCAACAAAAAATATGCTTCAACAGGCAATATTTGATGTCATAATGAAAGCCGATTCTGGCCACTATGATTATCAATCAAATATGCAAGTGTCGACGCAAGGTTATACAACTTATTCTCAAAGTGCTTCTACGTCCAGACCGCACAGTCAGGAAAGTAATTATTCGGTAGAAGATACGAATGACAGCTACAGTGATTTGTTTCAATAATAACTACTTTCTTTTCGTAAACTTATATGTTGCTTATAAAAAAGGCTATGTGATTATTAAATAAAGATAATTAGAAAAATACTGACACGTACGTTTACCTTTAAACACTTGATAATCGCTAAACACACTTCAGGAATAATAATACTTATACTTTGCTTAGAAATTCTAAAAAGGTACTGCAAGCTTGTGTAGGAATCTCCAGTGGCCAAGAATCGTAATGTCAAACTTAAATTATTTTCAACTGAAATTGGTAGCCTAAAATGCGTTTCCTTTTTAGCAATCTTAAAACTAACCATTTGTCGTAGATTTTCGTATAATTCTGGTGACAATTTTAAAAAATTTGCATAGTGTCCGCTTAATTGATGGCTTTTCAACTCCGCTACTATATTCTGTTTTCTTTTAAAAATAGGATTTTGCCACCAACGCCGTTGTCTCTTTTTTTTCCTTTTTATCAGTAATATAATAGCTAATGATGCAGCAATTATATTAAAAACACTAGTGTCGTCTGACATCTTCGATAGTACTGTGCCAGTAAACGGAACTGTAAGGGCGAGAACTGAGTGCGCGCAGATCGCGCGCCACTCGCGCGCTCTATACGAGCCTTGTATGAGTTGTGCTAAAGAGGCGCACCAAACCATTGCAGTGACTGCACGCGCGCAGCTCGCGGGCAGGTCGCAAACGGCTCGCGAGCTGCACATTCGCGGCACATTCGCCAGATGTGGACGCACCCTTAGTCGCCTCTTACGACACCCCCGGGAAAACATAGGATTGTGTAATTCTTTACGCCCGACACCATACGGTAAGTGATGTAGATTCCAAAAATACACCCACAATTTTTTTTTACAATAATTTTGGTAGGTTTAGGTAGCGTGGTTAGGTAGCATAAATATATCGGGATACTTACACTGTCGTTTTTACAATCAATTTGTCCCGTGTTCTGTTTGGTCATGGTCACCTCATTAGAAAGAGACACACTACCAACGGGAGACCTCTCGCGCGGACCGGTTTTTGCGCCATAGTGCACAGTTTAGTAGTAAGATGTATAAGGTCTTTGGCGTCGGCAGTCCCGCTTTTTATTACCGGCCAGGATCTATCGAAGCCAATTGCATTCAAACTTTTTAATTAAATAGTGTTCTAAATTCAAAAGTCACTGTTATCTAGTGTCCGAACGAAGCTTCGGCTTCGGCCACCTTCGGCCAAAAAAGCACCTTCGGCCAAATCTTCGGCTTCGGCCAAAAATTTGCCGAAGGTTTGGCCGAAGCCGAAGGTTTGCTAGTTGTCGAAATTTGAAATTTACTGAACGATGCTAGAGCGAGACGGAGAGTGTGCAGAGCAGCAGAGTTTCGCCGCGCCGCCGCACCTAGTGTTGGGCAATGATAATAATCCGGTTAATATCATTTGGCTAATAATCGAATAAAAGTCAGTTAGTAGCCATTAATAGCAATTATGGATGATAACCCTGCTGTTAATGTTATTTTAGTGATTGAAAATTTCCCTTCATGGTTTTCAGGCTTAGGACTGTCAGATTAGACTTCATTTTCATCATCTTTCTTTGTTGTAAATAAATGTGTTATTTAAAACTAATCTGGCCCATTTAAAAATTTTCAATCAGCTATTTACATTGATTTTTGATAATTGTTTTTTTATGTACTTAGTTTTTTTTTTATTCTTAATCAGTCATTTATTTGGGATATTTTTTTGGTTTTTTTTTTTTTTTATTTGGTTTTAGTTGTTTTTTTTTATATTTGTTGCTCAAAAATAATTTTCAGCCTAATTATTGCTAGAAACACTGGAATCTTCAAAATCTCCTAAGTTTGTTACATCGATTGGATCGGACGCTAATGGATCTACGAGTATTTCTGGTCTTACTTATTGTACCTTACATTTTTACGTATCGGTTAAATTTATTTGTAGCTATACATACACTTACATATTTAGCTCGCTTTGTTAAATCAAGTAATTAATTAGGTATATGGTTAAATCACAAAGCGAAGTGTCAATAGCAATTATGGTTTTTATAGTATTGAATCTCTAAATTAACAAAACTGAATTTCCCAAAAAATGTGTATTTATTTTATTATTAACACTTTTTCACATACAAAAAGTGAAAATAAATATAAAGAATTACAATACATTGAATCACACTGCGTACACGCACCCAATTTATGTTCACACCCACAGATTTTACACTAAACAAAAAAAAAGCATTTATTTTTTTAACAATACATTAATAGCAGGGTTATCATCCATTGCAAGGCTATTAATGGACACTTATGGATTATAATCGATAATAACTCAAAGCATCCGGCTATTTACCCAACACTAGCCGCACCGGACCAAACGAATCGCAGTTAGTAAACTAAACGAGTCAAAACAAGTTTGAGAGCGCGTCTTAACCCCTTACTGCATGGATTTTTTGAATTAAATGAAAAATAATTATGGCGTAGTATGACCTTAAGAAAGACCATAAAAAATAGAAAAAAAAATCTATTCCTAATACTTTTGGAAATATTTTCAAAAAACTATTAATGCCAAATATGGCATTGCATGCAGTTTTACGTTTATTATAAAGTTTACCAGATATGTCATTGTATGCAAAATGACCAAAATGAGAAAGCATACGAGGTATAGCAAGATTGTTAGATATATAGATACATAGGCTGGGGATCGCCTATGTGTAGGGAGAGAGGGAATTAAATTAGAAAAACGCTCATAATTATTTATGTTTTATATTATTTATTAAAAAAAATCAAATTATCAAAATATTAGGAACTTGAGTTTCTATTAGGAACCTTTACACAATCTAATGTTGCAAATTGCTTTAAGAAATGCCATGTATAGTAGATTATACATGATATTCCATATAGCAATTTCTTGTTTTATTCAAACATAAATGAGCCTTGCACTTCAAACACCATATATAAGACTTCCCTTTGCACCCAGTGTTTTTGCAAACTTGGCGCTCGTCTGTCCATTCCGGGAAATGATGGATGCCATCTTCTGCCACTTCTCGAGATGGCATTTCTAATCTTTTTCTGCTCCTCTTTGGTTCTGGTTCAGATAAAGATGGTCTGCCTCTAGTGGTTGGTGTATATATACGAGACCCTTTCATGGTTAGCACTTCTGCCACCAATAATTTGAAATCCAAGAGTGGCATGTACGAGTCTTGATTCAAACGTCTCCAAATCAACCAAGAATTTGCTGCAATGACATCAATCATGTGAAAAAAAACTCGCATGTACCATTTTTTAGATCTTACTTTGATCCTGTAGTAACCTAACATTGAGTCAAGTGTGTCAACCCCACCCATGTGACGATTGTAGAGCAAAATTGCTCTTGGACATGTTATCTCCTCATAACATTTCTTCTTTCTATTAAATCTTCTGACAGTATCAGAGGGATTAATACCAACGTACGTCGAACATATATTGACAACTTTATTGTCGAGCCAACTTACAACAGTGACTGTTCTGTCATCAATATCCGCTTCTACTTCCACTGCAGCTCCTCTACCATTCTTTAAAAGGTCTTTTTTTGTCGGCAATTTGGCTCCTGGCAATCTATTGGCTCTGACTGTTCCCAAAGGCAAGATTCCTTTCTTATCTAATTGAATCATTAACTCTACGCTAGTAAACCAGTTGTCAAAAAACACTCTGTAATTGAGATTTTCAGGAACTGTTTGAGTGAGTCTCAAGACAACATTGCTGCTAGTCCCTATGTTTTGTTCACCATCTGGGATGACATCAGATTGTTTCCCTGCATACAAATCAAAATCATAAGAAAATCCTGAAACACCGCTTAGCACATGAACTTTGTATCCCCATTTATGGGGTTTCTTGGGATTATACTGCTTTAAGCTACTTTGCCGAGTTTTTGTAGGTATGATTTGTTCATCTACTGCAAGGTATTGTTCTTTTGGCACTGTTAGTAATCGATCTCTTACTTGGGACAGAAATGGTCTTATTTTTTGTAATTTATCATATTGAGGGTTTTCTGGCTGTAGGTTAGACGAATTGTCGACAAAATGAGTATATCTTTTGAGTTCTTCGAATCTATTACAAGTCATTGTCTTTTCGATAGGCTCGAATCCCATCCCAAACCTCCAGTAATGTCGAGTTGTGGGATAATGAACTACCGACATATAAATCAAAATGCCTACAAATTGTCGCATTTCTAATTCTGAAATGTTTGCCTCTTTTCCTTTTTCATTAGCATAACGATTAGATTCGTTTGTAATTAATGTAAACATTTCAGTCGTGAAAAAATAATCAAAAATTTGTGACGGTGTGTTTAAACCTTTTAGGTCATCAGAGAGGCTGATATCACCTAAAAAGGCGTAATTGTCTTCTATATATTCCCGCTGACCTGTCTCCCATTTGTAAGTTTTCTTCGAAGTCTGCCTGCTACCCCCTGTCCCCTGTCGACTTGTTGAAGGAACATTACTTATGTCTTCCAATTCCGACTCCGATTCCCCGTCACTGTCTTCATCAGACTCGGATAAATATAACGGGTCCGGTCGTCGGTCACGTCTCCATTCTATATCTTCATCCGAAACCTCTTCGTCTTCACTCTCATCTGGAATGTTCACTATATGCACTTGCTTTCGTCTCGACATGGTTGTTCAAACTGTTGGAAAAAAAAGCAGCATAGTAAGGTGCAATAAGCAAGCAAGCCTAAGCAAACCACACAGACCAAAAAGTATTGTACCCACTTGTTCAAATGCTAAGCAAATATTTTTTCTTGAAATTGACACAATTGCATACTATCCCAAATATGGTTTTATGATTTTTGTTGTCAATCTGCATACAATCCCATATCTGCCAAATGATTTTTCCTGCGAATGCATACTATGCCATATCTGGGTACTAACTTCAGCAACAAAAATATTTACAATTATTCATGCAAATCGAGGTTTTTTTGCCTATTTGCCTTCTATTAGATGCCTATTGTATGCAAAATAATTATCGTAGCTATATATCTTATAAATCCATGCAAAAATGCCCCAAAACTTGAGTCCACTTACCTCTTAACGGCTGCTAGGAATCAAACTGACGTTACGTCAGTTTCTTAGTGCTGGACACCATTTTTTTCCATAGACGTCAAAATATATTTCCGGTTTTTGATTTAAGAGTTGCAAGAAGGAAAAAACTTGCGCCAAATTTAAATGAGGTGACAAAAACCCTCGATGCCCGATATGTCATGCTATGCAGTAAGGGGTTAAAATTCTAATAAGTGTTTTGTTTTTAAATATTTCATATTTGATATTACAAATTATTTTATTTATTACTGTGAGTAGTACCTGTGGTGATACCTTCATTATTGTGAGGCACTCTAAGAACCAAAAAACCGTAAGTATTGTCTGGTTTAAAATATTTTATGTTAGCTAACGTTAGGTAGGAAACTAAATGGAAACAATGTTGGTATGTTTTTTATGCAATTTTTTGATAAAAAGACATGTGAAGATTTTTTACTTTTAGTTAACTACCTAAACCGATAGGATATAGGCGCATCCGCGTTGCAGAGTCCTACTGCGAGTACGGGGCGGTCGGCTCGGCTCGGTAGGTACTTGTGCATTTATATAGAATATTTTCTTTCAGGTACACAATGACATCTTTAGAGCTGAATCCTATCTGGCAATATTTTATAAAGGCTACTGATAAAGCTTTATGTAAACAGTGCAATAAATCATTGTCTCTTGGTAGTGCTTTACCAAAAAAGCAGAGTACCACTAATATTAAAAATCATTTGATGAAAATGCATAAGATAGAGTGGGAGGCTTATTGTAATGCAATAAATGAAAAACAGAAGAGTAAGAGTTTAATGAAAAATAAAACAGAGGCAACTGCATCTTCGCAATTTAATGTCAAGCAGAGTACTTTACCTCAAATCATAGAAAAAAAAGCAGCTCCATTGTGGCCAGATAGTGATCCAATATCTATGAGAATCGATAAAGGTATAATGGATCTCATCATCGTTGACATGCTGCCTTACAATGTTGTTGAAGGAGAAGCATTTCGCAGACTTAATTTGATTGATCCCTATGCTCCGTCAAGATACAGGAAAAAGACTGAGAAATTTTTTAGAACGACTTTAATGCCTGCGACATAAGATAAGGTCAAAGCGAAAGTCATACGTGTTTTAGATAAAGCTTGCTGGGTTAGCTTTACGACTGATATATGGAGTAATCCAGCAAAGACGTGTTCGTTGCTAAGCTACACAGCTCACTTTATCCAAGGCCCTAAAAGAGAAAAAGTCATTCTTGCAGCTAGTGTTCTGGAGGAAGATCACACAGGCCTATATATTTCAGAAAAACTTCACCAGATTATTGAAGAATATAATTTAAAAAATAAAATCCACATGGGTATTCGTGACAACGCTTACAACATGCAGACAGCCATGCGACGTGGTAATTTTCTGTCGATTGGTTGCGTAGCTCATACCCTGCAGCTAGTGATTCATGACGTTATATTTAAAGACGCTACTGTGATGGAAATAATAAAAAAATGTCGCAAAATTGTTGGCCATTTTAAAAGAAGTGAGCAAGCTTCTAGATATTTAAATATGTTTCAAGAAACCTGTAATTTGCCTAAACACGTATTAATCCAAGATATTGAGACGCGATGGAACAGCACATATTTGATGCTGGAAAGACTCCTTGAACAGAAAACTGCCATCAATTTATACATGGCTGAACGTGGTGGAATAGAAGTCCCTACTGCAGAAGAATGGGTGCAAATAGGATACTTTATCACCGCTCTTAAATGTTTTTATGAAGCAGGAACAGAACACTTGAGGTTTCAAATGATTCCTCATCGGTATCTATAATAATACCGTTGATTGTCATGCTTAATACGAAATTAATCCTAAAAGAAGAAGATCCTGAAAATTTGAAAATACTGAAGACGAAGCTGTGTGAGGCAGTTAACAGAAGATTTTCTTACGCAAAAAATACCATGTGTTTATTGATTGCGACTCTATTAGATCCGCGTTTCAAAACTAACTATTTAACTGCCGATGAGACTGAAAACGCCAAAACTGAAATACTATCATTCTTACGACAGCAACATGAACTATTATCTCGTGCAGACAATATGGATATTGACACCAATGTACCTTCTTGTTCAACGTCAAATCCACATACAGAGAATGCATCTCCAAAAAGCGATGAAGGATTATGGGATCCTCACGATAAACTTGGTTTGCCCATTACAAGTGATAAGTAATGATTTGGATTTGGAACACAATTATCCGCTATTTCAAGAACATCTTAGTCGTTATTTAAAAGATCCTCGGATTTTAAGAACTGCAAATATTTACGAATATTGGGCATCAAGCCCATATACTTGTCTACAGCCAGCTGCAATCAAGTATTTGTCTGCTCCCCCCAGTAGCGTTCCTAGCGAACAGCTTTTTAGCGCTGCGGGGCAAATATATGGCGACAGACGGTCAAATTTGATGGGTGAGAATGCCGAAAAATTATTATTTTTAGCTTACAATATAAGACTGTCCAACTTTGATTACTAATTAAAGTATATAATTAATAAAATTAGTCATGAAAATTAAGAAAAGGTATCCGGTACTTAACCCTTGCATAATAATTGCAAAATGTGTTTTTCTATTGATTTTGTAATGATGATTTAATTATTAGAAACAGTAACTATTGAAGTTATTGTCAAACTGAAATTATTGTTTTATGTATACTTTCATCGAAAAAATATGTTTTTTATTTTATTTTAGAGAATCTTTAGAATTAGCTGATTAAAGTGCATTTATAACTTTAAGTCTAGTCTCTTCTACTACCTAAGGTTTTTTCCAAATAGTGAACAAAAATGTTCATATTTTCTTTTAATTGTAAGTTTTTATTATAGTTTAGTTTTCCCAAATAGGTATATTATTGATAATTTTGATAAATGACTGCTTCGCCATATAATTAAGTAAGAGCTATTTTTAATTAAGACTAGTCGAAAAAAGTGAGTTTATTTTTTATAAATAAGGTGCCTCAAATTTTTACCAAAACTTGTTAAGTTTTTATTTTCTCCAATTGTTACCAAAAATGTTTAACATAATTATCCTAAGAAATTACTTATAAGTATTTAATTTTCTCAAAAATTCCAAAAAATTATTATGTAAAAAATAGATATTGAAAAATAACGCTTTTTCAATATATTTTTTACATATAATTTTTTGGAATTTTGCTCAATTATTTTATAGAAATATTTTGTGTTCGTCTGATAATTAAAAAAATGTGACTGATTATTTGATTATTTTTGTTAAAATTATTTTAAGTAAATAAATATTTAATTAACATTGTATATTTGAAACTTTTATTTTAGACAATATTTTATTACCTACCTACTTGTATACGTTGGCTCGTTATTGGGCTAAATCTCTAAAGCTCTCACAATATGTATCTAGTATATTCTGAGATCAAAGTAACTATCGTATTTCTCAAGGTCAATGACACCTTCGGCTTCGGCTTCGGCCGAAGGTTTTGGTGAATACCGATTAATCGGCTTCGGCTTCGGCTTCGGCCAGAATTGCACCTTCGGTCGGACACTACTGTTATCATATCACAAAGTACGTAAGCGGGGGCGCGTTCTATTTTGAGCTGTTATTAAGTGCGCCGGAATGACCCATTTACCTCGCACTTATCAAGGAACCCTTAGCCTTTTCGAATAGATGGGATGAAAAAAATACTGTACCTACTAACATTTTTATGCAAGTGGACTGATTCCGTTTCTCATTGCAGCTGAGGCGGAATAGACGCCCGAAGCAAAGGAAGAGAGCCCTTTAAGGAGCCGAGAAAGAAATTGTACGGTTAGCAACCGCACATTGTACTTTGGCCTAGTTTGAATACTGCAAAATTTGTTAATTTATAAAATGTAGTAACGGCACTTACGCAAGAACGTCAGTCTTCGGTTTGCATCGAGCTCGCGCAACATTCAACATTTTTATAACATTTTTCTATTATTTTATTATTACCTTATTTTAGTGCAATTTAGTATTAAATACCCTTTTTAACATTAACATTTATTTTATTAAACATTCAACATTAAGTGTAAAGGCTCCTGCCCTTACATTTTGGTCCTTCGAGCCGTTAAGAGTAGAAGCAGTGCCGTGGTACGTTTCACTCGCGGGAACATTTGAACATTAAACTTGAACATTAAACAGAACATTTAACAAAACATTAAAAACAGTGTGAACAGTGATATTGAGTGAGAGCAACACAGATCGGGGTGAAGTATAAGCAGCAAGCGTAAGCAGCGAATCCGGTGAGCACGTTCCATATTATTTACTTTTCTGGATTTTTGGATTTATTTGTGAGCGCTAACCACCGTTAGGCAACAATGTCGTCTTACGATGCTTTACTCAACTCGCAATCAACAAATCTTGATGCTATCAAACGAATTAATGAGAACTTTAAGAAAGATAGTTCTACACGTAAAACCACTCTTGAATATCATGATAACAGACTTCAAACGCTGGAGGAGTATTGGAGTGAGTTTAAGAAGAACGACATCCAATTAGCCTTGTTTGAAGGTAAGAAGTCTGGATCTTATTACGAGAATCGCATTTACGAACGTCTGGAACAAATATACGAAGAAACGAAGTGTATTATAATAAAGTCGAAACAAAACTTATTGGCTAAAATCGAAGACGAACAATTTGCTTCGTTTAGTCAGTTACAAAAACAAGAAGAAAGGTCATGTGCCCAAGAGAATGTTCCAGAACAACAGGAGAGCGATGAGAACGAGTTAGTCGTGGACCAACGGACTAAAGATATTATGAATGAGCAGCGGTCAAACATCAAGGCATTTGAGAGAACAGTACGGAACATGGACATTGAACATTTAAAAGAAAAGTGGCAACTAGAAGACAAATTGAGGACAATAACGCAACGTTGGGAAAAAGTAGATAGTACTTATTGGAAACTCGATAACATGTTGGTCAACACGCAAGCATTTGAAAGTGATTACAATAGATTAGAGAGGCTGTATGAATTCAGCAAGGAACAAATAAACAAGAGGATTTGGGATAGCAAACATCAGGAAAAATCCACGCCCAAAATTGAACTTCCGATTTTCAGTGGTAGCTATGCCCAGTGGACAACATTCAAGGACTTATTCGTAGAAATTGTGCATCGTAACACTTTCATCTCAAATGCTCAAAAAATGCAACATCTGAAAGCGAAATTGAAGGGAGAGCCCGAGCGATTAATACAGCATATGAACATCAGTGCTGATAACTACGAAGCTAGTTGGCAGATTCTTCAACAGAGGTATGATAATAAGAGGCTATTATTTACCTACCAGGCAAACATTTTATTAAGTCTACCCAACATACAAACACCAACGGCATCTCTGCTCAAAAGAATGCATGACACGACCATTGAGTGCCTTCAGGCTATTAAGAATCTGCAGTACGACACTTCTAGTTGGGACCCCTTAGTAGTTCACATATTAATACAAAAGCTGGACGCAGACACACGCCAGTCATTCAATGAATCCATGGCAAAACCAAGGGAAATGCCACCATTAAACGAGTTCCTGAAATTCATTGAAACCAAGTTCATGTCAATGGAATCGGGTACAAACCCGAACCGCCCACGAAACCATAACATTCAACAACAGTTAAACATTCAGCCAAAAACAGTTCATAATGCAACATACAGCAAGCCTAAGGTGCAGCAACATACCATTCAAGGGGGAACAAAGAACATGCCGAGAACATTCCATAACAAGCAAACATTTAATAATTCCTTTATAACTTGTCCGAAATGTAATAAGCAACACGGGCTCTATAATTGCAGAGAATTTTTATGTATGTCACCAGAAGAAAGGTTAAAGACCGCTAACAACCTACATGTATGTCTAAATTGCCTATTTAGTCATAACGGCGAAAAATGTACGTCGGAAAAAAAGTGCAAGCACTGCGATGAGCCACATAGCAGCATTTTGCATGAAGCGATTGGTGTTGCGAAATCGAGAACCAGCAGGGCTAATGTAGGTCAACAATTGAACACGCATTTAGCACATGACAACTCAAATGAGGTACTGCTAGCCACGGCCCAGGTCAAAACAATAGCTTATGATGGAACTACGATCATTTTACGCGCATTATTGGACCAGGGCTCTCAGGTTAGCTTAATTACAGAAAATGCTGCACAAAGATTGCAGTTAAAACGGAACAAGTTGAGCGCGGTGGTGTCAGGTGTTGGTGCTTCAGCCACCACCAAGTGTAAAGGAGTGCTCCATCTTAAATGCCAAGCGATTTACAATGACTTCAACATTAACATTAATGCACTTATTATGAAGGCAATAACAAACAAACTGCCAAGTAAAACAGTAAATAAAGGTAATTTTGAACATATACAACATTTACAACTCGCTGATCCTGATTTCAACATACCTCAGGATATAGATTTACTTTTAGGAGCCGATGTATATTCCGAAATATTGCTAGAGGGATTAATAAAAACAAACACGTCTTCCATCATAGCACAACAAACACAATTCGGCTGGGTAGTATGTGGTAATTACAAAACATTCAATTGTCATGTAATTGTCAACAACATTCAGGATCTTGCCCAGTTCTGGGAACAGGAGTCCTTGCAAGAAAACATAGAAGATGTGGACCCTGAAAACAAGTGCGAACAGCTGTACAAAGAGACAACAACACGACTTCCTGATGGACGATACCATGTTCGTCTCCCCCTCAAGGACAATTTTATTGAACACTTAGGAACATCAAAACCACAGGCTATCGCTCAATTTCAACAACTAGAGCGAAAGATGGCAAAAAATCAGGCGTTTGCAAAAGATTATAAAGCTTTTATGGAAGAATATGAAGAAATGGGTCACATGGAGTATGTCGAAAGTAACACTAGGAACAAAAACATTGAATATTTTCTCCCGCACCACGGTGTTGTGCGGCCAGGTGCTATCACAACGAAACTTAGAGTTGTGTTCAACGCGTCGGCAAAAACCAGTTCAAAACACAGTCTTAATGACTTAATGGAGGCGGGACCGAATCTACAAAAAATAACTCCAACAGGAAACAACGATTTAAATCAAGGAATATAAGTTCCAGCCTGCTATGTATACTCGTAACATTACTAACACTATTTAAGCCCACATATCAAAGCAACGACGCCATAAATATCACACCGTTTGAACCAAATAGAGCAGTGTACTTTGACAAAATCGGCAATTTGCAAAGCGTACACGATGACTGGAAGATTGTTACCTACTATAATATGATATCTTACTGGCAAGGCATGGAAAACATACATAGAGTTGTAAAACACCTGGGAGAAAGGTGTGAGCAATTTGCATACCAAACGATGTGCAAAACCATTATGACTGAATTCGATCAGGAACTCAACGAACTAGATCATAACAATTACATGTTGGCAACACATCATGGTCAGACAAAGGGACGCGTTACCCGAGGTCTAGTCAATGGAATAGGCTACCTTGCAAACAGCCTATTCGGCGTGCTAGATGAAAGGTTCGCGATACAATATAAAAAGGACATAGAAACATTACAAAATAACAGAGACCATTTATTGAACCTGATCAAAGGTCAAACATCAATCATTGAGGCACATAATAACATTTTAAAGAGAAATGAAGAGACGATGAACACTCAATTCAATCTCTTAAACCAACATCTTAACGCTACCGAGAACTATTTACAGAAATTGGGTAATGTTGTTGAGCAAGAGGAAGCTTTGAACTACTTCAACACAATGGCTCTGACTAGTTCAACAATTCTGTCTAAACTGCGCCACATCCAACACACGCTTTTAGACACAGCTATTAACATTCACCATGGTCATGTAGATACCAGACTTTTACCGCAGAACCAGCTCTTTCAGGAGCTCAACATTATCTCTGGACAATTGCCACAACAATTATCGTTACCTGTTGACAACATACAAAACCAATTAGCTGACATATACAAACTACTAGAGGTGAAATCCAGACTATTCGATAAATATTTTATCATCGAAATTACATTACCATTAACAGGCGACACACCATTCACAATCTATAAAACAGTTCCTATTCCGATGATAAAAAACAACAAACATTCACTCACAATGAAAACAAATTCAGAATATGTTGCAGTGAATATAAGAAAAGAAACATATATGCAGCTCACAGACAGTGACCTGGAACATTGTATAAAAATTGAACCAAGTACGTATGTATGTTCACTAAACAAACCAACACGTAACATGAGAAATCATCAAATTCCATGCGAAATCGGCGCAATAACAAACATTACATTATCAAAATGTATCTATACATCCGAATCCTGCAACAACAAATGGACACCATTACGAAATCCCAACACCTGGCTCTATGTCTGCTGCACGGATTGCCAACTGCAAATAATCTGTGAAGGTCGTATGACCACCAAGGCAATACATTTAACGGGCATTTTGGAAGCCAAGGAAGGGTGTATAATTAGAAACAACGAAGAAACATATCACACACAAGTTAACTACGCAAACAAAATCTATGTCAACCCGGAAATCCCACTAATTGATCTGGAAGACATCAACAATTTAACATCTGTCCAGCCACTTGATTTATCAACTAGACAACAGAACACACAATTTGTAAGAAACGATTATGAAACACTTCATAATTCGTTGAAAGAATTAGAAGATCAAACAAAACAGGCTGAAATGTCGCAACACGATGTGCATCAATACATCGTATCATACTCTACGATGGGACTTCTGATCTTGGCAATAGTCGTCGGGGGAGGAGCCTACGTGTACTGCAAACGCTGCGGCAAGGTCGCCGTCAGCGCCGCCGGCGCGTCCGCCAGATTACCGCCACGGAAGCCACCAAGAGCTGAAGCATCCACTGAAAACATAGAACTTAGCTACGCGAGACCTCATTCTTTTAACATTTAACTTTAATCATTTTTTATTCACATTGTTTTAATTTAATAATTTTTTATTTGCATTAGGAAAATATTCTGTAATAGTTTATCTTAATTATTACCTTTTGCCTTTTGCGTTTGCCCCGCCAAGATGTACGGTTAGCAACCGCACATTGTACTTTGGCCTAGTTTGAATACTGCAAAATTTGTTAATTTATAAAATGTAGTATCGGCACTTACGCAAGAACGTCAGTCTTCGGTTTGCATCGAGCTCGCGCAACATTCAACATTTTTATAACATTTTTCTATTATTTTATTATTACCTTATTTTAGTGCAATTTAGTATTAAATACCCTTTTTAACATTAACATTTATTTTATTAAACATTCAACATTAAGTGTAAAGGCTCCTGCCCTTACAGAAATAACCCATCAAAAACATAAATGTGAACGAAGGAAGCCAAGTTCAATCTGTAGGTACCTACTATTATATTAATATTATAAAGTTGAAAAGTTTGTTTGTTTGTTTGAACGCGCTAATCTCAGGGACTTCTGGTTGGAATTGAACAATCATTTTTGTGTTGGATACTCCATTTATCGAGGAAGGTAGCCTATAGCTATATAACATCATGCTACGACCAATAGGAGCGGAACATAAATCAACAATCAAAAATGTTGCAAAAACGGGCAAAAATTATTCCTTTTTGAGAGATTTCGTTGCGTGCGCTACGTAAGCGGTTAAAGTTACGCAACATTCATGTATGTAGTGTAGATAGGATAGGTAGGGTAAATGGGTACGTAGGTACGGCAGTTGACGGGAGCGAAACCGCGTGGAACAGCTAGTACTAAGAATATGCGCGGTTGTTGACTACTCCGACAAAAGAGAGATCTAAATGGGTGCCAAGTTCTGTATCCTGTTTATTTACAAGAACATAAATTATTCTAAAATAAATTTTAAAACACAATTTCAAATAAAAAATGTTACAATAAAATACCTCCTCACATTCTAGAACTGAATGAGACGAAATTTAAAACTTGTGTAAAACGCACACTATGCAGGCAAGCATATTATAAGTTGGGGGATTACATCGCTGATAAAAATGCTTGGCTCAAAGCTGGTCCTGCTTCGCAGCCACTAGGGCGCTAGAACGAGTGATAGGCAGAAAAGTTTTGAAGTATTGTTGGATCTGCTGAAGACTGTATGAATATATTTGTATTGTATAAACTCAATTTCTTTTAGTACCTATTATATAACTGCACAACACATGTGTGAGTATTATGTTCTGACTGTAAATCTACCTATCACTGTACCTACGTGTCGTTCGTTGACTTTTGTGTGCCTTGGCAGTTGAGTATGTCATGCTCTCTAATTTCTCTCTGATGATGGCACATGTATTGGATCATTCGGTTCCTTTCGTGATGGTTGAGCTGAGTGGTGCCGATCCATGCGTCATGTTCGTGAACGGGCGCCATCAGTTGGGATTGGTCATAACTTAGCTGCCTCGGCCTGTTATTGTATTGTTTTTTTTTTTTTGTTACTCTAGACGATTTTACGTGCACTTCTTTTTACATCGTCCTCACATATATGTATTTTTTCAACAAGAATACCAAAAACTTGTGATTAAAACTGATAGAAAAGAGTGTTCGTGGAGTTTCTTGCAAATTCTTCTCCATTGAGACCTACTGACGCTTGCGAATTTGCAACTAGAGTCATCTTTTTTTTTTGGTTAACAAATCAAAAGTACCTCTAAGGTTTATTATTTCAAATATGATATTGATTTTGATTACACACAGCTATTTGATTTTGATTACACAAAGCTGCTGCGCCGCCAGTTTCATTTTTGCTTGAATTTGGCTAGACACGCTGCCGCGTGTCTTGAAATCTCGTAAACATAATATTTAGTAACAAATTAATGTGAGAAACGGCTTGGATAGAAAGTAAGAGGCCCTGTATCAGATTTTCTTGTGGGCCCTTCTTACTTGAATAGACCAAGTCTGGATACTTGAATCGAAAATCCATCTGTTTTATCTATGCAAAAATTTTGAGCGAGCAAAGGAAATTAGATAATTGGGGTATCCCCACTCGCATAGATTAAGCTGGCCTCATAACAAACAGCTTTCATCACCTAAATTTATCCATTACAACCCTCTTATTTATTAAAATGGCAGGTTTTGTAAAACATTTTACGAATTGATGCTTCCACTTGTTGGGGCTCCTGTGAATTAGGGGCCCCGTATCATTGATACGGCTGATACCGCGGTAGCTACGCCCCTGCTACCTACAATGCGTAGAAAAAACCTTCACCACGAAGTTTTACTATCTACTTACACTCACACTCATGGGGAACATGTTTGTTCATCTCGAAATTAGAACCTGTAGCTCTATTGGAAGTCCGGTTCCTTCAGAGAAGAAAAGTTAAAAACCCATATCAAAAAAGATAATTTTGTATGGCAATGCATTCTTCTGCGCGTGGTGGCTTGCCTGGTAGGCACTTACTGCAGAATCATGTAATATAATTTATGTTAACTAAGTTTAAGTAGCCTCCATCTATGTTTTAATTTCTGAAATAATGTTGTCTGAAGATAAATCAATTAATAAATACATATATATTTACGTATACGAACTGAGATATAATTAAACAAAGCGTCAATATTTTTTTATTTACCTATGTTGTCCCGCTGCCGGGTTAAGGTCTACTCCATAGCTTTCCACTCATCCCGCAGGCTTCATAATCAGCATCTTATCAGCCGAAAGACTTCCACTGCTGGACATAGGCCTCCCCCAAGCGTCGCCACATTGACCGTTCCCGTGCGTCTCGCAACAAGCGGATCCCCGCAACCTTCCCCAGGTCATCGGTCCACCTGGTGGGAGGCATTCCAACGCAACGTCTTCCGGTTTGCGATCGCCACTCCAGAATCTTCTCTAACCTTTTCCTTTTTGATTCATCATTAATCCAACTTCAAGGCTTGCGATGCTCAGATCTTGGAGCATCTGTTTCTATTGTAGGTAACTCAGTAACAGTCGGGCGATGAGGATGATAATGTTACAAGATAAGGTAGCACCATCTAGTGAAGAGAGGATTAACTAGGAGTAGCTAGTAGCGCCATCTAGTGATGAGAGGAAGAATAAGTCGCAGCTAGAAACTCCATCTAGGGTCAAATAGCGGAACTAATCTTCTCGAAAGTTCTCCTCGAACGTCTGTTTCCACCGATTATTTTGGAAGGTTTTCGACGTGTCTAGAACAGTATGGAACATCTTCCGTGCAGAAACATCTTCCGTGCTATATAAAGGGCGGTCGTCTTTCAGCTCGTAACATTTGGTGTCAGAAGTGTGGGATAAATTTATCTGGTTCTATCGAAAGAATAAAAAAAGAAGAAGAAACGGAGTGGATGCGCATGAGGAGTTAGCTCTAGCAAGATTTAGACCAGTGACCAGAGGCGCTTTGGAGACGCTCCCTCACCGTCGTCAGGTGGATGAGACTCCGCGGCTGCAGCATAACCAGCTTAATCACTGGTGATCCCTGACCTCACCCCTCTTATGGCTTTTATGCAGGAGCAGGCTCGCCGTGAGGAGGACCAGGTTCGCCGTCAAGAGGAGCAACCTCACCGTCAGCAAGAGCAGGCTCGCCGCGTGGAAGAGCAGCTGCAGCGCGACTAAGAGGAGCAGGCTCGCCGCCAGGAGGAGCAAGCTCGCCATCAGGAGGAGCATGCTCGCTACTTGGAAGAGCAGCTGCAGCGCGACAAGGAGGAGCAGGCTCGCCATCAGGAGGAACAGTTAAAGGTGATCAAGGATCTCAGTCATTGGTATGGAGATGTAGCAAGTGAAGGATTGGTCCTTCACTGCGATGCGGATATCCTGCTGCTGGACTTGGGTATATCCGCATCGCCGAGTTGGAGAAGATTGTACATGGGCTCAAATCTGGCAACAGCAGCTACAGTAGTTAGTAGTTGCGCCCTTGCCTTGTAGTTTTAAAAGTGTCACCATTCGACGGGTCCTCTTCGTTGTCAACAAGATACAGTTCGTGGTCCTAAAAGATACAGTTTGAGGCCGTCATGAAATTGAATGGGTGGACTAAAGAACAGGGCTTGACTGTGTTATTGGCGCTGGGACAAAACGTCAGTATCGTGAAGCTTCTGGAAGCATTAGAAGCTAGATACGGCGACGCGCACGGGAACATTTGTTTCTCGCCCTGCTGAAGGACCGATCGCAACGTGTTGGTGAAACCTCCACTTCCAGATCCCACTGCTGTAAGGTCGTTCCGGACCACCGAAAGGCTTAACAGTCTTCACCTGTGCTGATCGACGGGTACCTCGTACATACGTTTACGGATGGGATCCGTGACCTGGAGGTTAGAGCTTGAGGTTAGAGGCGTTATTTTAGGTCACTTTAAGAACCTTAAGGACGCCCTTGCCTACGCTTTGGATGTGAAAGCTGTACGGGGCGATCGAGCTCACCGCATAAGGGAGATTGTGACTTCAACCGGGTGCTTTAGCTGCGGAGAGAGAGGCCACATCCAGTTGAGCTGCCTGAAGCGAAGTAGGAAGTCAGTCACCAGCAGCAGGGAAACCAGTAGACGCCAGAACTAAAAGGCGGTTGGTGGCTGGTGATGAAAGAGCCCCAAGGAACTTGATCTCACAATCACGTGAAGGAAATGGCCAAATGGCAATCACGTGAAGCATCAAAGGTGAAATTAATAGAACACCTCACGGTAATGCAAATGCTCTTTCGCGTAGATCGTGTTCCGGTCAATGTAAGCCCTGTGCCAGGCCAGAAGCAGAGCAGGCAAAATTTGTGAGGATGTTGGGGACGGCTCTTAGCGAAGAATGAAAGGAAATCTTACAGAGTGCTCAGCAAGATGACAGAGACATAAAACCGGAAGAAATCAGGAACTCCGAGGCCTCGGTGGAGTGATGTTGCATCAATGAGTTCTAGTACCAAGAGATATTGAGCACAGTGGGCAAGCATAGCTATGAAGGAGGAAGGAGAATACTATTATATTAACTGCTCAATATATCAAACAGAATTATAGATTCATTTGTTATATCTTGAAAATATTAGAGATTTTGTAATTATATCATATACTTATTACTTACCCAGCAGAGGGACATTAAAGGTTTACAATGTTAGCGCCCCGTGGGAAAGTATAGCATTTGATGTTGCTGGGCCGTTTCCCGAAAGCCAAAGCGGGAATAAATACTTCTTGGTTATCATGGACTACTTCACAAAATGGCCAGAAATGTTTGCAAACCCTAATCAAGAAGCTTCTACGGTAGCTGACAAATTTGTTGTGTTTTGTCCAAAGACCTTATACGTATTTCTTACTACTAGACTGTGCACAAAAAATTTTTGTATAGCTAAAATGAAATCTATCATCATACACCTAGGTTAGCTATTTCCTTATAAGCGGTAGCTAACCAAAAGCGGTCCTGGCGAGAGGGTTTCCGCTGGTAGTGTGTCCTTGTCTGACGTCTTGCCACCTCAACTAATCATTGGGTTTGGTAGAATTGGTAGAAAATTTTATATTTTTCTTTTTTATGTTAAACCAAAACAAACGATTCATAGACTTTGAAACGTATTTAAATATTTCTACAGTTCCTATAATTAATCAATTCGTTGTATTTAAAAAATAACTCATTAATACTTAGTAAGAGTAGTACTATGAAATGTTTGGGCCTGGTAATACTAAATGTAAGATGGTGGTTTGCGGAGTTTTTGGCGGGCTTAGTTCGAGTGAAATTCATCGGCTGTTAATATTATTTGCAAATTGATTTCTAGTGGAATAAAATTGGTGGAGTTTTGTTTCTCAACTGTCTACGCAACTGGACAATATGTGAAATCATTGAGATCCTTTGAGGTATATTTAGCTTCCGGTTTTTCAAAGCATCGTCCGAAGACTGCAGGATCATCTCACGCTTCTCTTTCATGAGCTTGAGAGTAGGATCAGACAGCTTTTTGTTCCTATCTATAGATAGGAACAAAAAGCTGTCTGATCGATGGGTCTTGAAGAATGAGACTTGAGGAGTCTTGGGATTTGAGGATTATCGAGTCCTGTCCCTCTCTTTGAACTTCAGATAACCCTATAATACTCCATCGTAAACTGCTCAATTCCCCTTCGAGTTCGGTGATCTTTTAGTCGATCCGGAGTGTGCGCGTGTGGTACGTTTCCAGGTCCAGTCATGGGGAGTGCTTTGCAGGTGGGTTGGTTGTGTGTGATGTTTGTTACAAATGCACAGAGAACGCTGCTGCCCATTCTCTGGTTTGTCCCTTAGTCGCCTCTTACGACACCCACGAGAAAATATGGAATGGTGAAATAATTTACGCCCGACACCATACGGTAAGTGATGTAAATTCCAAAAAATATACATACAATTTTTTTTATTTACAATAAAATAAGTAGGTTTAGGTAGCGTAGTTAGGTAGCATAAATATATCGGGATATTTACACTATCGTTTTTACAATCAATTTGTCCCGTGTTATGTTTGGTCATGGTCACCTTATTAGAAAGTGACACACTACCAACGGGAGCCCTCTCGCACGGACCGGTTTTTGCGCCATAGTGCACAGTCTAGTAGTAAGAAGTATAAGGTCTTTGGTTTTGTCAAGTGTTTTGTCGGTTCGGGGTAACCTTGGAAATCCACAGTGACCAAGGCCGGAACTTCCAGTCAGAAGTGTTCTAGGCATGTTCTAGGAAACGTGTCTTGTGATGGGTGCTCGCAAAACCAGAACTACTGCTTATCATCCGCAATCAGACGTGATGGTTGAACGATTAAACCAATCACTGGAGAGATATCTGGCAAAGGTTGTGGAAAGCAGGCAAAATGATTGGGACAAACACATACAACCATTTCTCTTGGCACATCGTAGTGCCGTTCATAAAAGTTACACCAGCTTTTGCTAATTTTGTAAGAAAACTACGATTACCTGTAGACCTAATCACCGGTACCCCGCCTGAGTCCTTATTGCGTAAGTAAATTCGGCAAGGCAAAGAGTATAACAAATCGACCAATCACATGCGAGATGAAAGACGCGATGTGGATTTTCGCCTATGTGATTGGTCGATTTTTCATACTCTTTGCCCTTTGCCTTGTCGAATTCACTACGCAATAAGGCTGCAGGGCTGGCTATGAGAGAACGCAAGAGCCGCTCTTTCATACCAGCCTTGCGAATATTCTGGTCTGATGCATCGTATTTTCTAGATCCAAAGCACTATAGTCGTCTAGCCCAATGATTTTCAAACTAGACAACATAAAGGGGAGCGTGAGTCTGGGGGGCGAGTGGATATTACACCGTCGCCCGGTACTAATTCGCATTATACATAGTATATAATTCGCTCCTCCCTGACAACTCTGCCAGAGGAGGTAGCGCGGTTATAATCAAAGACAACATTAGTCACTAAATGCAGTGTAAATATAAAGAACAAGACATTCAAGCTGTGGCAATATCTGTTAAAACCAAATATTGTCACGTGTCTACGGCATATGATAAGAAAACAACGATATTTACATCTCTTTGAACTATCAGGCCAGAGATTTATCCTAGGCGGCGATTTTAATGCTAAACACACGTATTGGGGATCAAGACTTACTACAACTAAGGGAAGGCAGCTCTTAAGTGCAGTTAAAGAAACATATTCAGAAGTTATTATGAGCACGGGTAAACCAACGTAATGGCCCACTGACCACCAGAAAATACCGGATCTTATAGATATTTTCATATGCAAAAATATATCCGCCAACTACATCAGTTTGGAGGAAGGTTTTCATATGAACTTGGACCACTCTTCGTTTATATTAATGCTTAGTCAAAAAAGCCTACCCAAAGAAAGCACGGAATACCCTGGTTAATAAGTTTACAGATTGGGAAAGTTTTGCCCTTGATCTAGATAATATTATCGACCTTAAAACTCCGATAAAAAAGCAAGATCAGCTTGACTCAGAAGTAAAAACATATATTGTTAATATCCAACAATGTGCGTGGAACAACACACCGCAATTAAAACGTAAATATAAGGGATTTGTCTATCCTAAGGCAATTGTAGATTTACTATCTGAAAAAGGGAAACAAAGGAAGCTGTGGCAGCAAACAAGGTGCCCGTGAGATAAATCATCACTAAAAAACCTAACTAAACGATTAAAGAGGAAAATTATACAGCTCGAATTTGAATCTCTGAATACCAACCTTTTGCAGCTAACCAATAACAAGTCAACGGACTATTCCCTCTGGAAAGCTAAGTGAAATCTAATAAAAAGGCCTATTAAATAAATACCGTCCATCGGAGATAGCGACGAAAATGGGATATAAGCAATGACCAAAAAGCATTAAGGTTTGCTCAACACTTAAAAGAAACTTTTCATCCGAATGAAACCTCGATAGAAATATTTGAGAGAAAGATTGTCACAAAACCAAATAATTAAGATTGTGACTCCTAAAGAAGTAATGAGAGAAAATCAAAATAACACAAGCTCGGAAAAGTCTCCAGGTTACGTCCTCATTACAGGGAATATTCTTAAACAACTCCCACGCAAAGCCATAGTAAAGCTGAAAGCTTATCAAAGCTGCATTTATCTTAAAATATGTACCTGAATCATGGAAAGTCGCTGGAGTTATTATGATTGCGAAGTCTTGGAAACCACCCTATGAAGAATCATAATATAGACCTATTTCTCTGTTGCCCGTGCTATCAAAGCTATTCGAAAAACTGTTATTGAAACGGTTCAAACCAATAAAACAAGATAAAGACCTTATTCCAAATCATCAATTTGGCTTCAGCGAAAAACACTCAACAATAGACCAGGTCATTCACATCATTGAAAAACGCTTGAAAATAAGGAAGTCTGCGCCACCGTGTTTTTAAATGTCGCGCAAGCTTTTGACAATGTTTGGCTTAAGGGTCTTATTAAGATTCTAGATCTTAGGTTTGGCTAAGGGGTTTATTCAAGCTCAGACGCATGCTACCAGAATTTGCAGATATTCTAGAGTCGTATATAACTAATAGAATTTTAGAATACGGCAAGAAGAAGCATATTCCGAGCTAAAATCTATAAAAGCTAGGGTACCCCAAGGAAGTGTGCTAGGCCCAATTTTGTACTTGTTATACACATGAACTGATGTGATATCCCAGAACCGGAAAGCAACACCATTGCAACCTTTGCAAATGATACTGCAATTGTAGAACCCTATGGTACCAGAACCCCTTTGTCGACATTAAAAAGTGGGTGCTCTTGCGTTCTGAGAGGCAGACTGCGGGCTGGTTCGTGGTACTGGGGGTTCCCGAGGACCACATCCCGGCCTTGATGGGCGCCGAGCGCAGACTGACTTTCATTCGGTCTGGGCTCGGTGTACATCAAGTTCCAAGGAACGGACGGCCGTTTCGGGTGTGTTCCTCGGGGATGGGATCCGGCTACGAGGCAGCTCGTCGATGCAGGGAAGAGTAATCCCCCGTCCAACAACCCGGAAGCGTCTACGGCCACAGTCACAGCTGCAGAGCCGGCCGCCCCCACTACTACCGCCATCACGGCCACCGTCCCTTCGTCGGGCGGGGAGCTGGACAACAGCATACTGTCGCCGGCTTCCGGAACGATGGAGGATGACGAGATGGGTGACGCTTTCGCCGGTCTACAGCTGGAAGAAGACGAGGAGGGCCCCATCTGCGATGGCGACCACTTCGTTGGCCTGTAAAGCTGTACAGGCGAGCCTCCACCACAGTCAGACAGCAACGGCTTGACTCGGTGGAACGCAGAGCCAAGAGGCTCATCGGCGACGTTAAACTGGTAAATGCCAAGCTTCACAGCTTGGCTCATCGCCGCAAAGTTGCCTGCTTGTCGGTCTTCTACAGACTGTACTTCGGTGAGTGTGCTCAAGAACTCCACGATCTTATCCCACCAGCCCCCTTCTACCATCGGACATCTAGACGCACTGCATGTTACCATACTTACCTTGTTGCCATTCCACCAATTCGCACCAAGCGCTTCCAAACATCCTTTATAATGCGCATAGCGAATGAATGGAACTCACTACCTGCGTCTATGTTTCCGAACGCATTTAACCCGAATCTCTTCAAAGTTAGAGTGAACAGGCTTCTTCTGGGTAAGCTCGCTCCATCGTCGACTCTGTCTCTGTCATTGACCTAGACTAGAGTCAAGAGCAAACCCATCAAAAGTAAAAAAAAAAAAAAACGGCCCAGTTACGCAAGTGGTCCAACCGCTCAAATCGGTTCAACGCACGGCCATTGCCCTTATCCAGAAGCCGTGGATTAGGGGCGGCCAAATACGAGGACTGTCCGATTTAGGCGATAAGATCCTTGTTACCTCAACCCATGATCACCCAAGATCTTGTATATATGTCACCGGTAACATCAGAGTACAGATTTTAATTGATTTCTGTTGTAGAGATATCTCTTCAGCAAGGCTGACCATACAGCGTGGTGCCACGATGATATCGTGTGTCTTCGCCTCGGTTTATATGCCTGAGACGAAGGCACCACCCCCGCGTGACCTGGTCTGTCTCGTAACGCATTGTAAAGCCAGCGGAGAAGAGGTCATATCAAGAGGTCTATGATATACAGCTACCACACTGCCTGCCCAGAAACTACTCCACGCAAAACACCGAGCAAACAACCCTGGTGGGGTAAACATCTGGAACGCATGCGCGGTAAAGTAAGGAAGGCCCTGAATAGAGCCATGAACACATGCGCGGATAAGGACTGGGACGCCTACTAAGCAGCCAAATCCAGCTACAAAAAATGCATCAGATTCAGGCGTATCACGGGATGGCGTAAGTACTGTGGGAACATTGAATCTTGGCAACAAGTAAACAGGGTAAGGATAATACTGGCACAACAGATTACACCTGGGCCCGCCACACTCCGTAAACCTGACAACACACTCACCACGTCGCCTGAAGAAACGAGACGCGTCGTAGTAGAAACACACTTCCCAGGAAGCGTCTTCGTACAGGTAACTGACTGGCAACGGCAAGATAATATCCAACCACCAACAATCGATAATTGGCACTATGCCCGAAGAATGATCACGCTGGAGAAACTCCAATGGGCCGTCCAAAGCTTCCATCCTTTCAAGGCACCCGGTAGTAGAAAGACTTGTGCCATTGTTGAGAGCCTGTCTGGCCTTTAGACACGTCCCCAAAGGATGGAGGGAAGTGAAAGCAATATTCATTCGAAAGCCAGGTAGGAGTTATTATACAAACGCCAAGTCATCAGCCTGACTTCGTTCTTGCTAAAGATCATGGAAAGACTGTGTGAAAGGGAGCTACGAGACGGTGCTCTAATAGCATTACCTTTACATGGTAACCAACACGCTTACAGCTCGGGTAAATCTACTGAATCCGCTCTTCACTTGGTGGTAAGCCAAATAGAGGAAGCAATACATCAGAAAAGTGCCTGGGCACTTTCATAGACATCGAAGGGGCTTTCGAAAAGACAAATTTCTCCAGCATCGGTGCTGCCCTCTCCAAACATGGCGTAGAGCAAGTGCTGATTGACTGGATTACTAATATGCTTAGCAAACGAGCGGTTCGTTCAGAAGGAGAGCAGCAGCAGGCCTTGATAGCTGCCCAAGGAGGGATGCTTTGCCCCCTTCTATGGAATCTGGTAATTAACGACCTCATCACCAGACTAAACGAACACCGTTATTATACAATAGGTTAAGCAGACGGCCTCGCAATCCTCGTACCTGGGAAGGTGACTGGTACAATTTGCAACCTTACTCAGCAAGCACTACTTATAGTGGAGCGATGGTGCAGGGAGTATGAACTATCAGTAAACCCCACTAAAACTGAATTGGTCATGTTCACCCAGAAAAGAGCACTGGGCCCCTTCCGCCTGCCTAAGCTGTTCAGTGTTCAGTGCTGATACAGAGCTCCAGCTTTCCAACGAGGTTAAGTATTTACGAATCACTCTTGACAGTAAGTTGAACTGGAGCAGTCATTTAGACAATAAGTTAGACAGGGTCTGCATCACCTGCTGGCAATGCAGGAAAATGATAGGTAAGAAGTGGGACCTATCCCCTAAGATCATTCTCTGGCTGTACACCTCGGTGATTTGGCCCATGATCACCTATGGGGCCGTGGTTTGGTGGACTAGCACTTAACTAACTAAAGCCGTGAACAAGCTACAGCGTATGCAGAGACTGGCCTGCATGGCGACAACGGGCTGCATAAGGACTAAGCCGACCGCAGCGCTCGAGGCCAAGCTTGGACTTCCCCCTCTGCATCTGTTTATACAGCAGGAAGCGACGATGGCAGCTGTACGTCAGACACTGGATCTCTGGGGTAAGATAGAGAGTCAACACACCGCTCTGCTAGAGGGTCTCCACCAGGAAATCCCAGTAACTGGAGCCATTAATGACCGGATACCCAAGAAAGTCATTTTTGACAAAAAATACAGAATCCAGTTACACGAGGATAACCGCTGCGAGGGGTTATGCCCCGATGAACTACGGATCTTCACGGACGGATCCAACACAGGTACAGGCACGAGTGCAGGAGTCTTCCCAAAGGACCTAAACATCCGCATAGTCACACCACTGGGGATCCACAACACGGTGTTCCAGGCCGAATGCTTACGCATTTCCATGGCGGCCTCTGCAGTCCTGGCTAGGGAGGTAAAGGATTTCCCTATACGTATACTTTCGGACAACATGGCCGTCCTGCAAGCAATAAACAGCCACACGGTCAACTCAGGGCTGATTTACGAGTGTCACCGGCGCCTGAACCAGGTCGGTATGCACAGTAAGGTAACCATTCAATGGATCAAATGGATCAGCGACTCCCAAGGGAACGACGCTGCGGATGAGCTCACCCGAAGGGGCTCAAGTATGGCACCGGTGGACCTTTAGGGTATCGACGCGGTCTGGTAAGAAAACGCACCAGGGATCAACACAGCAAGCTATGGACTGATCATAACGAATGTAGGCAGGCCAAGGAGGCACTACCCCTCATTGACGGCCGTTTCACGAAAAAGGCCATATGGTAGGTATACTTTATGACTAACTAAGCCACAGTTGCGTGCAGTCACAGCCATAACTACTGGACATGGGACCTTTAATAAGCACCTTTTTATCGTAGGAATCACGGACAGCCCATTCTGCAGAGCTTGCATGGTGGAAGAAGAGACAGCAGCACACCTGCTCCTAAGCTGCCCTGTAATCGCTGGCTACAGGGCCAAATACTTCAGCGACCCAGGTGTCCTGCAGGAGATAGTCAGCAGCACCAGGGCGCTGCTGGCCTTCCTCGAGGAGCTGGGGTGGATCGAATAATGTAACTGTATCCCACCCGTACGCAAAATACGCGTTTAGTCATGGAGTTGCGGAAACAGCCTGCCGAAACTAAACTAAACTAAACCCAAAACAGCCAACTTAACTGTGCACCATTCGCATGGTCACATTCCAGCGAGATGCATAGTTGACTTTGTTATAAAATTAAACATTGTCATAAAACTATCATGGTCTGGAAAAAAAAAAGCTCGCTGGTATGGGACTCTGTGCCCATATTGATTACAGACAACTCTCATTCACGGTGAGAAGGCCTGTGTCACAGAAGTGCAAACAGCAGGCAGATTGTGCCAACTGATGTAAGTTTTCAAGATCGAACAATAGAAAACACAATTAAATATAAAATATATTTATTTTACTTATTATACAGTTACCACACTTCAATTGTCATTTGATGCCATATGTCTAATAAGATTTGATATAAACTTGTCTATTTTTCTAACATCTTGCTGAACTTCAGTTTTGTACTGGAGACACTGTAAATAAATTAAAAATAAATGTATGAAAACAGTCACTCATACTTATAACATTATACTATGATGGGTTATAATATTGGCTCTTTCATTATTTTTATAATATTTGTACAAGTAAAGGATATGGTTTACAAGGGTAATGTCAATAGTTAAATAGTATCAATAGTTAAAAAGTATAGCATCAATATTATTAATCATTTACCTTTTTATTATCCGTAATTTTAACAACAAATACACCCTTCGTATGCGAATATTTGATACTGTAGCGAGTGTTCATAGGGTCTCTCAAATACAACATCTCTGCAGATTTTTCAAACTCTTCCCAATTAGGTATAAAAGTCATTGTTTTTGTCTTAATAAGTTGCTTATGTTAATATTTTAACCGCGTGATCATCAAATCACAACAACTGGTAAATATTAATTCTTTTCGGAACAGTTTTGAATGGAAATCGTAAATATACGGTCTCACTCACTTCTACACATTGTCTTGTCAATTTTACAGAATAGGGCTGCCTGTAATGTAATGTGTCCGTCCGAAAATGGATATCGATAAAATGCATAAATTGCCTCATTTCTTAAATTCAATACAATAATAAATACTATCGTGACTCATAAATAAATCTCTGTAAATATTATAACACCTACTTAGTATATTACATTAGAGATTTAATCATTAAGACTATCATTAATTATCTAGTTATCTTAAGGCCAACAAGACTCAGGTGACCAATTTGAGTTGAAACAGCTACTCGCTGTCGTTTAGAGAACAAGTTAATCAAATGAATAGGTGATATTCATAGTTGATTTTTCAAGAGACTTATCTGGTATCTTTAAAAAGTGACCACATTCGGGGGACAATCGCTTGGCAAAAGGGTGCTGGTGAGGAAAACCAGACTGAAATTGTTTCCAACTGTAACTATAAATTATATTTCTGGAGTTTTGTTTCAGACTTTCAGTTGAGACTTAAATTTCAATCCGTTTCATTAACTGTAGTTGATGTATAATAACCATGAACTTTGTAAAACATACCAAGATAATAAAACATACCTAACAGCTGCTGTCATAAAGTGCAAAATATAGCAAACAAAAGCCTTAATATTTTAACGTATCGATAGGTGCAAAACTTGGTGTAATGTACATCCCTAGACTAGAGAACCACATGTCAACAAATGTCACGTCATTGGTAATGTCACGATGTTTTTTTTTTAATACTCATTGATTTGAACATCGTATTTTATAGGTTTTCGTAATAAATACAGTCCTCGGCACATAACTTGACCAGGTGTTGGTGTAGTGGGGGCAAATTCGCGCATAGTGAACTTAATGCAAAAAAAAAATGGTCACTTTCATTGTTTTTCGTTACTTTATGTTTATTGCCATCATTTATTTTTAAATAATTTGTGTTTAGAAGAAAGGAAATTAATTCGTTAAATTTATTATGTGTAATAAATAAATAAAATATATACAGTTAAAGTTTTATTAATATATAATAAATATTTTAGTTGTCGTTAATAATCTTAGTATGCCGTCGTCGTCACTATCGTTATGTAAAAGAAACCCCCCTCCCCGACAAGAAATTAATACTTCTCCGGTATTTGTTCGTGGCATAACAATAAAAAAAAATCAACAAAAACAAATGCTAAAATTTTAATGCCCGCAAGTGTATTCGGTAGTGAACGGAATGTGGACGCGACGCGACGGTCAGTCGACCCTTGTGTCAACAACAACCAATCGCGGGCTCAGAACGGTGTTAGACGTTCCCCGCGTTAGCGATGTCTACACCTCAGACTAAAGTTAGAACCACACTTACGTGTCTTGGCGTGGCGTGGCGCGGGATCCATCAATCAAAAAACTCTGTTCCAGCCTACGTCATAACGCAACGAGTTTTGTAGCCAATCAACTGCGTCGGAAGGCGCCACGACACGCCACGCCACGTAAGTGTGGTTCTGTCTTAACAATATCGTTAGTCTGAGGTCTACACCTTTGGGCTTTCCTGTTCATCTTGCGTCTTCCTCTAACGCATGCAATAGCGCATGCGTTAAAACTAGCTTTTTTTTTTTGACTTGTGCACATCTAGTTATTCTTGCCAAGTTACGTGCCGGAAACTTTAAATATAGCTTGGTCAAGTTAACTGAGAATCCAAAATATTAAATGACCCCACTCCTAGCCGCGCAGCATCCCGCGTTCGTCTCGTGAGCCAATAGCGAGAGTGACATTGACGTTTCGGGTGCTCTGCTTGACCGAGATTTAGTTTCAGATTTAGGTGTATTTTCATGTTATTGAATTAAAAATGAATGAGATTACAAAAGCACTGAGTGGGATGAAGATTGGTAAAGCTGCAAGGTATGACCGAGTATCTGCTGAATGCTTAAGAGCAGTGACTGGGTGGGAGCAAGCCTGATGTGATCTTTACATAATCATACATAACATCATGGAGGTATCTTTGTTGCTGTAGCTTTAATATTGTGTTGAAGATATGGCCGCGTGCCGGTTGATTGGTGCAAGGCTGTAATCGTACCACTATTTAGGCGAAAAGACACACAGCAGGAGTGTAAAAACGGCATTAGTCTTTTGAGTATTATGGACAAATTAAGTGCGAGGTTAATATTTAAAGCGGTAAAAACGACAGATGAACAAAGAGCAAATACTAGATGTGCAAGCAGGACATAGAGAGCGAATGGGCTGTATGTACCAATTGCCAATGCATGTGATTGGTCGATCAATGGGTTCGAAACCCTTTGCCTTGCCGAATTAACTTACGCAATTATACTTCATTTAATATAGCTTGATTTCTGCGACAGCTGTCAGTATCAATACAATAACAATAACGCTTGACAGGCTAACATTAACGTAATATTATCGTATTCGTCAGTTTGACATATGTCACAGAGATCAAGTTCTTCTCCTTGAGGTGCATAGCCGAAAAACAAGTGGCAAAGTATAAAACTGTCTAGTGTGCTGCGCTTGCTTTGACTTCGAGAAGGCTTGTGACAGTGTGCAAAGGGAAAAAATTGTGGTCGGCGTTATTCAGGAATGGTGAAGACACTTGGGGACGAGCATTGAAATCTCTACACGGACTGGTTTTCCATCACAAGGGGTGCTAGACATGGCTGTGTAGCATCAACGTGGCTGTTGTAATTTCTTTAAGGATAATTGTCTGATAGGTTTGAAAGAGCATGAGTGTGGATTGAGAATAAAATGAGTTGCCTGCCAAATGCCTTCTTTGGGCAGATGATCAAGTTCTACTTGCATCGTCAGCAGAACAGTTGTAAGATACAGTGACTATGATGAATCAAGCCTTTAAGATAAAACGGATGAGTATAAATCTGAACACGACTAGGGTAATGGTGTTTGAAAGAGAAGACAATTTGAAGGTGTATGATGTGAAAATAAATGACATGAGTGTGGAGCAACGGTGTCGGACTTAAAGGTATTTATGGTCTCTGACGTAAAGAATAGCACCATACCATATCTTCCCGAGGGTGTAGTTAGAGGTGATTAAGGGTTTTACCGGAGAATGGGAAGCAGCGTTCTTTGTGCTTTTGAAACAAACGTGCTGCGATCGCCAACCCACCTGCCAAGCGTGGCGATTATGGCAAATCCCCCCAAGTGAAATGAGCGCAACACAGAAATGGCCCCTAGTGTCCGCAGCCCGTCTTCTTTCGCTCGAGGTTACGGCGTGGCAAGGAGTGCGAAGAATCTCTGGAAGGGATCCGGCTACCTCAAGAAATACCGACGACTGGACCTGACAACATTTCGGACTGACGAGAAGATTACCGAACTCGAAGAGGAATTTAGCAGGTTGTGAAGTTGCTAGTGAATACATACGGGACCGAAACGTGGTCGATTACAATGGGCCTTATCAGTAGGCTTAAAGTCACCCAAAGGGCAATGGAGAGGGCTATGCTCGGTATTTTCTTGCTTGATTGAATCAGAAATCAAGACATCCGCAAGAGAACCAAGGTTAGGTACCAACACAGCCGAAGAATAGCCAAACTTAAATGGCAGTAGGCAGGGCACATTGCTCGCAGAACGGATGGCCGATGAGGCCGAAAAGTTCTAGAGTGGCGCCCGCGAACTGGAAGATGTTGCGTTGGAAGACGTTGCGTTGGAAGACCTCCCACTATGTGGACCGATGACATGGTGAAGGTGGCGGGGATCTGCTGGATGCAAGAAGCACGGGACCGGTCTATGGGCCCAAACACAAAACTGTGGTGCGACGTTGAGGTCGCATCGTAAACATCTATGAGCTTGTTGCTGCTTATCTGTTTTCTGCGTTGCGAATTCACGTTTTGTGTTTGGGCCCAATTCAGTGACACTTGGGGTAGACTTATGGCCAGCAGTGGACGTCTTTCGGCTGAAACGATGATGCTGATGATGATGAGTGTGGGAAATATGTTCACAAGAGATGGCGAGATTGAAGCAGATGTGGAAAGGAGTCTTGTTCTCAGAACATAAACATCAGCACTGCATCATCGTTATTCAACCACGCTGAGAACTGTCTTATCATTTATCTGCATAGTTGGACTGAGAGAAAGATAATTGTTATTTTGGTTTTGGGGTTTTCCTTGAGCGTCCTTCACTTCCATTTCGGTTCTTCTTAAAACCTTATTTATACTAAAATATTTTTTTTCCTTCAAATTTCTTTCTTGTGACCTCCGTAATAATTATCAAGAATTTAGTTTACTTGGGTTTTCAAAAAGAAAAACTTGTAGTGAGAAATGGTAAGAAAGAGATAAAATGGCAACATTTAAGCCACAGACAGCGCAACCATCTACGCAGAAAATCAATACACCGTGATGTATTCGCCTTTTTAAAATGAGAACGTGACAAAACATTAATTTAATTCATCGAAGAAACCACTTTTATTTAAAAAAAATTATCTGTTGAGACTTGATGCTCATTTTTTATTTATTTACAAAGTGATGAGTATTCTCATAGTTACGGCGTGGTAGAACATTCTGCGCGTAGATTATCAGCTTTTCCTTCAAATTATAAACTGTTAAAGGTTAGTAAATCATATTTAATTAGAAATAATTATTTAAATAACTAACCAATGGGGCATTTTGGCCATATTTGGGAAAAAACGTGTTGATACGGATTATCGACCTTCGCCATTGTCTGCATGGTGCATTGCGTTTATTGTACGATAGGTACGTTCGTTGGTAGTATTAAATGAAGCCATTTTGACGATATTATTTAAGCTTTTTTGCGTTTTTATGTCATCTATAAATTTTGCATTGCCGTCGCTGTACTTTTTCGTTTTCAGTTAACAAATTCCTTGTAAGTACTACTTGGGTCTGGGATCTTAAAAAAAATCCTAGCCTATCTGCATACCAACACTTGACTTTCTAGTAAGTATTGTAACCGGCGGCAAATTCATATTTTGCATTTTTGTCAATGGATTCTCGTTTTGTGTCGCGTCTAAAAAGTTCAGTCCTTTGTCACTACTTATTTTATCAATATCACATCAATAAAAGTTATCTGGCATATTAGATTGATAATTGTCTTAATAAGAGTCTCAGTGGCTTTTCAAGTTCAGGATGACATTTTTTGAAATAGTCTTTTTTATTTTCTAATCAGCTTGTGTTGGCACACTCTTGGGTACAGGAGTTCCACAATTCTGTTATTTTTTCCCTGTGTTGTGCTTTTAATCATTCATATTAGGTATCTAGAATTAATAATAAATTTAAATAAAATGTGTTAAATTAAATCAATAATAAGGTGACAAAATAATAGAATGATTGCTAAGTATTTTTTATTGTAGGATTGACATAATACCTTGAATAACTTGGAACTGTGACCATTGGTCATTGGTGATTTGAATTTAGGTTTCAGCTTCACAATAAATTATCTTAATATGTGCCTAGAAGCTTTTAGTGTGTAGACCTAAAAAGCTCTCTCATAAAATATATAATGTAAATAATTATAATGCTTGATATTTTTGGTATTACAATAATCCCAAAGAGGTAATCAATAAATTTGAGCCTTCTTGTCTTTACCCCAATTTATTAGGTGTTGTACAACATTTTATACCATACTTTTCAGCATCTCGGTAATCCATCCATTGTTTCTTTGTCTGCCTCTATTCATAGCTTTTATCAAAGATTTCAATACCAGCCATAGTAACTAGCTTACTTTGTATTAGAATCTAATTTTTATAATTAGTTTGCAGCCATTCAATGGTTTGAAAGTAGTTTTAAGTTCAGCTTGAGTGTTGCATTAGGTTCTGTACTACCTATACAAGCAGGTATTATTACCTATCAAAGCAGAATACAGATCTTGTATAGCTTTATTTATTTAAATCTTTGATCTGAGCATTTTGGTATTGCCTTATCCCCTTGAGAGCTAATTAGCAGACACAATAGAAAAAACTGGCCAAGTGCGAGTCTGACTCTTGCATGAAGGTTTCCATACCATTATCGCAAAAAACGGCAATAAAATCATGTTTTTAGTATTAGTTGTTATAGCGGCAACAGAAATACATAATCTGTGAAAATTTCAACTGTCTAGCTATCACAGTTCATGGATACAGCCTGGTGACAGATGGACAGACAGACAGACAGACGGATCGTGGAGTCTTAGTAATAGGGTCCCGTTTTTACCCTTTGGGTACAGAACCCTAAAAATCAATTGTCTTTCGCCGATTTGGTGATCTTGACGGTCGACTGGATATAGGTATTTTGTGACTTACATAATATTTTCTTTTTTAGTTTTGTAAGAAAGATCAACTGGGAGTAAACTATTAAGTTAAATGAAATAGGGAATCTTTATTGATCATTAAATCTTTCATACTATTATATTGGATCAAAATAATTGAAACAAAATGACATAATTTTTTTTCTCAAAACATGTTATGTAATGCTTGATCAAGCAGCGGTGAAAAACAAAGTGATATCTGAAAATGCACATCAACATACCTATACCCCCGGCTTAAGTGGATTATTCATGAAGGGTTTAAAAAACAAAGAGTTTCATAATTTTTATTTGCTTGTAGTGGCTATTAAGTTAAACATACTTAGGTATAAAATTAAACTCAATTTGAGCAAACTGAAATACAGCCAAAATCTGTTAAAACAACATCAAAGGGACTACTCATATTTTTTGGTCGTAAAAACCGGTAGTTGTAACAAAGTAATTTTTTTTCAATACATAAAGAATATATTCTATACATATATATATTCAATACAAAGGAAAGAATGTAATCATGTTTCATGACATGTAATATTTTTAACTCAACAATATGCTTTGGTGCATCTTGTGTTCAGAGAAGTAAGAAACTGACTGAAGAAAAGATATGAGAAAGAAAGCAGGCTTTGATTATACTGCTTGCAAGGTATTTTGTTTCTGGGAATTACAAAAGGCTCTACTCAACGTGTTTTTGTTTACTTTTGCGGTCTTAATAGCCATTGACTGACCATTATACTGTGACGGATGTGGATACTGTTACCTAATCAAGTTGTTTATAATGCTCAAAACGGATCTTTGTGTCTATACATTGGTTGCAAGACCCAGGGTTGACAAAAATAGCTACTGCGCCTGGTCAATGTTGAAGGTGAAGATATCATTGAATAACTCTCTCTTTCACTCGCTAACGTTTGTCGCAACGTCCTATCTCGCTTACTCTATGCAGTATACTCGATGACAAACTGTTTCTTGTGCAATGGTTGGCAGAGCCAACTTCAGAGGCACAAAGATCCTCTGTGACTACTATACAATACAGCTGGTAGTTCTAACAGATAGTCGCATAATGAAGTATGACGAACAAGCAATGTCATAAAAGCAATGTTTTTATAAGGCGATCATAATTTTAGCATTCAGCCGGGAACTATGGTTTTGGTAAATAAACCGGTATGTTGTTCTGAACCAGGGGTCACCGAATGGCGGACCGCGGTCCGTATGAGGAGACCGCCTAACTATTTAGTATGGACCCTAAGTAAACAGTACAATATAATTTACTTGTCACTTGTACGTAACTTAAGCATTTATCCCGCGCTTTGTCTTTATTGCCATCGATTCGACACCAGTCGTCGCGGTGGGGATTGTGGGGAAGCGGGATGTTAGTCGCGATCTGGCTGACCAAAACAAGATGTATCCTCCGACTGCACAACATGATTTTCTTCTTGTTTACGTCTTTTTAGTTCGCTTTTTAAGCACTCTGGTTTTTAGATTTTTTGTTAAGAACGGATCCCATATGAAAGTAATTGGTGTTCTCTTCTAAAACTATAGTTAAAACCGTTTACGATGACAGTAAACGGTTTTAACTATAGTTTCAACTGTCGCACTAAATTAATATAGTAAGTTTAGTAATTAAAATCTTATTTTCATATATGAGATTAAATAGTCACTTTCGTTTGTTAACATTACCGTGTCGTTAATATTTTACCACCCTTGTAACTTGCATGTCGTAAATCGTCAAGGTTATACAGCATACAGCACTGAAAAGCCTCGACGGCCGCTGCTGGGGGTAGGGCGACATTATCAACAATTTACATATAATACAAATTAAGTACTTACCATTCTTATATCGGTAAAAACGGGTGACTTTGTATGTTGGTCCATTACAAGAAAAATTTCAATGCTTTTTCGATCCGTTTATTGTATTGTACAATTTGTACATAAATGTAGAAACAAGTATTTTATAATGTATCGATAAATCCATCAACATCCCTATACCCCCTTATAAATTCGAAAGTGACTCATGTCTATCCGTTAGCTTTTCACGCCTAAACCACTGAACGGAATTCAGGCATTCATTTTGGCAAGGAGATATCTGGAGAGATCCTCAGGAGGCACATAGGCTACTTTAGGTAACAAAAAAAAGGTAGGTAGGCTTAGGATTAGGATTTTTGGTATGTAGGCAGGGTAGGGTAGGTATAGTAGTATAGACAGCGTAGGGTAGGTATAGTAGTGTAGGCAGCGTAGGGTAGGTTAGAGTAGTTAGGGTAAGGTGGGTAGGGTAAGTAGTTATGTAGGTTACGATAGGTAGGTTGGTAGGTAGGGTAGGTAGGCAGCTAGGATAGGTAGGGTAGGTGGATAAGTAGGTAGAGTAGGATAGGTAGGTAGGGTAGGTACGTAACTAGATTACGGGAGCGAAGCCGCGGGTGACAACTAAGTCAATAATAAAAATATATTGTGGGATTTTGTGCAGATAGGTTTCTGCTTTTTCTTTTATTCTTTTATTCTTAAGGTCTCCCAAAGCCATGGCCCCAAGGCAAAAATTCAAATTCTAATATTTTTTGTTCCAGATTCTTGTTTTAAGGTCAAGGATATATTCATTATACACCAACATAATTGTAAGTTAAAATGGAAGAAATGAATGGGGATCTTTATGGGGGCGGTTTAGTTAGTTTGGGAGATGAGGGTTCTTTGGAGTCTACCGACAATGGAAAACAAGAGCAAAATTGTAAAATTTGCGAGTGAGTAACAATAAAATTACATATTGATACTACTTTCACAAATAGAGTAAATGATACAAATCCACTAGTTTCATAATGACAAGTAATGTTTTTTATTTTTCAGCAATAAGCTATGCAGTCCTCGTGTATTGTCTTGCCTTCATGTATTTTGTGAAGCTTGCATTGACAAATTGATGGTTAATGAAGCTGGTGATTCTCTAAAATTTGATTTGGCTGTAGAATGCCCAATATGCAAACAAGAAACCAAGGTAGAGTATTATTTATATGGTTTTTCAGCTTATTTGGTTTAACTTAGACATCTAACTTATGTGCACTTTGTTACCAGATACCTGGAGGTGGAGCTGCATCCCTTCCTTCCGATTATGTCCTTACCAACATTTTGGATGTGTCAGCTATGGATCAGTCTGTTGTTTGCACCTGTTGCAAGAGTAAGGAACCTGCTGTTGCTCGATGCACTGATTGCTCGCATTTTCTATGTTCCAACTGCAATTCTGCTCACGAATTTATGAGATGCTTTGAAAATCACAGAGTAGTACCATTTGATGCTCTCAGGTCCTCCAAGGAGAAATCTGCCGTGCATAAGCCCATATTTTGCGCTCGTCATGCTGGAGAGAGTCTTAAGTTTTATTGCTGCGAATGTGAAGTTGGTGCTTGCACTGAATGCTTAACTGTGGATCACAAAGTAGGTGAACATCGCTGTGAGAGAATCGTTGATGTCGAACCTAACCTACGTGCTGAATTACGCAATTTCATCGTGGAAGCTAATGCACGTGCTGCGACAGCTGGTAGTGCGTCCGCTAGGCTTGATGATGCTCTAGGAGATCTTCAACGTCAGCGAGACGAAGCCGAAGGTGTAATCAATGAAGCTTATCATGCTTATAAAGCTGCCTTGGAGAGATGCCGTGAAAAGGCTCTTGAAGAACTTGAGCGTTTGCATAAGGAAAGGGAACTCAAGGTAATGGACCTCTTTGATCGCGTCGATAAAACTGTTCAGCGCATTGATTGCGCTTGTAAATTCGCCGCTCGACTCCTCCGCCGCGGTGATGGAACTGAAATAGTGATGTTGAAAAAGACAGTCGCCTCCCAGTTTTCCCGTTTGTTGGAAGGAGCACCGGAATTTGATGTTGATTATTCACTGGAGTTTTTCACGAAAATAGATAAGTTTGATGCTATTTCTGAAGAAACTTTTGGAACGTTCCGTACAGAAACGACTCGTGCAGAAGAAAGAAAACGAGCAAGCGAGTCTTCTGCTATTGTGTCAGTGACATCAAATTCTCACTCTCCCGCTGTGTCGGTGACTAATGCTCCTGTTTTTGATGATTACCCAATGGGAGGTGTCCGCCGCGTCACTGGAGTAGGAGGCATGGTAGGAGTTTCAGGTGTACCTGCAATTGGAGTACCCGGTGTGGGTGGTGTCAACAACACTGGTGTCATTACTGGCGGCATGAACACCGTACAGGGAGTCGGTGGCGGTGTGCCTGCAATGCCATCTATGGTAGAATATAATTTGCAGCAGTTGGCTAGTATTGCTGAAAAAGATGTACCGCCGCCTCCCCACGCATCTCCTGCTCCGACTTTTACTCTAGCTGAACTACTTGCTGGTGACCTGAATTCGCCTCAGGCCTATAACAATTTACAAGCTCTTGCGAAACTGGGATTGAATACTGGTAAGTTCTGAATAATATTATTTGTCTGGATTTCCAGCCTTGGATATAAAAATATTAATCTTTATTTTATTTCAGAAGTGAATGGCTTTGGCGGCGTTGGTGGAATTAGTGGTGTGGGCCCTCGTGGCGTGTCTCCAGGAAGACCTTTACTAACTGCTGCTGAGGAAGCCGCTCTTGTACCACCTCCGGCTCCTCTTGTGCGTGCCACTAAAGCTACACCTATGCATATTCGATTCAAGTTTGGCCAGCTAGGAAGTGGCAAAGGGCAGTTCAATTCCCCTCATGGATTCTGTCTCGGAAACGATGAAGATATTATTGTCGCCGATACTAACAATCATCGCATCACGGTATATTTCAATAACATTTGCATGGGTAACCACAAGCCTATTTGGAAATTTGTAGAATGTATAAAATGAAACTTTTTTTGTAGGTGTTTGATAAGTCTGGAACTTACAAGTTTAACTTTGGCATTGCTGGAAAGGAGGAAGGCCAGCTGTGGTACCCGCGTAAAGTAGCGGTCGTCCGTGCTACTGGCAAATTTGTCGTCTGCGACCGTGGGAACGAGAGGTCCCGCATGCAAATCTTTACCAAAAATGGTCATTTCTTGAAGAAAATTGCTGTAAGTATTATCAGTATTTTTTCCGGGGTGGTCTTTTGAGCGGTCACAGGACCACTTATACGTTCTGATGGTGATCACCAGGGTGGTTTTAGTGAAGTAAAAAATCCCTCATGTTTTCCCCAAAAGTCGAGGCGCTTTTTGAAGGCTTACCCCGTCAATAAAAAAACAAAAGTACTATCAATATTAAAACAATTATTATGTAGGTGCCAATAAATGTGTCTCAAGCCCCAACGCCAACGCGAACTTATGAACATATTAAAGCCATTCTATGTATTTTTTATCATCGTAGAAGCCAATTAGGTATTTTAGCTGGTTTAAGTGAATAATAAATTTCACATAAGGTGAGTGCATTGTAAATGATTTTATTTTCACTTCATCATCATCATCACTTCAGCCGAAAGACGTCCACTGCTGGACATAGCCCCCCCCCAGGCGTCGCCACATTGACCGATTCAGTTCGTCTTGCATCCAGCGCGTTCCTGCAACCTTAACCAGGTCAACGGTCCACCTAGTGGGAGGCCTTCCAACGCATCAGACCCATCGCCCCATTTCGGCCCCATCGGCCATCCGTTCTGCGAGCAATGTGCCCTGCCCTGGAATGTGCACTGCCATTTAAGTTTCGCAATTCTTCGGGCTATGTAGGTTACTTTGGCTCTCCTGACCATAGGTGATCACTGGTAACACACACTGGTCATAGACTTTGTCTGACACTGCAGTAAATTGGACGAGAAGATACCGCGCAACTTGCCGAACGCCGCCCAGCCGAGTCGGATTCGACGGTTGACCTTTTTCTCGAAGTTGGACCTACCCAAATGGACCGTTTGTCCCAGGTAGACATAATCGTCTACAACTTCGAGTGTAGAGTCTCCGATCTTGATAGGAGTGGGTGTTACATGGCTATTCACCGTAACCTTGGTTTTGACCATGTTCATTTTAAGACCCACTCTTTCGGAAGCTCTACTGAGGTCATTGAGCATTGTACTGAGGCTCTCCATGGTCTCAGCCATGATACAAACAATTCAACACCACAAAGTATCGGTAGTCAATCTGGCACCGTTGGAGAGACTGCAGTACAGCCCAAATCTCGATCGAATTGAAGGCTTTCTCATAGTCCACAAAGGCGAAAACAGAGGCAGGTTATACTCTTCGGTCTTCTGTATAATCTGCCGCAGCGTATGTATGTGGTCTACAGTGCTAAAGCCTTTTCGGAATCCGGCTTGTTCGGGAGGCTGGAAATCGTCAAACCTGCGCGCGAGACGATTGAAACTCTTGAAAACAACTTGTAGACTAAGAGTTGAGATGGGTCTATAGTTCTTCAGCCGGGCATTGTCGCCCTTCTTGAAGAAGAGTACCACCACATCCTGCACCATGCCTGTAGCGTTTTGCCCTCGAGTATGACGGAATCAAACAGCTTCTGAAGGGCCTTAAGGACCGGTTTCCCACCCGCCTTCAGGAGTTCGGCCGTGATTCTTTCATCATCCGGCGCCTTGTCGTTTTTAAGCTGTTTCAGAGCAATCCTAATCTCGTACAGGCTGATTTCAAGATATTTTTTCCATATATTAAGATCTCTTAAAAAAATTAACTGGCCACAAAGCGTTATGTTTTCCACCCAGCAGGAGTGCTTCATCTCAGTGTCAGGAGACTGTAAAACTCATTGCACCTCGTATATTCGGACGATTTGCTGTGAAATGGAATCACAAGACTATTCTCCCAAAGAAGCTCCTTGGGATCTATTCTCATTAAAAATAGATCAACTTGATTTTGTTTGTCCATAAGTTCGCGTTTTTGAGCCACATTTATTGCCAGTGAGTGTATGTATTTGGTGCTATTCATCATATTTGTTTTAGGTGCGTTTCATCGATATTGTGGCTGGTTTGGCAGTAACTGCTGAAGGCCTCATTGTGGCAGTGGATAGTGTGACACCTACAGTATTCATATTGTCTGAAGAAGGCGACCTCATGAGCTGGTTTGATTGCAGTGAGTGCATGAGGGAGCCATCAGATATTGCTATTAGTGGTGAGTGATATATTTTGAGTACTAGTGTTATCTAAATGAATTTTATTGTTGGCTCAGTTTTCATCATTTTCTGTCAATTTACTTGTGAGTAGTATTTTATCATTATGCCAAGCAGTGTCCTGGACTCCTGGTGCAGAATATCAGTATCGGGTTCGATTCCCGCACGGAACATTTATTTGTATGTACTACAGATAGGTAGTTGTTCCGGATCTGAGTGTTTTTGTATGAGAGTTTAAATGTTTGTAAGCGGACCCACGATACAGGAGATATTTATTCCTAGGGTGGGGAAAAGTTTCTAAAAAAATTTTTTTCGTATAATATGGTTCATTCCATGTTTTAGGCAAGGAGTTTTATGTCTGCGACTTTAAGGGGCACTGCGTAGTTGTTTTCGACGATGAAGGACGTTTTCTACGCCGTATTGGATGTGAGAACGTCACCAATTTTCCGAACGGCATTGACGTGTCTGACGCTGGCGACGTACTCATCGGCGACTCGCATGGCAACAAGTTCCATGTAGCCGTTTTCTCGCGTGATGGCGTTCTCGTCACTGAGTTCGAGTGCCCCTACGTCAAGGTTGGTCTTACACATTACAAATTATGAATTTATTTGATAGAAACTATTTAAATATTAATCAACGTTGGCTTAATGTTATTTTTATGGTGTTTGTTGTTTGCAGGTGTCTCGCTGCTGCGGATTGAAGATTACATCTGAAGGTTATATTGTCACTCTGGCTAAGAATAATCATCATGTTCTAGTCCTCAACACCCTTTATATTGTCTGAGGAGTAACTCGATGGCTGTAAGTCTGCATACTACAAGATCTCACATTTATTCCCTATATTTTATATTAATTGCTGTTTTTACAAAGCTTAACATTTTTTGCTAAACCAGTATTTGACTACTTATTTCGTTATGTTGTGTTAAATTTCATGTTAGTCTGATATTTTAACACTCTGTCCATGAGCAGTGAACCATAGTGATCCTAATATCGGTATGCTTCGTGATTATTTTTTTGTTTTATGGCATTCTAGATTTAGAGACACTATATTTTTATTCACTGCAATGGATAGACTTAAGTCATTATTATTTCCAAAGTACTGAATACTTGTGTATTGTTTGGGTTTTGTTCATCTGTCATTATTATTTTATAATTGCATTTAGTTCTAGTAATGGAAAATCCAAAGGTTAGTATATAATATTCAACTTCTATTACTTTTGTTATAGTCCAACTATCAATTTTGTTATATTTGGTCATGGAGGATAGAAAAGTTTCGGATTTATTTTATACCTGACTATAAACTATGATAACTAATGAAGCGGGTAGATACGGACAATTTTTGTTTTAATGAGTAAAGTATTAAGCTTCAATTTGAGATAGTCGACACCACTCAAATACATCCGGGACTTCAAACTTCCTGTAGAAGAACAACCATAACCAAATTTAACTAAACAATTCCCATCGACAGGACTTTTATTTTGTTTCTAAATTTTAGCAGCTGGTATGGTTCCTAGTTCGAGTAAAGTTTAAACATGTCAATTAGGGGACTGCGTGGGAGTGTCGCCTCAGTAAAATTTGTTTTTTTCGAATGTTAACCCAATATACGTACGTTTTGTTTTTTTATATTATTGATTTTCTTGAATATCAGTAATTTGCAAAATGAGAACAAATATGAACGCACAATTGAGTTTATTAAAAAGTATAAAAATTTTAATCTGGTCATGACCAAAGGAGGCGACACCATAATAACGTGCCATCTAGTTTAGGTTAATCTCGTATACAATATTATATATTGTCCGTTAAAATATATTTACCATTTACAGAATTCTTGTGTCTATACAAAATGTTTTTCGTGTACTCTTGTTTTGAGAGCCTATTACATATTTGAAAGATTTTTCATGAGTAGGCATTACAGTATACATTGTTAAGAATTGGTTTATTGTAAGTAAATGTCTTAATGATGAAACATTGTAATGCATGCTGTATTATTAGAGAACTGCTATAAATTAACATTGCAATAATTTTGTACAACATTGTAATTTGGATAGTTAAAATTTAATGTAGACGATTAGTTTATCTGGCATTTTCTTGTATATAGCGAGCTTCTACAAATAGTAATGCAAGCTTATTCTTTTATATTAGTGCACTTATATTGTTGGTGAAATAGGACAGTCACTCACACAGAAACGTATTCATTTGCAGTACCATGTATTACTTCAAGTATTTAAAAGAAAGCATGAAACCAAACAAAACTAATATTACTTGTTATGTACATGAATTTGCCATTATAAAACGTTTCTACTTATACGTTCGATGAGTATACAGTTCGCCAAATTATATATTTTTATAACTATCCACATTTATATTCAAAATTGAAAATTCATAGTTTTAGATAGTAGGTACAAATGCGGTTTATTAAAGCGATACCATATTTAGATATATTCACAATTTACATTATATTATTGTCCCTTGTTAGGTTGCCTAAAATTAGTGTTTAGGAAGTGGGACACTATGTCATATAAAATCCCTATTATTAATATGGTATCAAAATTGTAATACATAAGTAATGGTCAGATACAATTTTACCTTATACCATATTCCAGGGATCCATGGTCTTCCAAATATTTTAGCCTATTTGAACGAATTTTCAGACTAAAAGAAAGCCGTTGTCGTTTATTCTATGAATAACGTTTAAATAGCCATATCGTGCGAAATTCGACGTTTTTACTGGTACAATAGTAATTCATAAGAAATATGAAGTTTTATTATATGCCACCATATTATCAAAGAAATTCTACTATAGCCGGATAAAATGTGTTGTACGTGACCATTATTTTGTTTTACATAACACTTTGGAAATAGTACTTAACCGACCACCTAAAATTAAGTGTGATATTTTACCAATATTGTTAATGTCAGTTTTAAATGCTCTCTAATTTTTTGGTTTCATTTGTTTACATTTTCAAATATGTATTTTAATTCCTCAATTTCCAAAAATAAAGTGCATCTCATTGAAAAAAAAAATACACCCTCATGTTACTAAATTGTAATTAAAGTTTAAATATTAATTAGTTGATAGTCAGGCACTCTCTTCGTATTGCTGAGCCATATAATTTATACTGAATAATAAAATCATAATTGAAGAGTAACATGTATGAATATGTGTACTTAATTAGAAATAGGTATTTATTTTATGTATTTGTTGTGTATTGGAACAGTTTTACAATATTCGATACGCAAAATTAGATGTGATATGAGCAATAATAGAGAGACATAATGAACCAACATTTTAAGACTTACATGACTCAATATTTTGAAAGACACGAGCAAAGATTTTGGGACGTGGGGCGATTGAGCAACGTCAGATCTTTGGAAGCCAGTGATAAGTTGAATTTTGACATTTGAGTCTGAATCCTCTATTGATTAGTGAGTAACTTTTGGGTTTATTTTTCATATTGTTTTTAAGTTATTTGTTTCAGGATTTTTGTCCCAATAGTATTAGGGAATTTTATTTTCTTTATTTTAACTAATTTAAAATGAGTCTACATACCCCTCGTGGAAGAGCAGGTGTGATTAATACTCTGATTTTGTCGTTTTATTGTTTTGTTTAATTATATGTTCTGGGCCTATTATATAAATAGTATTTTTGGCCAGTGTGTTTAGGCCTTTAGATTTACGAATTTTTACTGCCAAATTATTTTCTTACGATATTTGTGCATGCACATAGTAATTATTTTATTGTATAATATTTGTAAAAATTAGTTATTAGTTGTTGCCAATTTTTTGTTTTATTAATATTCAGGGTTTTAATATTATAATGTTCAATTTTAATTCGTTGTCATTGATCAAAATTATTGTGTGTTAGTGAAGTAAAATTAACCGAAATAGAACTTATTATTGCCCCAAAGGGAGCGTTTGACGCTATTAATAATATTGCTTTAGGGTTGCATAAAAATTATTAAAAAGTGGTGTGATAAGTTTTGGATAATTTTACAAATTATACTATTTTATGTGTGGATTCCAATAGTCAAATATTTTTTTTATAACAAACCATTATTATTTTTCATCAATGAACATTTTAACTACTATTGTTTATAATTCAAAGTATTAAATTTGTCAACGACCCCCCCGTATATCGTTAATTTTGATGATATCGACACTTTCCTCTTTTCTTGCCATGTATTTTATGTAGGGATCAGCGTAGAAATGTTTAGTAGGTACTAGTATTTTTCAATTGATATACACACATACAGTATCACAAGTTTGCCTATATGGTGGTGTTGTTTAGAGATGTTTATTAGTGGTTGGCGCGGGCCGCGGCGGTTATTCGTCGCGTCTGCTTGGCTGTATAATTTGCCGTAGCGAGTAAGCACTATGTCATGGATGAATGGCAGTCAAATGGTATCTATTGTCCATTGACATTACTTGATAATAATTGTATCATTAGAGTACATTACAGTAGCCTTTCTCGGGAATCTTAAAAGTTACCTATATACACTTTAAAGCAATTTTTGGTAAAGATATTTCTCTTGAATCTATATTCCCTTATGTATCCAGCAATAAATTACTTCAGTAGTTGTGTAGTATCACTTTATATGGCACTGATAATTGCAGATTTCCTTGTATAATTGAAGCTCTTATGTGGATCGCCACGCGTTGTTGAAGAAGGATCAAGGATATTTGCATACTTGGTGCCAGGTAATGTGATAGAAGTAGGGTTCGCAGCGCACAAGGTGAGCTCTAATGTTACCCTCCCTATTGGAGGTGGGCGTATTGCCTATTAGTGGCACCAAGCACAGCTCGACGGTCTCTGTGGAGTGTTGTGGCGTTACAATTCTATTTTGTTCAACTTTAAACCGTGGGTGGGATTAAGATTATTTCTATAATACCTACCTGATTATTTTATTTCAAAATGATTCCAATTAGTACTTGAAAGACGGCATGCTCAAACGATAATATATTTTATTTTAACCTTCACCCACTTATAATAAACCAATTTAATCTCCACTGTTCTAAAAACAACATAAATAATAATAAGGTTGTGAGCTCTATTCCCATTGGAATTTTAAGCCACATGTGTGCTTGTGCAATAAATATCACAGTTTGGATCTAGGCTTTTAAATTATTATAGATTATATACATTGTTGAGCTGATTATAAAAATTTAATATATTATTATACCTTTTAATATTGTTAAAGAATTCTAATTGCATTCCACATCTTAGAGTGAACGAATTTGAGATGACCGTTTTCAGTCTACATTATACAATTTTTTTTTTTACAATAATTGTAGGATTATTAGCAGTTGCCAATGTTTTCCTTTAGTCAGTAAAAGTACAAATATTTTAATATACAATCTTGGTATTTACGTATTGTAGTGATCTTATTTTTTGATTCTATAACTATAAGCATAATTTTTTTCTCTTAAGCGGCCATTCAGGTATTTCTTCATCTCACAAATTATTCAGTAAACAACAAAACATATCATACCGAATCAATTTATTTTAAATAGAAATTGTCTGCAACGCCCGTGATTTTATTCTTCTCATTGATTTAGATGTTGTTAAAATGGCTATTTCTTTTGTTTTCAATTTAGATTTAAGTATCCTAAGTTACACTGTCTTATGTTCTTGTCATTTTATGTTGAAAAGTGAAATTTATTGTAATAGTTAGCGTGAAAGGTGCAAGTTCCAAATGCATATTTTAATTTTGATCCAAAGATTTCATTATTCCTTTTATTTTAATTATTTAATTCTCATTTTGCGGAAATGACATTTGTGGAGTAGTTATGCATTGGTATTTGATACTAGGAGTAACATGAATTATTCTGTAGAGTTGGTGCAGCCGAGCAAACTTCTACTAATATTCTCTTAAGAATATATATTGCTCAATAATTTAATTCTGTTAAAAGTATTTTAAACCTAGTTGTAGTCCACCGTGTGTTTAGTATGGATGTGGACTCCAGACACGAAATTATATCTAACAGACAATACCCTCCGTAAACATTTGAAAGAAATTAAATGTTAAGTTTTATTAGATGTAGTTGTTTGCCTTCAAGGCGGCTTGCCGCAGAGTGCAAGCTGCAAGGGGCGCCAGCAGCATCAGCACATGGGATTGCCACTGGCTCTGAAACCATTATACTATACTGCTCGTTATATAATAGCACAACACACAAGCTTTGTCCGCTTAGGTCCAGTTTTATCCGACATATCTTTCTCATCAAATATGTTCTATAAATGTAAAAGGTTGGCAGTTTATATAATGTCTTCAGTATACCTTGTGTGATGGTGTTGACTGTTATTGTACTATTTAGCCCCACAGTCAACGAAAATAATTGTTATATGTATAATCCATACAGGAGTCTCTGCTGCATTGTGCCTAGATCTTAGAAGTTAATGGTATCAAGGTAGAGTTAATCTCAAATATTTTGGCTCTTTGAATATTCCATGATATTATTTTTGTTTTTCATGAAAATGTATTTACATTATATACATACACCTAGATTATTGTATACAATATGAATATACATTGCGTGGTTTGTAACTTGATGTTTAATTATTTTGTCGTAAAATTAAGATGCCCAACTGGTTCTCTGTCCACACTTACGATGTGGAGGAATTGAGTGTATTCGATAATTAAACCTATATTATTCAATGTAACTGATGAATAGTTCGATGTTTACTGTGGACAGAAGTAGAATTTATTTGTTTAACTGGTTGCACATCTTACTTTGACCAAATTCTTTTTACCGCTGAAGTTACTTGATAATTTGGATGGTTGCCATTTTGCACTCTTTCTTTAACTTTTTTTAATGGCGAGTGCAAATTGTCACGTGGCATTAGCGGTTTTATTAATAATTATAAGTTTTATTAATGTGAACTGTGGCCAGGATAACAACAGCAGAGCAGTGTAATTCAGAGCCTGCCTAAAATATATTTTTGTCATGATTTTATTTAGGTATATACATGTTATTATTCACATATTACAGTTTTCTCAATATTAGCTTGTATTTTAATTAAGAAATAATCATATTTAACATTGCCAGGTGATCAGCAACCTGCACTTTAATATTTTTGGAAACTATTGAACTTAAATTGTACTGACTTTATAAATATATTTACTTCAATAAAGATTTTCCATGCCACTAACAAGCCTTCTAAATTATTATACTTGCCCGTGAGTAAATATTGAAAAACATTATTTGTTTATCCTTAATTATGATTTAGGCGGTAAGGTCACAAATAAAACAAGATATTGAGAAATAACTTTTGATTTTAATATATTTCCATCACTTATTGTTAGGCTTTTTATTAGAAAATAAAATAAATTTTATTGTAATATTGGTAACAATGATATATTAACAGATACCTACGTAATCAATAAAAATAAAATTTTAAAGTGGTCAGACCCTTAAATTTATTATCACAATATTTACTGTTTATCACATTTATAAACACATTCGCCGGCGATCCAAGTCGACACAATTTTTATTTTATCGGGATGAAGCAAAACAAAGTCTGCATCGCATCCGAAATTAAGTTTCCCTTTTCTATCATCAATGCCCAAAGCTTTAGCTGGGTGTAGGGAAGCAGCTTCTAATGCGTATTCCAACGAGCAGTCTGTAAGGATAAGATTAATAATGAAAAACAAATAAACGAGTCTACAAGGGATGACGGTTCAAGTTGCGCTTTTTTAACTTACCCAAAGACTGTTTAAACGTTGCAACACATTCATCTAGGCCAGTAGTACTACCACAGAGTACTTTTGTGCCGGTTACGTACGCCCGACCACCCTCTACAGTGACATGCTGAGGCCCTATGCGATAGTTTCCATCAGCTAGACCTTGAGCAGCGACTGCATCACTAACTAATACTAAACCTGGAAAAAGAAAAACAAATGAAAATATGCAAAACGGTACGTTCCAAACTGGTCCATGTGCATCTGGATCTATTGTGATGATGGTACCTATTTATCTATCATTTTCAGTTTATGGAATATCTTTTTTAAATTGGTCCAATATTGGAAGAGGAAAAAGGCGAGAGCCAAACCTCGAATTATGACTTAATGATGAATTGATTTTTATAGGAGAAAAAATTTTGTAGGGTAGTGATTTTGTTACTTTTTTGATGGAAAATCATATTATTTGCAGCTAAAAGCATTATTTATATTTACAATAATTTTGTTTTGTTTTTATGTTATTTAAATTATGTTATAAGACCCTAAGGTATACCATGGGTCTAGTTGCCTGAAGCAAATAAATAAAAAATCGGCCAAGTGACTCGCGCACAGTGAGTTTCGTATAAACAGCTAGGTACATTCACCAAAATAGGTAAGAGTACAAACATTCATAAACAATATAATGTCCGTAAGGATTGAGGAGCCACTTTTCGTATCTTAATGAAATTAATATGCTTATTTAGTAGTAAGTTTAAAAATTTTGTAGGTTCGATCCTCGATTTTGTAGTATAACTAACTTCAAAAGTTACATGAACATAAAGGTGGCTCCTCAATCTAGATGTTTGGATTGAGGAGCCACGTCAGAACTAGGAACATCATGGATTAATATTTATCATAATTTATTATGATTTTGTAGAATTTGAGAGTATTTAGTAGACAAAATCTGAGCTCGGTAGCATTAAAATAAAATAAAAAGTTACCATACATTATATGTGGCTCCTCAGACCATACATACGAATCGTCATTTTTCAAAGATGCAGTAGTTCAATTATTGCGAAATTTCTTCAATTAGTAGTAAGTCTAATATATTTGTAGGACAAGAATCAGTTAATAAGAATGACCTAACTCTGAACCCGTGATCAATCAGGCCAGTCGTGTCAATGGGAGACCGTCGCGCGCAGACAATACGACTGTTGAGTCACGGTTGATATCGGTAGAAATGGCACCCTTTAACTGGCTCCTCAATTGAGATGCTTCGGTAAATAGATCAAAAATCATCTTATTTTTTGTATAAATTTATACTAACTGTACGTATAGTCTGCCATAAAAAATGTTAATATCTACGAGGTTATTAACTATTCTTTAATTATATTACAAATATCATTTCGTCTCTTTTAAAAATACACAAATATATTTTATTTTATCTCATTATTCGGGGGTTACTACAAATTAATGTAGTTTACTTACCTACTCTATCATTACCTACCCTCAATAGTATTTATTCAGTAAACTGACATTCATTAGGGATGAAGCTCACTTGTTTGCGCACATAAAATAGAGGTTAAAGTATGAAATTGCCGTTTTATTGTAATAGGTACTTCGAATTGACATAGAACCTACTTACAAGATTTGAGATTTTTGAGTGCAACTTTTTTCACATGGTACTTAAGAAGTTGAAAATCAATTCAATCTTTTAAAAAATGTGCAACATTCGATTATCGACTTTCAGTTGTTTTTTTTTTATCCTGCTTAGACAAGAAAGACGGATACTTCGAAAATTCGAGTGGTTTTTGAATACGAGTTCCGACGCGGAACTAACGCGGCAGAAATAGCTCGCAATATCAATTAATCACAAAGGGACTGCGAATTAACGCACCGTGCGATTTTGGTTTAAACTCTTTCGTGATGGAAACTTTGATTTGAAGAACGAACCAAGTAGAAGACCGCCCGCACAGGTGAATAACAATGAACTGAAAGAGATGGTGGAAGCCGATCCGAGCCAAACTACCCAGGAATTAGCGGCATGGTTATTAATTAATTAATTAACGTTACTTTACCAACAATATTGACTCATTTGCCTCCAAATTAATAAAATAAAAAAATATGAAAAATGGGTGCCTGATGATTTGACTGATCTGCAGAAAGAAACGCGTGTTGAAACTTGTTTGCTTTGTTGAATCGATACAGAAATGAAGGAATATTGGATCGAATTGTGACATGTGATGAAAAGTGGATCCTTTACGATAACCGTAAGCGATAAATGCAATGGCTGACCCCACGTCATACGCCGCAACAGTGTCCTAAGGCAAAGCTTACCAATAAAAAGATACTGGTAACTGTTTGGTGATGTCAGCATGGTGTTATTCACTATAGCTTTCGCCGATCTGGTCAAGCAATAACGGCAGATGTCTACTGTGCCGAACTCCGAACAATGATAGCAAAGCTGGCAGTGAAACAGCCCCAAATCATGAATCGATCTTCACCATTATTGCTCCATGATAACGCGAGACCTCATACAGCACGAGAAACCGTTTTAACTCTAAAGGAACTGCAATTAGAAACCATTCGTCACCCTCCGTATTCGCCAGACCTTTCTCCAACGGACTACCATTTTTTTCGGGATTTAGACAATTTTCTACGTGATAAAAAGTTTTCTTCTCAAAGGAGGCAGTACAAAATGCTTTCACACAGTTTGTCGAGTCTAGATCAGCAGAGTTCTATCGCAAAGACAAGAAGGATTAAAAAAAAAAAATTGATTAAAATATGAAATTAAAAAAAAAACTTTTTCAATTTTTCAGTACAAATCGGCAATTTCATACTTTATTATTTATAACCTCAACCTCAAGAAGTTTCAGATAGTTATTTCTTTTTGTTTTTGGTATTTCACTTGGATGGATGTCATAGACGATCAGAACGATTAGACGAAATATATTTTAATAAATTAACATTTAAAACATCATTTAATTTTCCTACCCATCTATAGGTACATATAAATAAAATTGGAGTGTCTGTTTTTGAAATAACCGTTTTTTACTACATGTTCATGAATATTTATACGGTACATACACAAAAATAACATTTTTTAGAATTTTTGTCTGTCTGCCTGTTTGTTCCGGCTAATCTCTGAAATGGCTGGACCGATTTTGACGGGACTTTTATTGGCAGGTAGCTGATGTAATAAGGAGTAAGTTAGGCTACGTTTATTTTAGAAAAAATCTTTATTTAGAAATTTCTTAGGCGGAACGAAGTTCGCCGGGTCAGCTAGTCTCCCATATATTTATAAATAAATTTTAACGTAAAAATTATATTTAATAATTATAACTTAGTTCCATTATTGAACTTATTTAATCACGTCATAATTGTTGACTTTTGGGGATACTATTTGCTACTGGAAGGATGAGATGTTTTGTTACGATGACTATGATTCTCACTTATTTTCGTATGAGGATGCAGCCACCTCTAGTATCAGCGTTAATTACACCCACCCCTGGGAACCCCACAGGCCTTTGACTTGGCTGTTTCAGGCTCTCATTAACTGTATAAGTCACAATGCAAAATAGTTACACTGTAAAATTCGTAAAACCAACCAATAAATAATAATTATTATATATTGATTGGTCAATTTCGACATGAGGTAAAGAATGAAATTATTATAATAAATTCATTCTTCAACTCATGTCGAAGTTGACTACTAAATACCTAATACATATAAAGTACAAATACTTTGCTAACACAATTTATAGACGAAATTAACAGTTACGAGTACCTAGATGATAAAAAAATTGTAATGCCAATATTTTTTGATTATTAAAAAGCATTTGACACTTTGCAATCCGATACTATACTCATTGCAATGGGGGAGTGCGGGGTGAAAGAACCACTGAACCCGTGGTTCCGTGATTACCTCACCGCTCGTTCCTACCGCGTGAAAGTGGAGGACGTGCTTAGTGACAGAGTCAAGGTGCGGCGTGGGGTGGCGCAGGGCTCGGGATGTGGACCAATTTGTTATCTTATGCATGTTAACAGCTTGTGCTGAGTGCTACAGCATTGTTCAGCGTATATGTTTGCAGATGACTTGTGCATACTTCTCTCCGGAACTAACATAGATGATACCTACAAGCTAGTTCAACAAGATATAGATGCTGTTGTAAATTGGTCGCACGACACTGGCATCATATTGAACGCTGTTAAAACTACATTATTGTTAATTAATTCCCCATATTTACGACCTCATTGTGCGACTCCACCTTTATTTACCTACGATTATACAGGGTGTTTGGAAGGGAGCTGTACATACGCCTAGGGTAGAAACTAGGGATAGTCTGCTACCTACCCCCGCCCATTATATTGACCTTGGCCTCAAGGTTTTTTTTAATTTATTATTATTTTTTATTTGACTTTTTTATGATTTTTTGACTAAAACTACCTGTAGCTCAAAATCTATCCATGGGACCGGTCGGCTAATGGTCTTGTTTTAATCGTTAGAGTCTTAGGGTCCTGCAAAAAATTATTTTACACCAGAAAATTGTGGAGAAGAAAAGTTATGGGGCCTGAAGTACCGTAGTAAGGTAAAGAAATAATTTTAAGGGCAACTTTCTATGGGGTTTAAAAAAAAACTAACAGGGTTGGAGTTCTTCTGATTTTTTTAAAACATCCTCAGTCCATGCCCTTTCTAACGATATGCTAAAAGTGTAATTATCACTTTTAGTTTTAAAGTTATTAATTAATTTCCGCAACTAGGGCACTTCAAGCAAAAATTTCAACTAATGAAAATTAAATGTGTTCGATCGTAAAAGGATGGCAAATGAAACAAAAAATTTGGTAATGACTAATGTCATTAAATTACAAATTTTAATTAATTACAAATTTTGTTCAAATTGATGACCATTGACCTGTAAACATGCTCGGCACCTCTTCCTCATCTCCACGGTCACCGTTCTAAGCAGCAGTTCCTCGCGCATTGTATCGAATGCGGCGTGGATCCTGTTAATTAGAACCTCCCTTGTTGGTACTTCTTCTGCGTACACCAACTCTTTCGCCCTTCCCCAGACGTAGAAGTCGAGTGGGGTAAGGTCAGGCGACCTTGGGGGCCAGGGAATTGGCCCACCCCGACCAATCCAAGAATTAGGAAAGCAGTTGTCCAGAAGCTCCCTCACTGCTAGGCTCCAATGAGCAGGACAGCCGTCGTGCTGGAAGACTATGGGCCGATCTTCGTCAAACACTTCTTCCGCTAAATCAGGCAAATCGTTTTCGAGGAAATCTAAGTAGTTTTGCCCGTTTAGGTTGTCTGGCAAAAAGTGCGGCCCTATCAACCGATTACCGATGACGCCTGCCCATACGTTCACGGAGAACCTTCGTTGAAAACCTCTGTGCCTCTTGACTCTCGGGTTTTGATCTCTGGGTGCCCAGTGATGGAGATTGTGGTAATTTACAATTCCTTCCTTGTCAAACTTGGACTCGTCAGTCCAGAGAATACTCCGTAAAAAATTAATATCTTCCACGTCCGTATGGAGCAAGTGGCGGCAAAACTCCACCCTTCTTGCATAGTCGTTATCCTCTAAGCCTAAAACAATAAAAATATCAACGTTAGCGGTTTCCTTATGAATTAGTAGCTATGTAACATTGATTGCTATCTCTGTCTTTCCATTTCTCTCTCTCTCACACACATGCTCATGTTAATTTAAAAATTGCCTATGAAATTCACATGCTAGTTCATTACATAAGAGCTAAAAACAAAAACTTTATGTAAAAAATTACCTTGAACAGGGGTGTAGTGGAAAGGATGACGTCCATTTTCGCGAAGAACCGACCAGACTTTCCACACGCTTAAACCAAGCGTCCGGGCTACGGTTCTTACGCTTCTGGTCGGATCTTCCTCAAATTCAGCCAATATGCGTTCTTCCGCAGCCAAATTTGGTTGAAATCTGTTCACGGCTGGTTCCCGGAAATTTAAATTTCCGGTTTCTCGCAGACGCCGATAAGTTGAGCCAAACGTTTGGTGGTTAGGCACTCGCCGGTTAGGATACCGTTCTTGATAAATCCTCCGTGCCTCGCGCCCATTGCAATCAGCCATTCCATACACCACCAGCATGTCGGTGTACTCTTCACTGGTAAATCCAGCCATTTTGCCAACAACAAGGTAACAAATAACAAAACTTAACAAAAACGAAGTAATAACAAACTCAACAAAATTAACGAAAACAGTGGAGCGTCGTAACGGCAAGTACGTAAGTTAGCTAAGATGGGTAAATCTCGACTGACTAACAAAGACCCCAACGAGTTACCTGCCCGGCCCCGTCGACCCAAGAGCGAAAGAGACATGACATGACATGTTTTGTCTCTTACATGTTGCTCTCGTGTAAGAGTGAGACAACAAATTTGCCAACTGTAGGCCAAACTGGTTTAAATTCTGGAAATTACATTTGTCTTACAAATGTCGACTCGTGGTGGTAAAAGTGCCCTAGTTGCGGAAATTAATTAATAACTTTAAAACTAAAAGTGATAAATACACTTTTAGCATATCGTTAGAAAGGGCATGGACTGAGGATGTTTTAAAAAAATCAGAAGAACTCCAACCCTGTTAGTTTTTTTTAAACCCCATAGAAAGTTGCCCTTAAAATTATTTCTTTACCTTACTATGGTACTTCAGGCCCCATAACTTTTCTTCTCCACAATTTTCTGGTGTAAAATAATTTTTTGCAGGACCCTAAGACTCTAACGATTAAAACAAGACCATTAGCCGACCGGTCCCATGGATAGATTTTGAGCTACAGGTAGTTTTAGTCAAAAAATCACAAAAAAGTCAAATAAAAAATAAAAATAAATTAAAAAAAAACCTTGAGGCCAAGGTCAATATAATGGGCGGGGGTAGGTAGCAGACTATCCCTAGTTTCTACCCTAGGCGTATGTACAGCTCCCTTCCAAACACCCTGTATATGCCACCATAATAACTTACTGGACTGTTAATGTAATCTTATTGAAAGAGTTGACTGTGTAACCTACCTTGGCATGAAAATAGATGAGAACTTTTCTTGGTCCCAACACATAGACTATATTTGTAGTAAATTAAGAATATTGTTAAGTAACACCTAAGCTTTAAGGTTCCTATTAGTATATTGAGATGTATATACATGTCATTAGTAGATTCCATTATGAGTCATGGATTAACATTCAAAACCAACTTGGATAAATAAGAAGCTCTTCAAATTCGATTCTTGAAACTACTTGTTACTCAAAAAACTAAAAACAGTTGTAAAGGAGATTATAGGAAACTATTCAAAATATGTAAAATGTACCGATCAGAAGTATCTTTAGCAGTTAACCACCATGGTACCCAAGAGCATAACTTAACTTACGTAATCAACAACCATAACACACGATGGGTAAATTAAATCAGCCAGCAGCCATACTGCTGGCTGATTTAATTTACCCAGAGTCACTAATTACTTTGGTGACAGAACCCTACAAAAACGAATACCATATCTATTCAACAGTCTGTCGCCAGATATAAGAAGAGAAACGAATAAAAACAGATTTAAAAACCGTTTAAAAAGATACTATTTAGATATGTGCCTTAAATTAATAATTAGCTTTTAGTATGAAATTTAAGAATGAGTGTATAGAGACCGACCGACCACCGACCTCACAGTCAAACCATTACTACGGTTTTGTGGGGCTTAGTTTATAAGTTACTTACCATTATGTGTATATAAATAAATAATAATAATTAAAATTTAGCTCCCCACTTTCGAAATTTCGAAACTGAAGACCCCAATTTCGTGAGCTAATTTCGAAATTGAAAATGTTCAAAACTGCATGCCCTAGTCTACACACAGCGATGCAAGGCGTAAGAGCGGTTTCGCATTACAGCCGAGTCAGATCCGATGTAGCCGTAGTAGGTACTACTGTTAATTTCAAGAGATGTTACGCATTAGATCTGAACTTCTGCCGACCGAATTCAAAACATTTGCAATTCGGATAGAACTCGGAACTCAAATTCGGAAACGGATCGGAATCAGTGCGAAACCGCTCTAAATGTGGACTTCCGAGCAAAACGGCTCCGCATCACTTATGCAGAAATACGACACGCTGCGCTCTAATGGTGCCCTATACCCATACATTTCCATAGTACATATAAAAGCCAATAGACAACGAACCGATAGAGTGGCGAAACGATTTTATTTTGTAATATATAGTATCGTTTGAATCTGGTCACATAGTAATATTATTAACAAAAAAATCAAACCGACTTCCAAAACAGAACACTACAAAGCGAAAAATAACTTTCTTTTCCGAAGTCGATGTCTTTGGTACCTATTGTTTTCCGTTTTTCGACACCGACTTATTTTTCGCTTTGTAGTGTATTGCTTTGGCAATCGGTTTGATTTTTTTGTTCAAAAGTTTTTATTTATCTCTTTTAAGTTTTAGTAGGTACTGGAGGTACCATGAAAATCATTTATAACCAATGTAAATATCACTTTGATTCCAATAACCATAATATCCCAAAAACGACTAGGATCGTTGTTTTATTTCGGAATTCCAGTGCCTACCTTCCGGCTTCAACATCAGATCAGTACCATTTATTTATAAGTATTTGCTTCGTCATAGTCGGTTAACTATTCGATATATCTTATACCCGTGACATACTTAGCATTAAGGAGTTCCAGTGGCCATCTGTGGTCTTCTTCATCAGTTCCACTTCAGAAAATGATACTTTCTGAGTGCAAATGATTGCATTGTTAATAAGAATCGAGGGAACTCCTCAAATATAATATTTGAGGAGTTACCTCGATTTCTCCAGTATCCCATCATTAGATCCTGACCTATGGCTATGGGACCACCTGGAAAGTATACCCATTCAAACAAAAGAAGAATTTTTAAATCGGTCCAGGCGCCTTTGGGTAATCGGGGAACATAAAAAAACTCCTCCTTTTATTGAAGCTTAAAAAGTTGAAGGTTAAAAAGCGAAAGCGAACCGTTTTACAAAATAAAAACGCATCGCCGCGCTATCGGTTCGCTGTCTATTTGACTTAAGCCTTAAGGGCCTACATGCGCTTTATTAACGTAAAATGGTAACTTTCTAAAGCATAGGTACTCCTTAGTAACGGCTAAGTTAAAAGGAAGGAAAAACAATATATTTACTATTGATTCTTGTACATTATTTTTTAAACATGGTTTTCTCGTATAACAAATAGTTTTGCTTTAAAAAAATAATTAGCAACACGATATTTTTCGCAACTTTTGGATACTCCTCCAAAACGACTTGAATGTTTAAAAATATGTTTACACTAAAAAATTTATGGCTGGAATTTCTCCATAACTGACATAGCATATGTAATTCAAATAATATTTTAGGCAGCGTTTTCGATGAAAGCAAATCATCAATTATCGTCATATCTCAATTAAATTACCCAAAACCTTAATAAATTATCTATACAGTTATTTTTTTTACCTCATGAATCGCTGACTATTGGAGAAAACCGCAAGAAAATACGTTCTGTTTTTGAGTTTATCGCAATCAGACACTTAGACGTGGCGGTATGTTTACTAGCGATCCACCCCGGCTTTGCCAGTGACAAAATATACACAAAAATCTTTCTCGTTTCTCACTCTTTCTATTCCGTGAAGTAATTTTCGAGTTTTTCGCGTACAGACGTGGGGGGCTTTTATTTTATAATATGTAGTGATGCAAGATATTGCATAGAGTTATTTCTATTTACCTTCAGGATTAGTTCTGCTTGCGATCCTTAAAGCAGCAGGGTGGGTATGGATACCATCCGATATAATACCATAGAAGACTTGTTTTTGCGTTGTGGATGCCAGCAAGCCAACCAGTCCAGGATCCCGGTGATGGAACTTGAAAATAAAAGATGATTTAATGTAAAAAAGCTTGTCGCTTTTGGTATATAACTGCGGGTCTTGACGCAGATCTTCACTTGCGCAAAACGCCATCATGAAAAATTTGGTTTCTTTCGCATAATGTCACTTTTGCAAAAAAACATTTTCGCAGATACAATACATTTTTCTCAGGAGAGACCTAATACAACTATATACATGAAAATATCAATCAAAATTTTATTACCTACATAACTCTACACTTATATATTATATTATAATTACTTTTTAATATAATCATTAATTAACTGTCACTTTTGAATGCCGTTTAACAATCAAAACTTACTAATACTGTAATATGTAATATATATCCTATACGTAAGTATTCACAGGAATCATTTACTTTTATTTTCACATACCAAGAAATTACAATAAAAAATGAATGAATTAATTAATTCATGTTACCTAACTTGTACTTTTAAATCTTAAATAATTATTTAATGCAATGGTTTTAATGTGTTAATCAATGTTTATGAATTCTAATGTATATTCTTTGTAATTTGTGGTGCTTAATATGGGAAAAAGTTCCTGAAATGAATGATAATTTAATTTTAAAATATTATGTTAATACGGTAATGTTAAATTATTGATTAATTATCTTATAAAACAAGCTCAGTTATCCATCGCGAAATATTGCAATCGACATCTTGGTTCGCCAGCCACATCCAAATCATTGGCTATTGGTTTAAATTTATGTCTTGTGCCGCGAATGCACAGGCTAGTGGCACGGATTATTAAGATGATGATTCTTGATCCTAGCCAACCCATCACTACACAAAAGCTTTGGGCGGAAGATTCATCTGCATTGGGTAGTTGCTAGTTCTTTTTTTAGTATGTTTATTGTGGATAGTGTTGCAAGGGCATACATTGGCATGGCAAGTGGATCACCTTGGGTTACTCCTTTGCTATATAATCTCATATTGGAATCACGTATTAAAAGTTCTGCGTGAACATTGTATGTGTTTTATAAGAAACGCAAGGTGGCCAATATATTCCTGCTAGCCAGAGACCAGAACTATATGTTCATAGAATTAAAGGCATTATTTGCATCGACGAGTAGCATTCCCCAATTAGAGCCTGGTTGGCATTATTTTTGGAAAAGGTCTATAGCATATGTGCGGTTAGCGTGTATAGCATATGTGCTAATTTTTTTTTTTTTAAGTTTGTTTGGCTTTTATAAGAGTTGTGTTCATTATTAATGTGTAATATTAGTTAGTTCAGTATTATTAGTGTGTAATAAAAAAATATTGTGATATTTTATATTTTTTCTACTCTCATATACTTACATATCAAAACAACATATTATGTAGTCTCACTGTATCGATGTTTAAATATTAATAAAAAAAAAATGTTGTAATATTTTGTATTTTTACTACTCTCATATAATATATATTTCAATACTACATAATATTATGTAGTCAACTCTTATAAAACCTCTATCAACTTTTAACAAATGAAAAAAAGAAAATCAATATGTATGTCTGTACATACTCATAGGAATTAATATTAAATAATAACTGTTTATGTTTATGTTTCTGTAAATACTATAAAAAAAATATATATTACAGTATTTGTAAGTTTTGATTGTTAATCGTCAAACAAAAGTGACAGGCAATTAAAGATCATTGTATAAAAGTAAGTTATAATATGTGAGTACATATTTATGTGTGTAAAATAAAAAGTATTGATATTTCATTGTATACCCATTCTTAATTAATTAATTATCCGATTGTATAGTCTTAGTATTATAGGGCTCACCTGAAAAAAAATGCCTTTAATGACATTCTGCGAAAATGACATGGGTTAATGACATTTTGCGAAAGTGGCTAAATTTTTTACGATGATATTTTGCGAAAATGACTTTCTGCATTAAGACTTAACTGCGGGCGAGTCTACGTAGTATAAACCTGCCTATCGTGTCAAAGCGCACTGAGGTAGAATTGCAGCGAAATTTTTTAAACATGTTCTAGCAAAATTGAGTCTTAAGCAACGAAAAAAAACTGTCGCAATCGAAAATCCAATATGCATATTTCTAGAAATTCGTGTGCATCAGAATGACGAGTGTGTGACTACAAATGGTCATGCTATATATGTGAGAATAATATACGAGCAATGTATCGAATGTACGTAAAATTTGAAGCTGAGTACTATTTTAAAACCAATTATTACAAAAAGTATGTGAGCCGCCAACCTGATGTCAGAATGGCGGATCTGTTCTAAATCTGAACAAATTACCTCGTAATCCAAAAAATAAATATCCTCCAAATTATTATCTGAGTGTGAAATGACTACCATAGCAATGTACGAGCAATTTACGTTATCATATTAAAATCATAAGCATAAATATGCTATTACCGGTTAAATAGTAATTTGCCACATTTAGATCCTGTTCAATTTTAACAGCAACTAGTTGTGCCGGGCATATGTTGCTATGTCTAAATTAAAGGGATTTCTTGAAATGACAATTCCTTTATGCGACTTTTAGTAGTTTTAATAGCAATTACCAGGATGATTCATAACTTGACAAACTATAAAATTGACACAATTTTATGACAATAGTTTGGTTAGTTATTATTTAACAGTTGGTTAAATATTTATTTCATCATTCAGCTAATAGCCAGGATTTAAGTAATAAAATTGTTTCTATCCATAAACAAGGATATGCATTATAAGCAGTGTGCTACTGTGAGTATGGCAGTGTGCTCTATTAGTGGCCTATGCTGTTGATGTTCTGTATCCAAAGGGATGATTTAGGGTTCTGTATCCAAAGGAACCTGGACCCTTTTACTAAGACTTCGCGGTTCGTCTGTCTGTCTGTCTGTCACCACGCTTTATCTCATGAACCGTGATAGCTAGACAGTTCAAATTCTCACAGATGATGTATTTCTGTTGCCGCTATAACAAACAAATACTAAAAACAGAATAAAATAGATATTTTATTGGGGCTCTCATACAACAAACGTGATTTTTTTGCGATAGTGGTGCAGAACCCTTCGTGCGCGAATCCGACTCGCACTTGGCCGGTTTTTATTTAAGAATTTAGTTAAGATTTTCTTAAATATTTTAAGAAATTCCTAAATCTTTTTGATTTATGGCGTCCCTCAATTCATTAATGTCTTTACTTACTTCAGGAATCTGCAAAAAATGAATTTATCTGAAGAAATACATAAATAAAACATTAATATTTTTTACTTAGATACCTCTGTGAATTAGTTAAAAAGAAATAATGTCACAAAAGTAAATAAAAGTCGAATTTTACTAAAACGTCTGAACTGAGAGCCCAATATTTTCGGCTTTTTTGACAAGGCTCAACCTCATAGATTAACGCAAATTAGAATAAGTTTTTTATCATCATTATCAGCCTAATAATGTTCCCTCTGAATGAATGGGCCGTATTCCACCATGTGGGCCCAGTGCGGGTTGGTTGATATCACATGTCTTCGAATTTTTGGTTCTAGGACATGCCGGTTTCCTCACGATGTTTTCCTTCATCGTTTTGAGAGCTGGTGGTGATGAAATAATTTACACAAAGTACAGTGCCTGCCTGGGCTCGAACCCACGACCTACAACTTGTAAGTCGCAGCCGATACCACTGGGCCACCAATGCTCTTAAGATTTTTATACTACTTTTTTATTAAAATGTTACATATCGTCCATTCTTCTAAATGCCATAGTTACTTTAAGAGAAATTGATTTTATTTTTTTTTGTAGGAGAAATTTTTTGCCTTAAAAATAAAAAGATATGATTTTGGTATTTTTTTGGATGGAAGGTCATATACCTGCAGCAAAAAGTATATATTTACAATAATTTTGTTTTGTTTTTATATATTTTTTAAATTATGTATGTTTGTTCTTAAGGTGCTTACCATGGGCCAAGTTGCCTGAAGCAAATAAATAAAAAAGAAGTCCTTGAATAAAGTTAACATTCATATAAAACTCTGCTTTTGTTAGAAAGGTATCTATGGATCCTGCTCTGTTTTGTTTTTTTTTTTAGCATGGTTGAAGGCTAACATAAAAATAAAATAATTTGCATCTATCAAATACTAAAAATGATCAAGGCAATTGTTTTTAACATGTACAAAAACTGTAGACATTGTTAGGAAAAAATAAAGTTGTTTCATAATACTTACAGGAAGCATAGCATTAAATAAATGAGTGATCAGGTTAGCCCCACATTCAACAGCTTTTTCTCCCTGAGCCAAACTTGCAGTAGAGTGTCCTAGTGCTACTTTTATGCCCACTGCAGACAATTCCTTGATTGCCTCTGTGGCACCGGGCAGTTCTGGTGCGAGAGTGACAATGACAACATTATCCAATGAGCCATAAACTTCTTCTATAGTCTTTATACCCTGGAAAATGTAAAAGGCAATATATTGATACATGAAATACCTACCAAACAGATAAAACTATGTATTTTGTGTTTTGTTTACTGCTGATAGTAAAACCAAAATATGTTTTTTTTGATAACTGTGTGTCATTTCTTTATCTGTTGTGGTAAATTGTATTTTAATGTGGTTGCATATCCTAGAAAATGTTAAAATCTGCCATTCAATTAAATGAAGTAAACATTTTTATTTTATTTATTTATTTGAACTTCTCTACCAGTCATCCTTTGGGTTAAAAAGGACACAACAGTGGTAGGAGTACAAAATAAAAAACATGAATAATTATTAAAATCGGATATTAATAAACTATCTAACTAATAAAATACATAAATATTTTCTAAAACAATGGACTAATAAATATTATGATAAATACTATATTTTATGTGCTAACTTGTTTACAAATGCAAGAGTAAATAAAGTTGATGATACATAGTGTTGTTATTTGAGCAATTGATAAAAGTACACTGACATTTAAACGGTCCATCTCTGTTGGTTATTTACAACTTACAAAAAGTAGGTCATTGATAAATGCTAACTGATAATAATGCCAATAAGTACCTACTGCAGACTTGTTTAACTACAACTATAGTGAAATTAATGACAATAAATATTGTATGATGTTTTATTGTTAATGATGCCTTTGTTTACACTATGTTGAGTATATTTTATTGTATTTTGTTAACATTGAAGATAAGAAAATGATTAGTCAATGTATGAATGTAGAAAGAAATTGTTCTGAAATGTGGTATTAAGGTACAAACCTTGTCAGGTGTCTTGATATATTCTTCCATATGAGCCCCCTTTTTAGCCAAGCTAATAAATGGCCCCTCTAAATGCACTCCAAGTACAGTGGCTCCATGAGGACCACCATCAGTCTTTTTAATCAAAGGCAGTATTTTGTGGTATTTTTCCACATCAGAAGTTACCATGGTCGGGCAGAATGAGGTCACCCCATGAGCAAGAAGTTCTTTTGATACCTTCCTGATGCCTTCCTTGACATTTTCTGAGTCATATGAAAAGTCAACACCCCACCCACCTATGAACAAAAATTGTTTTGTTCCTTGGAGAATTCGTTTTTAAAATAATATAAAACAAAAAATCTTATAAGAATCTTAATGGAATATACAAATTTAATGAACTTCATTCTTATGGAATATAATACAAACATATTTATACATTATTCTGCCTTTAGTTATGACTTTGCAAATGACTCGGTTAGTTCAACATTTGTTTTGGATTTGTCATGTACAATAATTTAGCTTTTTTACTTCAAGCACACAAAGTTATAATTCAATGCCATAGGAATTTGTTAACCAATACCAAAAATATCATCTTTTTTAGCCTAAATTGAATGCCCTTTTTAAAGCTTTTTACACTAGATCAAATCTATGTAATCTGTTCATTTCAACTAAAGTAACAAATCAAAACTTCACTATACGTATTGATTTTAAAATGTGATCTAAAAAGGAAAATAGAGTTGTTTTCCACCATGAAAAAACAATACAAAATTGGTATTATGAGTGTAGTGAGCTTATTATTTGCATACAATTGAAACTCACCATTGATCTGTATGTCAATGAACCCTGGAGCAATCAGTAGTCCTTCGCAGTTTACAGTTACATCTGCTTGTAGTTGTTCCACATAAAATACCTGTTCAGGATTCTCAATTTTCCCATCTCTTATCCATAAATCCTCCTTTATAATCTTACTATCACGAAGAATAAAACAGTTGTGAAATCTAGTTAAGCCTGATTTAGGTTTCATTATTATTTTAGTAAAAAGAAATTGAAAAAAGTGGAAGTAAGAAACTGTTTAACTTAACGAAGAACCGGTAACAAACTGAAAATTTGACATACAATGAAACGCAATGAAGAGCAGAAAAGAAACCAAAAGAAACGAAAATGTCAGTTGTCAATGTCACTGGTTGGTAGATGTCAGATTGACGGTGACACTTCTGCAAGTGTTACACGATTCTAGATGCAAAAAAACTAAATAATGCAAAAACGAAACGAAATAATAATAAAAGAGACGTCACTTGTACTGTGCTCGTACCGTGCAATAACAACTATAAAGATAGCTTGATCTCTGCGACATACGTCAAACTGACGTTTATGATAGTGATAGGTTGTCAAGCGCTATTTTATTGATACTGAAAGCTGTCGCAGAGATCGTGCTATCTTTTAAGAAGTATAAATATTTTTTGCGTTCGACTAAACTTGCTGAGAAAACATTATTCTGAAAGTATTTTCCATGCCATTTTCCAAGCCATGTATACAAATCGTTTTCAATAGTCATTACGAATCGTCTCGCACAGGTTTATTGATTTCTAGTGTCCCGAACAAGCCGGATTCCGAAAAGGCTTTAGCACCGTATACCACAGACATACGTTGCGGCAGGTTATACAGAAAACCGAAGAGTATAAACCTGCCTCTCTGCTTAGCGTTTGTAGACTACGAGAAAGTCTTCGATTTGATCGAGACTTGGGCTGTACTGCAGTCTCTACAACGGTGCCAAGTCGACTACGGAACATCGAGATGTTGAAGTGTTTGTACAAAAACACCACCATGTCAGTCCGACTTCAGGATCAGACCTCGCAACCAATCCTTCTATAACGAGGTGTGAGACAGGGAGACTATACTATACCTATCTCCGAAACTGTTCACCGCTGCACTGGAGGATGTCTTCAAGATTCTGGACTGGGTAGGGCTAGGCTAGGACTTTAATGGCAAGTAAATCACTCTTTCGGTTTGCCAACGCTATAGTAGTCATGGTTGAGTACAAAGCTCGATGAATTCAGTAGAGCTTCCGAAAGAGTTTGTCTTAAAATTAACATGGACAAAACCAAGGTGATGTTGAATGCCCATGTTACACCTATTCCTATCAAGGTCAGAGACTCAACCTAGGGCATGCAGTTTCGTATATTTTGAATTTCGAAATTAATTAATTGGATAGAGGAGGAGGTGCCAAATATAATGGCAAATCAATATAATACTTAAACTAAAATGAAAATGTAAAATTTGTAGTCTGGATAGGTGCCTAAGTGGCAATTTTTTATTATTTAAATATTTCGCCAAAGTGAATTTTGTTTTATTCAAAACTTCTACTACAAATGCTCCACTGCTGGAGACACCTTCGACGATATTATCCAGCTTTCCGAGCTCGGAGTAGCAAGATCGTTCGGTCGGCGTTGGTTCGCTATCTAAGGATACAGATAGTGCCTGATAAAATTGAGGCGCTGCCGAGGAGCAGAGAGCCACTCAGCTCGTTAGTGTTTTTTGAATAGCACGTAGATGGCTGAAAATAGCGGAGCGCATCTCCTTAAGGCACATTTAGGCCCTGACCGGGCACGGTTGCTTCCGTGAGTTCCTGAATAGGATTGGGTGAGGAGCTTCAGCACACTCCCATAATTGTAGAGGCGACTTGGATTCTGCACAGCACACACTCGAGGAGTGCCTTCTTGGGCGTTTGAGCGGTTGGTTTTGGTTGCTAGGATCGGGCAAGACCTATCTCTGCCCTCATTAGTGAGGAATTTGCTGGCGGAGACAGAAAACTAGAGGGAAATAACCACTGAGTGGGATCGTGAGAGGGCAGATCCCACTCGAAGAAGAAGGCATCGTGGAGGTAACCGACTCGATGCCCAACACGCCGAAACCCCGTCTGTATCGTTTAAGGCAGGTGGAACGCCGGGGTTTCGGGGGCTCATAGTGGAGACTCTGTCCGTCCACCAAGTGACATCAGGAAAGACAATGGCACAGTGATCACGTGCTGCCGTGCACAACGAGGCTCAGGGGAGTCTGTTTTTCTGTCTCCCCAGGGATGTGGTCTTTTAAGAAGTGCTGATGGTGATCACCAGTTAGGTTTTAGTGAGATAAAAGTATAGTGTGGTATTTGGTATTTTTCCCGTATAGTTCAGGCGCCTTTTGAAGGATTGCCCCCGATAGCAAAAAAATATAGAAATGCCCAGCAAACGATTGTAGACCATGTATAATTATTGCCCTCGCTGGCCACCATACGTGCTTATAAGGCGCGGTTTGTTTTAATGGCCGAGCTTCTTTCACTACTCTTTAGTTATTTAACACCATGGGTTACCTTTCTTTTTTTATTGCAATGTTAACACACGGTCACACGGTGGCACAACGGTCTAATTGGCTTTAGATTCGTTATCCAACTCAGTTTTTAGATGAGTCCTCTTTTGGTTTCAATAATAAATTTCATTATTGTTTAATAAAAGCCGGGTATCCCGTAGATGTAAAACGCACAGGACCGATCAGTAAGGCGACGCTGGGGGACTTATGTCCAGCAGTGGACGTCTTTCAAAATCCGTCCGTCCGTCGTTCCGTCTTTGAAATGATGATGATGATAAAAGAACGAAAGAAAAAATATTGACGATGATGATGAAAGAAGACAGACTGCCGTATTTCCTTGAGATATGAACTCTTCTTGCTTGCCATCTTACATAGATACCCGGCGGAGGCAGAGTTCTATGTTTTCCTAACTTGCGTCGCTCGCTCTTGCATTTTATACTTATTGTCTTGATTCTGAAGCTTTTCTGCACAGGCAAACAACGTTACCTATGCAAACATTTTCGTTGAAAAGTTTGGTTTTGGAAAATCATTAGATACCATAGCGAATAGATTAAATTTCTTTATTAATTATGGGGCCAACGTCTTCTAATCAAATCTTGTGACCTTAGGTAACGTAAACAAACGACGTTGTTAGTCCCTTATACTTATTTAGAGTAGGAGGTGCTATTATTTCATAATGCTGCTGTGTTTATTTTTCTTCTTGTTTCTTATGACGTTAGGTACCTACAAGATAAAAATAAATTCCTGGCGAAACAGCGCAGAGCTCATGAAATAAATATTTTATTACTAGAAATTCTCAAATACTTACAACCCATCTCCAGCGCGGCGTGAGACACAGTTTTGTAGAAATGACATATCCCATGTCATTTCTCCGAAATTGTTCACTGCTGCGCTGGAGGATGTCTTCCAGGTTCTGGACTGGAGGGGGCTCGGCATCAACGTTAATGGCGAGTACTTCACTCACCTTCGGTTTGCCGACGACATAGTGGTCATGGCTGAGACCATGGAGAGCCTCAGTACAGTGCTCGATGACCTCAGTAGAGCTTCCGAAAGGTGGTTAAAATGAACATGGACAAAACCAAGGTCATGGTGAATTCCCATGTAACATCCACTCCTATCAAGATCGGAGACTCTACACTCGAACTTTGGACGACTATGTCTACCTGGTATAAACGGTCCAGTTGGGTAGGTCTAACTTCAAGAAAGAGGTCAACCGTCGAATCCGACTCGGCTGGGCGGCGTTCGGGAAGTTGCGAGATAACTTATCGTCCAATTTGCCGCAGCGTCACAAGACAAAAGTCTATGACCAGTGTGTGTTGCCAGTGATCACCTGTGGGACCGAGACGTGGTCGGTCACAATGGGCCTTATCAGAAAGCTTAAAGGCACCCAAAGGGCAATGGAGAGGGTTATGCTCGGCGTTTCCTTGCGTGATCATGTCATAAATGAGGATATCCGCAGGAGAACCAAAGTTACCGACATAGCCCGAAGAATTGCCAAACTTAAGTGGCAGTGGGCAGGGCACATTGCTCGCAGAACGGATGGCCGATGGGGCCGAAAAGTTCTGGAATGGCGACCTCGAACTAGAAGACGATACGTTGGAAGGCTTCCCACTAGGTGGACCGATGACTTGGCTAAGGTTGCGGGAAGGAGCTAGATGCGAGACGCACGGGATCGGTCTATGGGACGACGCCTGGGGGAGGCCTATGTCCAGCAGTGGACGTCTTTCGGCTGAAATGATGATGATGATGATGTATGATTACGAGAAATTAATACATCAAACTACGAGTTCAACGGGAGATACTAGAAATTAAAAGAATTAATATCATTTTTTATCGTCATTCGATTAATATCTAAATGAAAATCTAGCGACTATTTTAATTTGATCCTGTAGGTATAGTACCTACTGCCATCAACGTCTGACGGCTAGTCATGAAGAAACAACAATAATATCTATACTACACTCTCGGATATTATAAGCTGTTCCGATTTACAACAGTCTAGCTATAAATCCTTTGTATTTAAACAGTAAGTGGCTTCATACGGCGCTCTGAAAGGGTTGGATTAGTCTTAGCTGGGTCCTATATAACAATATCTGGCAAGCCGGGCTCGACAAACTTGTTCGGCCTTTGCGTTGAGCGCCTAAGCGGTTTCTGCGGTCGGACTGTTGGCGGGAAAAAGATATGACTTTAATACTTGCAGTAGGCCTTTTTTGATTCCAGAACTAAACTTGCACCTGTAGCCAAGTTGACAACCTGCAATCGATAACGCTAGTGGAAAACGAATCAATGTACGGGAATGAACGTTAAGTCACGTGGTCAGACCATACAAATAGAAGGAGTTAACGATTGTAGAAAGAGATTCGATACGAAACGTTTGTAACATGGCTAGGGGAGCTGAGGCAGACGTTTTTAATATCTATTGTCTTTTAGGGTACCGTACTTAAAGGGTAAAAACTGGCCCTATTTCTAAGACTCCGCTACAAAAGAATTGGTATACAGAGGAAAAAAAAGAAAACAAAAAAAATGAGTTTATATAAAAAAAAATTGTGAATGTACTGTAAAATATCATTACTGTTTAACTTTGGTCTTTTTCTTTTGTTTCTTTTTACAATAATCATGTTTATTATGTGTGTTTATATATTTTTCTTTCCTTCGGCATCCTTCACTAACTGAGGTTTAGGTTAACGACGGCAGCGAAGGCATACCATATCGTCCGTACCCACGAGCAGGGTACGCGCTAGCTGCCGCCTCAGAATGGGGAGAAGGCACAAAGGGCACAGGACGAGATTTGTAAAGGAGTCAAGAAGCGACAGCGGTGATAGCGCGCCTATTTGGCGGACTATGTCCGCAGCCGTCTCCTTGAAATTCGGCCCATATGACGAGATGTCGGTGGGGCCATGGGTGGTTGGTGGGATTGTCCGTCTGTCTGTCTGTCTGTCTTTCTGTCTGCCTATCTGTCTGCCTGTCTGTCTGTCACCAGGCTGAATCTCATGAACCGTGATAGCTAGACAGTTGACATTTTCACAGATGATGTATTTCTTATGACGCTATAACAACAAATACTAAAAACATTATAAAATAAATATTTAAGTTGGGCTCCAATACAACAAATGAGTTTTTTTTTTCGTTTTTTTGCGATAATGATACGGAACCCTTCGTGCGCGAGTCCGACTCGCGCTTGGCCGGTTTTTCAAATTATTCGTACGCTTTCAGATATAGGCACTCGTATTATTATGTTTGCTAAGAACACCCTAAATGTTCATAATGCCCACAAATGTATTTTAATTATAACATAACTTTGTAAATGTCAAGATAGGCAAAAAAATAAGGAAAGGTCAAGATAATGTAAGTTAAATATTGTGATAGGCCAGGTAAAGATGACACCCTTACATAAAGCCACAAAAATCGAAGCGAAAGTCCCGTATTTGTTTTCATTACAAATTGGTATATTTTCTGCTCAATACAGCCATTCCCATATAAACTTTTTTTTGCATAAAAAGAAACTTTGTCTTATATATTATATAATTTTAACAGGTATAAAGAAATTATAGGTAGGTACCGTTACAGGGGTTACTGTAATTCTTTAGCAGCCAGATTAGAGGATAAGAATTCTGATGCAGCTTCTCTTTTTCTAACTACATACTTCTTTATTTATAGTTTCATCATCATCATCAGCGTTTTTAATGTGCCCACTGCTGGGACTCAGGCCTCCTCTCTGTGAAATAAGGGAATGGGCCGTAATCCACCACGCGGGCCCAGTGCGCGTTGGTCAATTGATAGTTTGCGCACTAATAAAACAGGTTCTACTATAAAATTCGTGCAACTATTCCATTGTTCAGTGGCTTGAGGTCTTGGATTTGATTTCCAACTCGGTCAAAGTTTTACACAGTTTTATCTTTGGGTATTTTCTAATTGTCTATTTCTTCTTCTTGTTTTCTAGTAGGTACTGACAGTCATGTAGTGGGTAAGTCATGTTATAATAGGCGAAAGTTTGTGAGTGTGTGTGTTGTTTGTTTGTTACTCATCCACGCACAAACGACTGGACGGATCTGGATAAAATTTGGCACAGAGATAGATTATAGTCAAGAAAAGCACATAGGATATCTTTATATCTCGGGAATATGTTCCTTCGGGATTATTTTCGACTTTCACGCGGACGAAGCCGATGCCAGAGGCTGTCTGTTTAGCGTATAATTTTAATTCCTGACGGGTTTTTCTGTAGTCTGTTTGAATAACTTTGTATTAACTAGCTTCTTTGTTTGTAAGCATTTTTAACCGACTTAAAAAAAGGAGGAGGTTCTCTATTCGTAGGAATCTTTTCTTTTTATGTTTGTTCTCCAATTACTTAAAAACGCCTGGACCGATTAGAAAAATTCTTCTTTTGTTTGAAAGAGTATACTTCACAAGTAGTCCCATGGTCATCGGATCAGGATCTGATGATGGGATCCTAGAGAAATCGCGAGAACTCATCAAATATTATAGGCATACATATAGCGATTTTGGTATTTTCATCAACAATGCAATCATTTGCTCTCAGAAAGTATCATTTGGTGAAGTGGAACTGATGAAGAAAACCACAGATGGCCACTGTATGTCACGGGTTTAAGATATCTCGAATAGTTAATCCACTATGATGAAGCAAATACTTACAAATAAATGGTACTGATGAAAATCCGAAATAAAACAATGTCTCCTAGTCGTGTTTGGGGTTTTTTGAATTGTCAGTTGTACTTTGGCTATAAATAATTTTCATGTTAATTGGAGGTACGTACCAAAACTAAAAGAGCAAAATAAAAAACTTTTTAACCCGAATTCCAACCGACGAACCCAAACCGACTTCCAAAACAAAACACTACAAAACGAAAAATGACTTTCTTCTCCCAAGTCGGTGTCGAATAATGGAAAACAATGAATACAAAAGGCGGTGTGCCTTCGGAAAAGAAAGTTTTTTTTCGTTTTGTAGTGTTTTGTTTTGGAAGTCGGTTTGATTTTTTGTTGTAACGCACTTAATAGAACTTATTAACTATCACGATATATAATTTTATATCATGAAAATATTCATTAATGTATTAGTACCTATAAGCAAAAACTAGAAATCTCTTTTCTAGAAAAATAATTTAATTTCTTTTAATTTAATCTCTCAATCCTCTTTCATAAATGATTTTTTTTATTAACGCAATAATTCTTACCCGCTGAAGCACCGATTTAGAAATATTTCTGAAAAAACATCATAATTTATTATTCTCAAATCGTTACTTATTGCGGTCACCTAATTGTTATCTGAATATTTTTCTCAAATGAGCAGCAGACGAAGCAATGGTTGCAAGAGTTGCGACTGCGCGAACTGTGGAGGAATGCAGCGCGTAGCTCGTAGCACGGCGCTACGACAGTTGGCTTCCCGCGGCTACGGCGCGTGCTACGGACCCAGTCGTAGCTCGCTCCCGTCGGCTTCACACAATCGCGGACGCGTAATGTTCACACGCGCGTGATTGCATGGTTATTGCTACTTAACAGTGACAGCCCAAGTGATTAATATTAACAATAAAACAGGTGAACTTTGTTATGTTGAATTACCTCTGTGTATGTTCCGCGTAGCTCGAAAGGCTGCACTTTCTTTGATAGAAATTTAGTCCCTGTGGAATCGAACTTTTCGCATCTCTATGACAGTTATTTGTCAACTTTTTGTACGTAATGGATGCGATGTATCTTTCCGATGGATCTGTTTGAGAAAGCACTTGAAGTTCATTTTGTGGATGTGATATAATTAGTTATTTTGTTTTGTAGATAGAGGTAGTATTTTTTTAGTTTTACTGCTTTTATGATATTGTATTGAATTTTTTTCATAGATAATAATGTGTTTTAAATCGATACAAATGTTTATAATAGTTATCATTTTTGGCTTTTTAGTATTTTGCAGAAATTCTGTGAGCTTTGCAAGTCGTTGCCAATCAATGCCCGTGTGTTAGGAAATACGATTCAATTTCCCTTTCGGTGTTTGATTATTAATAAAAGTAGATAACTTAAAGAAGAATTAAATACGCAAATAACAAAACAATTAAGAAATGATAAATAGGAAACAAACGTCTGCAACGATTACTGGGCCCATCAATTGATCGATCGAAAGATAATCCCCAATGGGATAGCCCTCTTCTGGATTATTTTTCATTTACTTCCCCATGATAAGGAATAAAGCAACATAATGAAGAAAATAATAAATATCTACCTCCAGGCTTAAGTTATAATATTTTATTTGTGATTGGCAGGCGTAGGTTTGTCTTTTATTGATATTATCAAAGATGAATTGATTGAGGCAATCCACACACGTAATAAAGATTATACCACGTTAAAATAATATTATTAAAATATTGATTATACGTGGTACATATCAACGAACTTTAATCAATAGCTAGGTATAGGTTTATAGCAACGGCACAGAAAACACACGACGACAATGAATGACATAATTTATATAATACATTTTTTATTATAAGTACTGAATTACTTATTTATGTCCAATACATATATATAGTTAACTCTGTTACCAAATCTTTATAAGCAATACATTTTTTGTATGTAAATTAAAGACAGGCAAAAGCTTCGTACGATTCCTATAATATTATCTAAAAAGACCTGAGTAAATAGGAATTCGGTTTGGTTTGGCTTTCCAATCGAAGCATTAATCGTGTTGCTTATTTGGAATCTCTTTTGACAAGACGATCTACTTTCTAGGCACATTTTTAGGGTTCCGTACCTCAAAAGGAAAAACGGAAACCGTATAAAATCACTTTGTCATCCCTTTGTCAGTCTGTCCTTCTGTGTGTCAAGTGCCTTTATCTCGGGAACACGTGGAGGAGTTGAAATTAATATCGTATACTCAAGTTTGCAACCCCTTGCAGCTGTGAACAACTTCTGGATCAACGCAATCAAGTGATACAGCCGTTAATGACGCATATTTTACGTTCGCAAGTTAAACAAAATCTACAAGGTACTTCCCGTTAACATGAATCTTGAAATTTGGCAAGAAGCAATGTCAATGTCAAATCACAAGTAAAGGCAAAAATCCGAAAACCGTAAATTTGCACATACATAAAAAAAAGAAGATTTTTAACTGATTTGCACTTGGTAAACTGACCGCGTCTTATGTCGATCTATGGGAACTACAGTTTTCCAACGGCAAAGTTAATTTTGGCCCTCAATTCTGTTTATCTTATCGTTAGAGCAATGTTCGGTGCCCTCATAGTTTATGAACTTCAGTAATGTTATTTAATTATTTTGGTGAATGTAGCTGTTTGTACGGAACCCTCAGTGCACGACTCGCACTTGGCCAGATTTTTTAATAGCAAAATAATCTTTGTTCATTGATCAGACTTTACAGGTTTACAGTTTAACTTTAAACATGAATTGCTATTGCCCTGTAGAATTCATATCTGAATGCAAGTAGACTGTACAACTACCTCCATAGGAAATCGCGCGAAACGAAGTACTATTACTAGTAAATATCTTTCAGTAAGATATATACCATAAATAAGTACGGTGTTTTAAAAGATTCTGCCGACTGACCAACTGACCGACTGAAGAGTCTGTTATTGAGAAAGAGATTAGATTAACTGACATACAGACTGACATAACAGGCATAGGAGCTAGGTATATGGGGTTTGGGGTTACCTATGCAAATTATTCTGCGGGCTCAGGTACAAAAATATTCTGTTCCTTAATTCATTTGTGGTTAGGAGTATAAGAAGGCTCTCAGGTACTACTCTCTTTTTATTAGGATTTAACCAAGCTGCTTGTCCAGGACCCCTGCAAATCAAAAGTTTGCCTGTTCAGGGACCCGACAAGTACAGATTTGTGAGGAATTGTCTAGCCATTCCTCACAAAGCCGTACTTTTCAGCAACCACATTTTGCCCATTTTTTCCTTCATGATCAGAAGGTCTATGTAGCTAAATATCCAACAGCGCGAAACGTCTAATGAGCATCATGTAACAAAACGTCCAACTATCAGATGGTCTGTATAGCAGAACATCTATATAGCAAAAAGCCAGATTCTCAAAATGTCTGGATACTCAGGCACAAAATTCAACACACATTCTTGAACTACAACTAGATAGTTGGTACCCAATTTAAATTGGTTATTCAAGTTTCAACAAAATGGCGTTAAATTCATGAAATCTGATTTGCAGATACAGTGTTTGGGGATTCATGACAGAGGTTATAGTGAGACTTCATATTAAGACTCTCTTATTTAGACTTTTTAATGAACTTAATAAATCGGACACTTATTTAATCTAATTGAATAGTTAGACAATGAATGAAAAACACTAAATCAAAATGTGTGCTATGCGGCTACTGACCTATATCTTTCCACGGTTGAACAGTCCTTCCATGGTTTCTTGAGTAGGTCGCGACCGATAGTAAATTCAGTAAAATCCCGAAACCTCTTTCATTTCCTTATTTCGATATTTCCCGTTTTCGATACGATTCTCCTACAAGAACCAATTGTTTCTTCACCGCTGTGAATGCTCGCACACAGTTCCGTAAAATTTTATTAGATATATCAGAGTGAAAACGTATCGCTATTGGCATTTAAATGGAGCCTCTTTTCAGGCAGTCAATCCAAATGCGAAAGTTTGGATGGATGGATGGATGTTTGTTAGTCAATCACGACGAAACGGCTGGGCGGATCTGGTTGAATTTGGCACAGAGATAGAGTATATATAGTTTGGAATAGCACATAGGCAAATTTTTCCCGGTATAGTGTTCCCGCGGGATAATAATACAGTTTTCACACGGGCGAAGCCGCGGGCCGAAGTTAGTCGAGTAATATATTCCAGCTAAATTATTACCGATTGATATGAGGTACCAATTAAAGTAATTATACATTGTTTCTACTAATTAATGTTTGTTAAACGGCAACTAATCGAAAACAGTTTCTGTTATGACGATCATATTTTCTAGCCGGGTAATGGATAACTTGTTGTGTTTCACTATGTTGTACTATTTATTCGTCACTAGCGACCCGCCCTGGCTTCGTACGGGTAGTAGAGAAATATGCCTACAAGATTCCTTGTCGTAGGGTCCCGTCATCGGTGTGAGACCCGCGCTTAATTTACGTGCGTTAGTTTTTATATTGCAATAACTCCTAAGATATTCATTTAAATTATATAGTGTAAAGGATTATCATAATGTGCATGAAATGCGTAAGGTAACTAACGTATTTAAATTGATAAGGATTAATACTGTATCCGTCTTAATAGCTTTCCAATTTCCGCATTGTACGTGACCATTTATTTAGAAATTAGAATGGATATAGTAAACTATCTTTAAAAGATAGACTTTTCTGTTAACCTATAAAAGAGAAACAATTCCATAATAGATTGCTTTGTTATAATCTTAAAGGGCCTAATAGCAGCGTTTTCGATGAAGGCTCCCAGGCGGCTTGACTTGCCCACGTTTTCAATAATTATCTGACGATAATTATTCAAAACGTGGGCAACAAATTTACGCAAAACTTTAACATATAATACACTTAAACCTTCCTCATGAATTCTAATGAACTCTGTCTATTGATAAAAACCGCATGAAAATCCATTCAGTAGTTTTTGAGTTTATCGCGAACAGACAGACAGACAGGCAGACAGACAGGCAGACAGACGCGGCGGGGACTTTGTGTTATAATATGTGAATTTAGTGATAATTATTTTCATCAGTTAGTGGTTTTCGTGTCTCCTTTATATTTTCTTTTTTCATAAAATTACAAATGTTGTCCCATATTTTACCTGTTGTTAAGGAGCTTGTAGGAGAGAGTTTAAAGCCATTGGCCGGCCATAATTTCAGAGCTGGCTGCTACTGAGAAATTCCTAAAGAAAAATAAAAAAATAAAATGCCTGATCCGAGAATCGAACTCATGCAGGACCTGAGGTATTCATATATATTTTTAAATAACTTGACACAAGAAAAAATGTGACTAAAACGCGCAATCCGTATATTTTGTACTCATATGCATCCTTTTGCAGGCTAATTATTAAACAATTCAATTGTAAGTAATAAATTGCTAGATTTGATTTATTTATTTTCTAATTCAGGACCTCCAAAGAAAGATGTACACAAAAAACACAATGAATCATCAATATGAAGTTATGACAAGTGCACTCCCTCAATTACAGGAGAACACAGCACGCATTTTAGATTATCAAAAACTAAAATATAAACTCGTATTACAAGGTAATAGTAAAACATATTAAAAAAAAAAAACAAAACAAAACAAGATATACTTATGAAAAAAAAAAAAACTGGTACAATGATCACATTTACTTTGTACGATTTGATATCTAAATGCGAATATGACGGTATTCGGATGAACGTTTTATTGTATCAGCGCTGTTTAGATTTATTTATCCGTGTTATAATTTATCTGCTCAGTCGACTTACGCTTGCGACAAAACTGGCCATTGTCCTTTTGGCACGCGCTTCAATTTATTAACCTGGCAATCTCTACTTAAGTTCTCTGTGGGAGTCCGGATTGCGGAGACCTACAACTCTACCTTATTAATTTACCTCATTAAGTTATATTTGTTTAAGCCTCTCGGGTTCATATTTCAGAGCAATTAATTTATATAAACTATTTAAAATATAATGTAAAGGGATATTTTTATCTTGAGCGAGACTCGGAAGTTGGATGGTTCATTTATCTTATTCGGTGGGGTGAATATGAATGTAAGTAATGCATCACGCATTGCAGGTATTCTTTTCTTTTATTATGCGGAATAAAGCGGAATAAATGTTAAATGCGTTATTTTGGCTCAAGTGCCAAAACCCGTTTTTGTATAAGGATCTAGCGGACGAATGAATTACGATGACCGTTGTCGTCCTCACATAATTCCTGTATGTTTTGTGCCGAGGTAAGGTGTTTAACGCATGTGGGAGGTTTAACATTTATTGTTATCTGTAACGTTGTGAAAAATGACTTTACGGTATTGTATTTTTTTTAAATCACGTACCAGATAACGAATTGAATCATGTGCGTAGAAATGTTGAATATTTTGAACAAATGTTTGGCTCTAAATCTATAGAACTGGCTTATAATATCAAAAGCTTATTTAATTTATATTATCAAGCAGACATTTAGCATTTTCGAAGGTAAAAAGTTACTACGGCAGCCCAGAAAATGTCTGTCGTTTCTTAGTGTTTCCTCTAGATAAGTTTTACGATTCTCGAAGGATGATAAAAAGTCGATACATTCTGTTACTTACTCCATGTATCACGGTCGAAGAAATACGCAAATTCAGAAGTAATACTAGTCGAAGTTCAGCGAGAACTAGGGTTAAAGTTAGTCGCTGCATACTTCACTTCTAAACTCAGCGTCTGCGGGTTAGCCGCTGGTCATTACGACTGGAGTGAGTCTTAGTACCTTCTTCAGTACACATATTTAATCATTGTTGCTAGCACAAACCGCGTCGGAGAACAAAAAAGTGTCGGTGGCCGCGGGTTGTGACAGTGACTTATGCGTCGTCCGCCCTTTCGCCGCCTTCTTGGACTTGTCGCTACTCATTGCCTTGAATTGTTAGCTAAATTTATTTTTGGCCTTAGCCATTTCATTCGTCACGTAGCGCCATAGCTGGCAATTTAATTCACTTTAGTTAGTTTGCTTCGTCTTAATTAGAACTTAGAGTCGAACTGATTTAGAACTTACAGCCTGCGACGATTTTATGATGAACTGAAATAAAAAGTTACCAAGATTATTGAAGGCAAGTAGACTAAACAGAGGGCCGCTTGTAAGAAACTAACGACCGCAAGCTTATTGAAAGAACCATTTTCATTCAGTTAATGATTTAGGTACTACACTACGTACTTTCTTAGAAAACCTTCACTATCGTCTAATGTCCTAATTTTTTACTGTTAAGTCAGGCGGTACAGACCTTTAAGAAATATAAAGGCCGGAATTTATTTATTAACCTTTTAAAAAGGTTTCGGAGTCAAGCCGTTACTGGTAAGTCTTTCAAGGTTGCGAACGACGCGCTCACTAGAATTTAAAATATTTCAGAAAATTAATTTATTCTTTGGAATACAAAGTTTAGTTTTAAGTTTTATCGGAATTATTGCGTGATGAGGAAGGAAATGCTTCAAGGACACGAGAACAAAGGAGGCCAAAGGTCTGGTATGGTACAGACAGCTTTAAAAGAGGTTACTTAGCATAAATCCAATTTTTTAAAAGAATGGTAATCAACAGGATTTTTATAACCGCAAAAGAATAGGGCAAAGCTTGGCAACAACATATCCGAGCTCAATATTGTTATTCCGGGGTGCTCCGGCGATTTTTAAACGCTTGAAAACGCGCTCAAGTTACGTGATGTCATGCTGTGCCATCTAACACAGAAATCCGATAGCCTGTCTGTTTGTTGTTCAAGCTCGCCTCAGCGTAAGTAATGGATCCTAATGGAATTTCACATGCGGCAACATCAAGCCTGCTAGAGCTCTGATATATTTACAAAGTATATAAGCAACCTTTTATTTTATTAAGTCGCGGAGATCCCTTGAGGCTGAATACAAAATCAGGCCAAACTTCTTGTAGTAAGAGGTGAGGGTTTTTCCGTATTACCAGTTTTCTTGAAGTTTACGTTCGAGAAAGGTTTGTGAGTGGATACACAAAAATATGTGCAATTGTGCATTTATTACACTTTCTATACGATGTATTGTGGCACAATTGTGTGGAGATTGGGGTCTGCAGAAAATCTAAATGTATCTCGCCTTTAGAATGCCAATGCAAACAAAAAATGTGACCTAGTCGACCACATCATCGCTTACCATCGGGTGAGATAGTGGTCAAGCGCAAGCCTATAGACGACAAAAAAAAACTGTCTAAAATTCTAGAGACGGAACCAAACCAGACTATTGGTAACAAGGATCATGAGGAGAACTTAGAGCAATGCTATAGTTTTAATTAAATAATCGCCTAAAGTGAGATCCTATGGAATTGTTACAAAATAACCTTCTTTTTTGAAGTCGGTTAAAATCCATAGTATTCAACGACTTTTCATGACTGAAGGCTAAGTATTTGGTTGCCTGTCGATACTAGTCCATTAGATTAATAATTCAATGAAAGTGTAACTGACAGAAATAATAAAATAATGTTTGAAATAGTCGAAAGGCTATTAGATTATTAATACTATAATAAAATCGTTGGTATTAAAATACAAAAGAAGAAAGCAATTTATAACCATAAAGTGTTTACGATACATTGACCTCAAAGTTCTTTGTACCTCAGAAACTGTCATGAAATATTCTCAGTATTAATTTTCACGTTACAACAAAGAGTAGACTAGACAGCCATCTGATTTCTCAATGTTTCATTTAATTTCTTGAAAGAACAAATTTAAAACGTCTAGCACAATATTCTTGCAGAAAACGTTACAGTTGTACATTGTACAGTTGTTATCTATGAAATTCCTTGCGCCATTTTTACGTTGGCTTATTTTCACAGAAAAATACTGGCACGATCCCGTGAATTTTGCATCATGATCTTTAAGGAATTTTATTAATAATACTAGGTTTTTTTTAGTATACTATAAACTGACTAACCATGTGATCCTGTTTATTCAGAGGGCATTTAGCATCACAAAGTTAGAATCAGAGTAAATTACCTGACGTAAAATATATTATCCGTAAACAAAGTATCTACCTCTAGTAACAATTTCGCAATTTTACGCGTATTATACTCTGTTATTTAAGCGAATCCCTTAAACAAACATTGTGTAAGTATTTACTACTTTGTTTATCCCTAGCATCTCTTAGAGTTAATTGTCATTAACGCAGGAATCTAATGTCTTGAGTAAACATGTCTCTAATGACGGCTGCCTCGTCTGTGATTTAATTAAAATTCTCACGTTCATTAAATATATCTTTGTACGTCGACGTTAGGGGCTTGGAAACTTTTTGTCAGGGTGACCTTCTTCCTGCCTTTTTTATAAGAGTCTCGGATGCTTGTTTCTGACGCACTGCAAAGTGCGAACACATAAAAAGTGAAAAGCCTTCTTTAGGCCGAACCTTTTTAATGCAAGGGCTATAATATAAAACAACAAGAGATGGATAAATAGCTAATGAAGCCACGCTCATAGTGTCGTGGGGTACGTAAATAGTGATAAGTTTGGCTCATTACCTATGAATGCCATGGCGACCTTTTTACTTTAATTGACCTTTACAACACGCGTGGGAAGTGAACTGGCAAACTACACGTGCTTTCTTTCATTTCCGCAACACTATGGTAGGTGTTTAGTAAGTCGTAAAATCCAAAATGATAAAAGTAGAGGTTAGTGAATAGGTTTGGGCTATGAAATATTATTCATGTGCGAGCGGAATGTGGCTGTTTCGTTTTGAAATGCTGAAATATGCACAGTGTAAGTGCCGCTATTTAAAATTTATTAGGGGCCAAATATATAATGCAGTATTAGATTTGCAGATGGTGTAGTCGATTCGTATTTTCAACTGAGCATGTCTCGGCGAGTGACGCTGGTAACATTTTATCGTTTCACATATTCATAAAACGCCCGTAGCTATCATTTATCAGGTGTTGTATTCCGTCGGGGGCAAACATTTTACAAAACATTTATTAGGTCTGCTTGCAGAGATTTACATGTGGGCGACACACATTAATCGTGTACTGAGCCCCAGGAGGAGCATTCACTATTGGTACTCTCATTTTAATAGATGTGTAGCGCAAAAAGCGGCGTTAGAGTTTTTGCACCTCTCTCATTAGGCAGGACAGTAAAAAATTCGCTCTTCCATAATTGCGAAAATCCACAGTGTAACCTTTATTGCGCTGGTATAATTTAACCTGACTGTAGCTGTGAATAGAAACGGCATGGCTTCTTTTATTGCTGGGCCCGGATAGATAAATATTTTATTTTTATGTAGATCCGTAGTCGAAGCAGGCCACTTTCTATTATCTATTTATATCGTTAAGTGACGTCCCCTAAAGTTTAATATTTCATGCACAACTTTGTGGAAGATAATCCTCACAATCCCTCGAATCATACCTTGCTACTTTCAATTCAACTGCTCCTTTAGAATATTTCTCCAAAAAATAGTATCTACATTTTATATCTTATCCGTACCATATGAGATCGAACTCGTGGAGCTTTTTTAAATTTGAATTGAACCTAATTGAATTCAAGAACTTTATACAACATTCGTACTCGTTGGTTCGTCTTATATAAACAGTGATACCGTAATTTAGGACAGTTCTTTTATATTTTGACGAGAAGCATGTCTAAAAAATCAATACTCTGTGATGTGACGAGTTGATTTTACTAATCTTTGAATGTAAAATCTCTCATTTACCATTAAATGCCTGTATAAAATCATCGTAAAACCTCCAGCCTTTTCAATTACAATCCTAATTAATCATTGGTACAACATATGTAGATAGGTACTCTCGTTGCATTTAGTTTGCGGTTATGTAGGTAATGGGATCTGTAAGGCCTTCCCATGTCGCCGTACTTGCGAGGGGAGCGGGATGCGAGCGGTCACTCGTGTATGATCTATGCGAATTGCGAATTTTTTATAGCCATTTTACTATGAGCTTCATATATTCCGTAGACAAAGGTTAAATTGTCGCCCTCGTTTGTTTTTGTGGTCAAAGGAAATGCTGCAACATATAAAACGTTTCGTTGAATGGCTCTGTGTTTATAGGCTACGTTTCGTGTTGTTATTATAGCTAACTGTTCGCCTTTGATCCCGGCATCAGAGGTGTATTAATTGCGTACGCCCACAGTGCTCTGGTGGTGGTGTTACATCTCAGATTATTATGCTGGTGTACAATTAGGAATATTCTGTTTTGGTAGATGGGATTAATTTCGCTAAATCTGAAACTAAGGCAACTGAAGAAATTCTGGTTACTAGAAAAACTATACTCTCCACAAACTAGAGTTGATGTTTGAATTAAATTAATTACAAGACATTTACTTTAGATAACACTACTTACAATAGTTACAATATATTAACTACACGACAGAAATCCAGTTAATTCATTGAAATGGATGTGAACGCGCTTAAAATGTGCGGTTGAAGTACATAATGTCATCACACGAACGTAAGTAGTTATCTACGTAACTGTCACATTCATGACACATTTGATTTCAGTTGCCTTTATTAAAAGCGGTGTTTTATTCATTTTTAGCTGAACACAAAACACACACATATTTATTCCCAGAAGAATATATTGTATTGTAACAGTATTTTACTTCGGTTTTTCTTTTGTTAACATGGATAAAAATATATAAAACGTAGGTAATGCTTAACTAATCATAACTGCACACTTAAATAATCTAAAAAAATACCTGCATTTTGTAGGTACAAGAATAGGTTGAACGATTTAAATTATTTGTCTGACTTCACATTTAAAAGTATTCGTGCACAAAAATTCACCAACAGAATATGTAATAAATAACATATTTACACGCATTTCACAAGTTTTCATCTGATAAGGGTTTTATTCCACCTCAGAGGATTCAGATTCAGTACATATTTACATACCTACGTAAGTAGGTACACAAGTTTACGCATACGATTAAAAATTTTGTTTACCTACATTAATAGCAGTTTGGTTCAGAACTACATTTTCTTAATATTACGAGTACCGTTTGGAAGGTCTTTCAAGGTAAAAATCCCAACAATAGAGGACTGGACGAAGGGACTCGATCCATCAGAACAAGATAGTCTGGTGTGGTACACTGATGGATCCAAAATGGAATCAGGTACAGGAGCGGGAATATATGCAAAAGGTTACAAATGTAGCAAAAGCTTAGGGAAGATAGCAACTGTATTCCTATGCTCAAGAGAATATAGATAAAGGAACCAGAGGTAAATCCATATTTATATTCTTAGTGACAGTCAGGCTGCAATCAAAGCCATGGCATCCTACAATTTGGACTACAGACTTATTCTGGATGCTATCCAAACCCTAAACAGGCTTGGGAAGCATAACAGGGTAAGACTGATGGGGGTCTCTGGGCACAAAGGAATCCATGGTTATGAAGTGGCAGATGAACTGGCAAGAGAGGGCTCAGCAAAATGATTTTGTGGGTCTAGAACCATGTATAGGCATTTCGACGTGTCTCGTAAAAGCCATTTAGGGAGTTTGCAGATCAGAGACAACGAACATATTGGCTGTATAATACTGGTCTGCAACATTTAAGAAATTCCTGGGCTCTGGGTTCAAAGCACGGGAATGCATTTGGAATATGAGCAGGGGGCAAATCTGCTACCTGCTTGGGGCCTTTACTGGGCACTTTGGAACCAATGACAAGCTCATGAAGATGGGTTCAACCGCGACACCCATGTGCAGGTTTTGTGGGGAACATACGGAATGCATGGAGCACCTTCTGCTTACATGCGATGCACTGGCTGGTAAGCGAATGAGTCTCCAAGGGGTTGGATATCCAAAACCTCGTTGTAAAATCATGCCAAGAGTTTTCAACGAGATTGGGGAAGAGTAGGTTATCTAGGGGACCACAATAGATCGCAATGGGTCGAAGTGTCCGAGTTATTTCTCGGCCCCTCCACAAGATAAGATACGACAAGATAATATTGCCTTTACCTGTGTGGTAAAAGTAGTATTTCTTTAAAGTAAAAAATTGTTGTGAATAGAATTTGGTGACTATTTCTTGTACCTACTCCTCAAAATTTTCACCAATAAATATTCCCAAAGTTTTGAGACCATGCAAAATAAAACACGATTCCACAACCACGCAGTATTCATCGAAGACTTCACAAACACGGCCTTTGAACTCACTAATTGTATAAATAGCTATGTTTATGACAAGAGAAAATATTCCCAAAGAGGACTTCAAAGTATAATGTTATAAAAGAAAATATAAACGGATACAACGTTAAATATATAAACATATTAAAGGCTTTTGAAACGGTCACAGCTTTGTAAACAAAGGGAACATTCGCATAATGATGGCGATATAAATACAAACAAGCTATACAAGAGTGAGTCCGTAATATTTTATTACCTTACATTTCAGGTTCTACTATTTATTTCCCAGAAAAAGCACTGTAAATGAAACACTGAAATAGGTTTTTCCAAGTGATCTTCTAATCCTGGTAAAAAATTTTTCAATAAATTTTAAATCAAGAGCTCTTCTCACTATTGAGATCTAAAATAGTAGGCACAAATTCTTTCAGGTAATCATTTACCGGGCTAATTATTATAAAACAAAGACAGTTCGTAGACAATACCTTTATTATATTTTGCAAGATAAAACAGCTTAATTATGCAACAACAATAGTTAGTTAATTTTAATGAAAATCGTGTTAGCCTTAAAGAAATTGGTTGTCATGGAAATCCCACTAATATTATAAATGATTAGATGTTGCTACATAAATCACATCACATCGGCTAGACATATTTGGATGAAACTTGGCACTCGGGTAGACACATAATAGTCTGGATTAGGACATAGTATAGTCAGTTCCCGAAGTACCTACAATTTTCAACTTTGACGAAACTGAGAACAAAATTAGGTATGAATATCTGCCGAAGATAGACATTCAGTTCGCACTGTAAATTTTAAAAGATTTTCTAATCTGTTCTGAATAATATGATGCTATTAAAGGCTAAACGCAAGCCTCACAAAGTGTTTACAAATGCCTGTCTGTTAATATGGCTTAGGATAAGGGTTTGTGTAATTTGCTATCTGTTGACAAATAAAATTGTAAAATGTAATAAAAATGGCTGCCAAACTTGTTGAACTTAGCGTGACTTTATGCTGGAGGTCGGAAAGGGCAACCTGCTTTTATTTAGACGATGTGTAACGGACTTTAATCTTTATCAGTCTAACAAAAAAAAATAACACTGATCTTAGGGGTCTACTATCAAGTTTATTACCATCATAATTCTGCTGCATGAGAGAAATGAACCTATACATGACCAAAAACACCATACCGTTTTCGAATTGGAGCCATTATATCATCAACTTCCTGCTCTTGTTTTTACTTGGGGTCGACGCAACACGTGTTAAGTATCATTTTAAACTAATTGTATCATTGACTCTCTTTCTGGGAATCATGACAGCATCAAAATGTTATATTTGCGGGTTTCTACCTCTGTTTCAACACAGTGTGTTTTATACCCAACAAGAGTTACCATAACAACTGGCAACTCGATCTTACCAAACCGATGAAAGCCGGTTAGTGTCCAGAGCTACGACATCTCGAAACAGCGGCTGTGAACTTTAGTTTAGATAGTAAATCTCGCTATATTACCAGATAAAAGATTTTATAAAGCTTTCAATTTAAGTATAGATATAATTAGTATTTTAATAAATCTAATTCATTGTAGAGATTGCAGTAAGTGAGCACATGAAAAGTTCAAGTCTCCGAATATTATATAAAGACTTTCATGAAAAATAATGATGCGACTCTGTAAATTAAATTCTAAGACTAATTTGCGTATCCAAAACTTTCTACATTAGATTTATATCATTAATTCTAAGGTATTTTGTCTAAGTAAAATTATTTAGATTATTATTTAAATTACTTTACAAAATACGACTTTAAATTTTTTAGAAGATATTACTTTATTAAATCTTTTGCATATCGTAAAGATCACGAGAGATATACAGGGGTTGGTGGGTTGCACACTGTCACATAATTTGGAAACTTGACAAACTTTGGTTGTGGTGTGCCCACTTTGTAATTTACGAGTTTAGTATTACGACATTGTCTGAAATTGCTTCGTAATTTGTAATCGTCTCAGTGGTCTAGGAGTTTTCTTAGGAACTACTATGAAGATTGGAGTTGTCTTCAAAGTTCTAGTTTTCGAGATTGGGCAAGTTAGTATTCAGATGGTGTTCCTTTAGAAAATTAAAACAACTACAGGGCCGGATGAATTAGATGAAGACGGATAAGCCGATTTCTTGTTGGACTAGTTACTGCACTACTGCGAGTAAAATATACTTAGTAAAAACTGTCGCCGTGATGCTCTGAATATTATATTATATAGGTATCATGCTGTTAGAGTCATTGCATTCTTCTAGATTTGAAGAACTGGCATATGGATCGATATTTTTCGATAAATGTAGAATACTCCTTTAATTTGAATGCCACTCAGCAGTGAGTGGCATTATTAATATTATTCTATCTCCCCACTTCAGTAAGCCTACTTCAATTCTATCCATCATACTGTATTAACAAACATTCTGTCCATTCTAACCAACTAATTAGCAGGTACAAAACACGGCAATTATCTCTAAAACGTATGACGGAAACAATTTACACGTTAAACAATATGACGTTGAAATAAATGTAACAAAGGTAAAATTGGCCAAAATTGTTTTCGTTAACTGGTGTCGGGACCACGGAATGTTTCCATTATCCTGAGATAAACGAGGTGGTAGATGTTGACACATATAATCTTATACAAGACGAGTATAAGATTACATGTGTCGGCTAATAATACCCTGCCCTTCCGAATACAACTTGCGAAAACGTTACTCAAAAATAAATGAAACAAAACACACTTCGCGATACGTTAAAATAATGTTAGGTGCGTGTTCACTCGTGTGATACAGAGTTTGTACCACGTAAGCTTAAAAGCATCATCTATCGATATTAATTGAATAGGTAGGTGGGTATACGTTTTTTCTAGGTTTCAAATACAAATATCCTACATGAATAAGGTACAGTTGAAGTTTTAAAATATTTAGTTACGACCATAAATTATGTTTACTTGTTTGATTCAATTAGATGAACAATGCGATAATGGAAACAATTTTCCTAAATCAGGTAAGTAATAAAGCCCCTTAGTAAAATAAAACTAAACAAAAACTAAAAAATAATGCCATTTCAAATACCTGCACACAAGCTGCCACTTCATAAAATAACTTCGTTTAAAAATGTAACAAAGGTAAAGGCTCCATTGGCACTTAAAAAAAATAAAGTTGCGGCTGTATAAAAATATTTTTCATAAAACGTCGCGAAACTTGACACTTTACGCCTCCCTATATATACGGGGCCCGTAATTCTTGTGTAAGTGTGTGCGTGGAACTTACGTATGAGGAGCTGACGTGCGGCAGTAGCGCGGCGCGGCATCGGGCGCGGTGCGGCGCGATGGAGGCGCGGGTTTACGACGTATTGTCGCGAACACAACACAAATCTTCCCCAGGGCGGAGTGTTTCCCACCTTGGGCTCGCGCCTCGCTAACCGACCGGCTCCCCATTATCATTCAGCCCCGAAAAGCTTTTAAAACATTCTTAATTTTATTGGAGTTCAGAAATTCTGAATCTGTAATTCTCCGAAAAACTGATTCTATTTACAAACAGCAAAGCGCTTCCACGTTTTTATTTAATTCAGTTATATTTGTGTTGCCAAAACCACGTTCAAAAAAGAGTATCACAAACTGTTGCTAGTTACTAGTTAGTACACTGGCGTGGTCAGCAACTTAGTTGTCAAAGTCCACAAAGTAGGATTTCCTGTTACTAACTGTTGTTTTAAGTCCTTAAGTGGGTTAGTTGTAGTCAGTCTATTTCATCACAAATACTCCAAAATTAAATTGGATATGGCGCGTGACTGGAGCAACACGGGCGGCCGCATTCGTTTACCTGGTTGTCGCTTCAACTAAATATTAACCAGCGAGGGGAGCAGCCTCTTGCCGCCAGGATGCTAAAAGAGTTCCGACAGGGACATGGCTATGACACGAATAACTGATGGACGTCGTCCTCTCTCCTCATCACTTGATTAACATTCAGAGTAGCTCGCGACTCGCAGCTCGGCATTCTTGTAACAATACCCGAGCACAAAATAAAAGCTTTGCACGTTCACTCGCTGAAAGGCGGACTTCCCCAACTTACGTCATTCCAGTTTCCCGTAGTTGTAGAACTTTATCGAAAACAAAACACTGCTACCTATTGTCAATTGTAAAGGCTCTCATACATACTTTTGAACCATTTTTACAGCGGAACTAGTTATTTATCAGATGTTAGAACGAAGTCGGACTGAAATCAGATTTATTGCACGGAAGCCACGTCCTTGTGGGGACTCGTAGCGCCGCGCGTCGGAGACGCATCAAGTTGTTTCAAAACACTAAGTTATCTTGCATTCTGAAGGAAAATACGAGGCGGAAAACGGAATGTCTGTCGGCTACACATACGTAAGGAAAAAGGCTTTCTTTTTAATAAAATCCCTGAGGTTAAAATACAAAAACGTGTTTAAAGTACACCCACAAGAATGGCGAGATTCCCTTACGCTCGTTAATTTTAGTTAGGTATTTAATTTGTACTGTACATTTTACCCAAGCATTTAACCTATGACGTAGAATCATAAAATTCGTTATTGCCTATTCCCTTCCCTTTATTGTTCGCGCGTTTAGAGTTGCCATTGTCACCCGAAAGCTTATTAGCCACCATTACTTTCCTCTGTCGGCACATTTATATTTTAATTAAAGGACACTCTCCAAAAAATGAGCAATAAAATGTAAATAAGTATTTACAGTATAGTATATAAAATATTGGAATCGCACAAATAACGAACAAATTTTCATTTTAGGTATAACGTATTTGGTTATTCCTATGCACCTATTTTACATCAGAAGATGTTTTAGATAAGAAGCTTGTAATACTTTAGACCTATTCGAGGGGTACCTATGGGTGCATCGTCCTCACGTATATGAATTAATATATGCATGTAAATGTTGTAAAACACTTTTTTAAAAGAGTAAGTGTGGAGTTTCTTGTCCGTTCTTCTCCATAATAAGCTAATTTTCCGATTCGACGGTAGAATCAATTATTATTACTTTTAAATTTAAATTGTTGGCCTAAAGTTGACAAAAACTAAAAGGCCCGTTTTGACAGCTATAAAAATACTTAATAATAATTAAACATGATGCTTGCGAATGATACTCGTTGTTATAGTGTACGGTTAACATAGTAATTAATTTGGATTATGAATTTGTATTTTCAATTTCTTACGTAGAAAGTTATCGCGGCATGTAAAATGAGAAACGTCAACGACCTCTTAGATTGTGACGACTTTAGTTGACATAAAGAATTTTTGTCTTTTGATGTGATCGCTTCAAAACATTGGCTAGCAAAATGCTATGAAACATCTAAGAAGTCTAGCTGCTCTGCATAATATATGACATAAATTATGAGAAACTTCTGAAAACTTTGAATACTAAAATGTTGGAATCTAATAGAAGTTTCAGACCCGAATCAGAAACATGATATTTTACTTCAATTAGAATTCATTGAATTCACTTCGAGTCGGTGGAACTGCACGTCTTAAATACCTTTATGACCTGCATTTAAGTCTTAAAACTTTAAAGACAAATAAATTGTTAATTGTGTCTTAGAAGCTCGGATGCATTTTAAAACATCAACTAATTATTAATTTCCCAAGCTTGGTAAAAATTCTAGAGATATATATGCGCCAAAACAAACACAGGCAGACCCCGTGAAATCTTACCATCAAGAGATATTTCGTATCTTTTTATAACGGAACCCTACACACCTACAAATACAAGTTACAACAGTCCTTTGGAAGGCACCTATCTGAAATAAAAATGCAAATTAGAGTAAGACGAATTGGGTTAGCGAAGACTTTTTATATTTATTTTTTCGTTGTAAATTAAAATAATGTGAGAACTGAGGTATACATATATAGGTACACGTCGGGAACACAATGGCTGTGCTTGCTGCAATATTTAGTGCTAGACCGGCTACAATCCCCGAAGTCTAGCTTAATCTGGTGTGTTCTTGATATCTCGCACACATGTTCTTTGTTGCATGCTGCGATATAAGTTCTCCTGTGTTTATTTAAACAGTTGGTTGTGATATGTTTATAATATATCAACGTTTTTGCATATATTTTTGTAAAGATTTCAGAGTGTAAGTAGTTCCTAGAAGATTTTTATAAGATGGCATTAGAGATTGTGTTCCTTTGTTACCTTCGGCATATACTTAGTTAATATAGGATTAAACGTAAGAAATATTTTACGTAGCAAAATCGGTTTTACCTTTCGTGTGTTTAAGACGTGAGACACACGGGAGACACAGTGGCTTTTATATTGTCTCTCTTATTACGGACACACTTTAGTTTAATGGCGAGAAAGAGATTGTATGAGCTATATCTGTCTAGAATGACGTGTTCGTTTAAAAATATTCATCTAGGCTCGTTTTGCAGCTCCAGTATACGGCGATTCAGACACAGTTAGCCACCTAGTATAGAGTATTCAGATTTTTGCACACTGAAAGGAAAATAAACAGCTTTGCCTAAGTCTGTAACTAGTACAAAGGAACTTTTATGAAACTCCTTGTAGATATTTTTTTTCATGTCACCCCTAATCTTCCATCCGATATTCGGCGCAAGAATAAACAATTCATCTTGCGCTATTTAATCAAACTATAGTAAAAAGACGCAAATGTGTCTTTAGAGCTTTTTGTAAGTGCCCGTAAACGTGACTTCTACGTCAATATAAAGTAACTTTAGGATCGAGAGCTTTTGTCAACATCGTCCACAGTTCTACACTAAAAAAACTAATACATTAGGATGCCGTAGGTTAACAGCGCAAATACCTACCTATTCGGGATAGAAATAGTTAAATTCTTTTTGCTTCCCACACAATAGCTGTGGAAACAAAAGGTGTGTTGCCACACGTGCATACCTACTTCGAGCACTAAGTTGGAGTTGGAGCGCGCTTTCAAAAGTAGAAATTCTTAGTGTGTATTTGAAGACCAGGGTCGTCACAGTTAAGCAAAAATAAAACTCATTTAACGAACACTAGAGCTACGTACCGGGTTCAAACACGCGTCTTTACTTTAGCAGTATATAAGTTTATTACACATATATACTCTTTCAGAATTAAAGGAAAGCGTTAGTGCGCTTGATTTAATTAGCAACTCTCTCTTATCTCAAGTGTGTGCATAGCACAACTTTGCACATAAGTGTACGGAACATTTCAATTACTGGCATGTTATGGTTGACCACTATAACACTGTTATTGTGTATTCACTGCCTAAAATTTGATGTGGAAGCTTCTATCGGCGGATGTTAGCCGTATTACTCCCTCTGCAGAGGTTCTATTCGCATAACCTTTGGCAAAGGCTTGTTACTACAATATAAATCCATGAAAGCCAGTTTTGAGTTACAGTTCAGTTCTGGGGCCTAAAGGTGAACGCGCACCTAGACGCACCGACCCGTACACCTACAGCATTTTCCTGAAATGCGTGTCGTGTGGCGCGGATAGGTGAGCGAGGCTGCATACGATTTCATATAAAGATTTATGAAATGCGATGACTGCCACGCGTGCGGATCCTGCGGCACGGACAGGTGCGCGTTCACCTTTAAGGTAAGTTCATACAGAACATCCGTATTTCCAGGATCGTTTTAACGGATTTGCGCTACTCGAGGTGATGTTCATACCGCATTTACAGTACCGTTTGAACGGATCCGTCGCTACTGAGGGTAACGTTCACAGCAAATAACTTTCTACAAGGATGAACGCCCGATAAAACGGATCATTTAATACTGTTGTGTGTGTGAAGTGTGTCAACTCGCTAATACAACTACCTACGCCATTGCCGAATAAAAAGGTAAATGATAAAACAAAACCGTAAAACGGGCTGCTTTATATTTTGTCGGATAGGTATTTTTACTGGATACGGAATATTGTCATGTGTGAACTAGCTCATACAACGACATACGTCAGCGCCGAATAAAAACGTATACGATGAAGCGGACCTGTAAAACGGACTTCTGTGTGAACGAGCACTTACTTGAGAGCGATGGAGCTATACAGGACGTAAAGCACTATTCCTTTTCCACCGCGGGATCATAATCGTTTTGACACGTCAGAGTACGGCCCCAGATTTTAGCTAATGACTATCAGTGGAGCCATGTACCTATAGACTGGAAGCGTCCACATATCATGGCGGGCGCTCTTGGTGCGCCGACATAACCCGCCACTGCTATGATTGATCGTACGCTGCCGGGAACCAATTAAACTTGTCCACTACACTGGCAGACATAAAATTTAGTAAGATATATCGGACATCAAACATTTGCCCAACTAAATTTGAAGGCAAATTGTATTCTGGATCCGTCGAACTTGTTCGTGACAGGTTGTAGGAAACATTATAACAACATTCCTATAAGGGCCTCCCTGTAGGTGGGCACAAAAGGTTAATTGATATGTCAATGTTTCATACCCCTTCAACAGTCCTTATTTTTGATCCTCCGCTTATCAGTTCGCTAATGCTCCGTTAGTTCGTACAATATATGAACCGTTGTATTTCTTGTAACACCAGGATCTGTCTTAACACGAAATTCAGTATGAAGGCGTGTAAAACTGCAACTAAAAATATTGTCACCATTACTACAATTTATTGAATACCTACGCTAGGCACTTTATACCCAAGAAGTGGTATCAGAATTATCGCTGCGGAGGACCATAAACTTACAGCACCAGCATGAATGTCTTTTTTCGGTTACTGAAGTTCTTGAAACCAATGTCTGGTCTCAATTAAACTCTTTATTATAAGTAATCGTAAATAACTTACAGCCACCAATTTTATAAAACTGTAAGACAGAGATTTGATATAAATTCCAAAAATTCATACTGACGTCTTCGAAAGAAAGTAAACGTTGTTATTGCGATCCTGGGGTATTTTATAGACATTTTAAAATCCTTTGAACACGTTATCATGCAATAAACGGGATAAATATGACTATAAAATAGGAATTTAGTTCGTAAAATCCCTATAACATATTTTACGAATATAATTTATTTTATAGTGATTTTGCCTTAATGTTTTCATTGCTGAAACATTAATTGAAAGGATAGATCGTAATAATAATATAATATACATTGTTATTTTTTTAAGCTCTAATCCTGAAGTGTACCTATATGTATACCAAGGTACTGCTTTCAATATCAGTGATACATTCGAAAATTCAGTTGCAAAGTGCATAAGATCCATCATCATCCATGAAGCGTGGTGGTCGCAATAATAAACGATTAATTTTACTACTTGTGATACCTTCTTTGAAGCTTAGGTGCTTACAGGGTATCACAGGTAGTAAAGTGGTAAAAAATTCAGTTAGGACAACACGATTTTCGGGTCCACAGGCCGATAAAATGAAAAAAAAGGAAATCATTGTTTTAGTTCTCAGGTGACGGTCAAATAAAAATAAATCATTGTTTTAGTTCGCAGGTGACGCTCAAATAAAAACATGGTCGGGAAGGGATAATGCCTCTCGTGATTTATGTAAATATTAAACTAGCAATGTCGCTTTACCTAAAAAAACGTAGATAAAAATGTTATCTGATAGTTTGAGGAAAGAGAAAAACTTTGTGTATTATGGTTGTAGTTATTCATATCGTCATGAAAATATTAAGCATTATATTAGCCTAGAACATTATTTCATTTTACATCCTAGTTTCATTTTTAACGGAGTCACAAATAGAGTTAAGCTCTTTAAAGTAACATATTTTTAAAGTCTTTCCCCAGCTATTTTCCAACACATTTTTATATAGCTCTTAATTTATAGGTTCCTACATAACTTTATATTTTATCTCTTAAATTGCTTTCTGCTGCATGATTAGTGGCAGTGGTCTATCCTCCAGTGTATTCTACAAAAAGTATAATTTGTTTTGCGAGCAATTTAAGCGTGGTTTAGTTTAAAAGCGTATGCGTCTTTCTTGGGCGAGGTAATGGCGCTCCGGGGGACTATTCTTTGAAGGAAATCTCCACGCGAAGCACAAAACATATTCGTACAATTTTAAGTTTTTGGCATGCAACATGTACATTATTCAAAGCGTTTTGTATTACAAGGAAACTCTTCAGACGTGTGTCATCACGAGTAAGCCTTTATCGTAGGTCTTTCAATGTTCCCTCGCTTTATTTTCGACTACACTCTGTAAAGGGGCGCTTTGTATTTTATTCTTAGCAACTTTTGGTCTTATATCATTTACCAGTATTTTGTTACGGGTTTTATGTTGTATTAAGAAGTTTTCAACCTTTCGATTATTTTAGTTTAGCTGCACTTTTAAAAACCCTGAGCTTTGTTTCAAGTTTTCATACATATAAAACACATTTTTTGAAATTGTTCCTAGTTTTTAAAGTAAAAATATGACAAAACCTCAACAACGTGTAGCGTGCTGGCTGGCTTTAGTCGAAATTGTAGTCAGAGCAATTTAATACAGTTCGTTATGTTTCTGAAAAACGAAAACCACTGTGTTGTGGACACCTGCCTGTATAACATGAAACAAGCTTTGATAATCCATGATTTACGAATTTAACACTACCTACACCTACATGCTACAGTGTCATTCGATCGAATACGCGGTTAAATCTAATTACAGTACCGACCACATAGTTGTCGTGCAACCTGCCAAACTAGTATTAACCGCGAGACAGATATAAGTCAAAAACTTGTGCTAGGAGAGAGCAGGCCCGGGGGTGACAGCGGACCCATCATCTCGACATTTTCAATTTCCGTTTAAGTATAATTGAATTTTGAATATGCGCATTTTTCTTTCACTTCGTGAGACCCAGAGATATAATATTTTATCAATTTGCATGTCCTTTTTATTTGCCATGTCAGTGCCGATCCTTGCAGATATTGTACCCGTGGTTGTTAAAATATCTTTTGAAAATCTAAAATCTAGTGTTACACGATTGTCTTGCCCTGTAAAATACTTGTACATGTTTATGCTGCTTGTATTCAAAAGATAACATTTAACCAAGTTAACTAAATAAAATAACTGAAATAAAAACAGAGTCATTAGAGGCTTATTATTCCTCGCAACTTGTAAAAGTTAACTGGGGGAAACTGTTTACAAACTGCGCAAAAGAAAGAGTAAACAAGTTGTTACTAATTGTGTACTAAGGCAATATTTAATCCAACTTGTTATTGCTAAAGCTGTGGTTTTAACTACAAACAACGGACTTTGTATTTTTGTAGTTAAAAGGACTGCTCGCCCTTTAGGAAAAACATACGTGGGATCATAATTTATGATGTATGCTTGCGGGCTTAAAATGGGGCTCCCCATCTCTTTTCGCGGTTTCGTAAGGCCGTAAGGGGCAACTAAGAGATTATCTACCATCGAGCTGGAGCTATTATTTCAACGTAAAAATATGGTTATTCTAGAAATTTTGAAAATCTGCCTTATTTTTTTCAGAATGAAAACTAGTAACAGGCGCAACAAAACTTTCCATTCAAGGTCATGCCTAAAGTGAACAGATTCCTTTTTCAAATTCTCAGAATGGCACGCCTACACGTAGGATCGCACGAGATTAATTTGCGGACGAAGTAATGCGATTAGTACGTTCACGGAAGTAGGTAAAGTAACTGTTTAATTATTTGTTGACAGGCATTCGTAGCGTGATGGCGGGGCTCCGGTGAGGGCACGCGGCGGGCCGGGCGCTCCGCCTGCGTCCGCCCATGGCCCCGGCTCTCCGACTCAGGTAAACAATCACATTCCCTATTTAAATGTTTTTGTACTAACTATGATGGCGTAATAACAAATGTTTGGACAACGGCCTTAATCTTTCAGAGCCTGTACATTTTAAAAGGCTTTAACTTGAAAGCTTTGCGGGTTACCTGAAATATTTTAGATGGTGCCTTTATTTTTCTGATTTATTTATTTTAAACAGCATTGAGATTTAATAGACATTACAATATTTATTCTACCATTGTTTTAAACAATGAGAAATGTTAAAGGTTATAATGATGTATTGTCTCAAAACGCCCAAATATCTTAAAATATAAAACTACCTACGACTGTACATAATTACCTACTTATACTTTATAAAAGATAGCTTGATCTCTGCGACAACTGTCAATACGGTAACAATAACGCTTGACAGGCTGACAATAATGTAGGTATACGTCAGTTTGACATATGTCGCAGAGATCAAGCTGTCTTTTATGAAGTATAGTAATCGAATTACGGATTGCGTTACTTGATCTTAATGGAAGTCAATGTTTTTATACAAGTATCTACCTTCGGAGCGGTCGCCGACTTCGTCACATCAAAGCTGTGGGCTACCTTTGAGCTCGATATTAATCCCGCGTTGTTTTCATTCGATTAAAATTTACGAATAAAGGTAGGCTATTGTAACAATAACACCTGGGAATGTTTGGTGTTTATTTATTCTGTTATTTCGAAATGACTACCCATTCGCATTGCGCACTTTTTTTTTTGATATTTATATAAAAACTTTTTAATATGCGTGCAGTATCTGAGTTGGAGAAATGTTGGAAATATGAACTACGATGAGTTCGATATCGATTCCAAACTATGTCTAGTACCATGTAGATCTCATATGCTCACTAATTTCTACAGATTACGTCAACCGGTAAATATACAACCGTTGAACATAAGCCTTCCTATCCCCTGCCTCACCGAGCGGTTCTAAATGGGAATTACCATAATTATCCATCGCGCTTCACTGGTGGATTGGTAATTGAATTTCTACACTACGTCACAGTTCTATTATTTGTTTTGTACAGCAATTATACAGATTACTAACTGTAACGTTTCGAGTTAATTCGGACTGGATACTGGATCTCAAACTTCGGACCTCCTAATCGTAAACTTTGGCAAACTGTTGCGTTCAGATTCATTATCGAAGCCAAATATATTGAACTGCCAACAAGCTTGTTAAGTTCGTATTTAATAGTTTGTTAGCATAACAAAGTGCCAATTCTTGAAACTTTAGAATGTATAACGTACTATTACAGTTTTCGGATAGTTTCGTACAAACAATATAATAAATAGAATACCTACCTAGTGTGTAACTTTGGACATAATTTGATATTTCTAGAATCTTTGAAAAGGATCTATTCTTGGTGAAGTAAATGAAATATGGAACTTATTATTAGCAAGGTATATTTTTATTAATTCTGTTAAGTACCTATATGCACAAGTTAACAAGAGCATACCAACCCTTGAAAAAAAAAACACGATATTAAAACTCGATACAAAAGGCTTATAATAGGGATCAAAGAACTCCTCGCCATAGCTTTCGGTCACATTACTTCTGGTTCATTTATTTTTTAACCTTGTGGTTAACCTTGTAATAGAATATCGTCAGACGAAGCTACTTTTAATAATTCGTGTAATTTACACGAACATTGAATTAATAAAATATCTCGGTATCATCCAGGTTACTTTCTATTTTCGATAAAGTACCGACTTGACTAACTTTTAATATGTGTGGTGTATCAAAAAATGATTTTAAGGGTTACAATTATCATCAATACATATAATAAATCTGTGGAAAATTCGTTTTTCTACAACGAAAACATTTCCAAAAAAAGAATAGCCAGGGTGTTAAAGGATAATCAACAGAAGCCATTTCCAGCATTTTGGAATTTTTGCTGTTTGTATGATTGTCTGTGCACGCATCACGTAAAATATACGAAATCAATGAAGATAACTTACATAAAAATTGTGCGTTCTAAGTTTTTGTTTCATCGCAAACGGTTCACGCTATCAAAAGTTAGATAAATTTAAAGTGTTCAAGAAGTAAAATATCACAACACACGCAATTCAGATACCCAGATAGATGGCGTTGTGTATTTGAAGTTATTTTCTGAATGGCGGTGTTAAGATTGTCCGCGAAAGAATGATGACCCAAGAAAAAAAAAATGGTAGGTCGTTAGGGTAGGCAGGAAGGTAGGTAGCTAGGAAGGTGGATAGGGTAGGCAATCAGTTGACGGGAGCGAAGCCGCGGGTACAGCTAGTTAATAATATGAAACGAAATAATAAGCTAAGGATTCGACTAAACGAACGTAATTTTGTGAGTTGTGGTTCGTGTTTTTTGAATCGCGTAAGGCTGCTTTTACGCATACGTTTTTTCGCCATGGAAACCCATTGTTTATTTGCCGTGTGTAGACACAGTTGTCAGTTTTGTATGGACCACTATGAAAGTTTATTGACAAAAAAGGTGTACGTAGCACGGCGGAGTTCCCATACAGGAGAAAAAACGCATGTGAACAACTGCACTAATATAAATTCAACTGAAACATTAAATAAACATTCACAACTCATTTTGCGGTGCCGTAATAGTTGCTGTGTAGCAAAAATAGGACTTTTGTATGAAAAGGAATGCAGCGACAATTACACGATTAAAATCGTCACTCACATTAGTAACAAATCACAAAATAATGTTTGTTTGGCCTCAAACCGACCTGAACTTCTCTTAGAAATGTGACACAAGTTTACAACTTCGTAATGTCCTACGCCTCCAGATTTTGCGGTAACACACTGTTGACATACTCGGGCGCATTGATCATGTTCGACGCGATAGGCTACGTACGACCTGTCATAACTTATACAGCCTTTGACCCCACACGATCCGCTACGTGGCTATAAACCCGCAAACACTATCCAATCTGCCGTCACCAATCGTCACTTCAAATTACTATGACTGTGGGACTAGCCGCTTGCGCGTATGTGCGTATCTATCCAATTTAGATTGCAGGATCATCCCCCGATATCGTTGACGAGCAAATAAGGATGTGTTGCGATGCTTGCGACCTTAAAAGGTGTCGTGTACTTATCTGCATAAATTGCAGTGTCGATAAACCTTTAGGGAGAGAAGCATGTGACACAAAAACGTGAGGAATTTAGTAATGTGTCTCGACATTTTGGTGGTATCACGAAACAGTTCCCTGCTGAATAACTACGGACTCGTTTTCAGCAGTAGACTGATTTCACAAATGAGCTGGATGTTAGGATAATATTTCTGACATTTGCGCGGCGTCTAATAATCACGCTCCCCTAACGTATTATGTTAGTAAAATTAAGGTACATTTCAGTACGAGTTTCAGCTGCGGTGTCGGCATACAGTCGTGACACCTGAAAGGTGCTTAAATTGTCGGGAATGCGAATATCGGTAATCGGTTTAATCAGTGTGGAACTTTGAGGTTTATTGGCAAAATTATGTATTTCGGTCCTAGCAGAAAAGACTATGCAGTACACATTAGTCCTTTAAATCATTTCTCTCTGCAGTGTTTCAATATCGTTAAAATTAGTAGTATTAGTCGAGGTTAAATATCTTCGCATTATAATTATGTTTTGTCATCAGATGGGTGTTGCGGTGGTTGGTGACGGCGACGGCATGGGGCGCGCTGTGCGGCGGCGGGCGTGCGCACACGCCTTCGCTCACGCCTGTTCTCACGCCACCCTGCCCGACGCATTGCATCTGTCTGTCACAATCGCAGGTAACATTAATTTTATCACGATGTTGTCAGCTATCACCAGAGATTTACCTAAATTTCGAGGAAGTAAGTAACATAGAGTTGATAATACCTCCGCTAAAATCCTGGTAATATAAACATGACGATTAAAGCCCGGGGTTTAAGAAATTGCAAATTACTTATTGCGCTTTGAATACATTTGAATTAAATTTTTATATTGAAGTTTCCATTATGTTTTTAGAGTTCCGTACTAAAACTGTTAAATTATACAAAATTAATTCATCTAAACTCTAAAAACATAATAAGATTCTTCAGCATAATAATTTAGTTCTAATGTATTCAAAGCGAAATAATAAAATAAACATTAAATCCTGGGATTTAGTCGTCATGTTCATGATATTTGGATTTTAGAGGAGGTATTATCAACTCTATGTAACTTCCTCGAACTTTAGGTAAATAAACTCTACCTATTACGATCTCTGGTTATCACAGAGAGGTCAGAAACTGTATATTTAACATCCTTCAGTCATGCCCCGCCTGGGCAAACAATTAAAATCCCTGAGGCTCTAATCACAATGTTTTCGTTGGTAGAATGTCTTGTCTAGAGCCTCTGCCTACATTTGCTAAATATGCACTCGCTAGCAACTATCGTATCGTTACTGCACCTTTTTGAACGACATTCAACGTAGAATCAGGCGAAGCGAAAATATCAATTTCGAGTACCTTTCTCTTAGGTTTCAACGCAGTAAGTTAAAACAATATGAATAGTCGATACTGCTTGGATTCCTGATTGAATACGTTACTAAAGCACCTAGTTATTATATTATGTAGGTAAATTATTTGCATATAGTTACCTAAATCATAACTTCACAGAGGACTTAAATTAGCCCAAACTTACACAGTAAGGTGTTCCAAAATGATTTACTCTCGACGCTGTATTCCAGTGATACCTAGACTCCACCATCTGCTGCTCACAGTCGCTTATGATAATCCACGAAAATATACATTTGCATTTTTAGGTGGACAACTCTGTTAACTCTGAAAAGTTCCAAACCAAAGTAAAAATATATAAAAATGTTCACTAATTGCTGCCTATTTAAAATCAGCCAGCATGAAAATGTTAGCAATTTGTAGAAATATGGTTATACTTATTTTTTCATCAAAATTAAACCTTATATTTTGTTTCTGCAGACCTTTTTGTTGCCTGTATACAAAAACAGATATCTCTGCTATTGCCAACCTGAACCCTGTTTGAAATTTCCAATCAAATTATAAAATAATTTCTCAGTTGCGCAGTTCACCGAATTTAATACTATTTTACGGTAAATAGCTAAAGGCAAAGGAATTTAAAATTATTGGATTAAATTGAAATTAGAGACTATAATCTTCACGATTGAAGTTCGCCCTTGTTCGCCCCAGCTTATCTGACTGAGAAAATGTTAGGTTTCTTTTCTGGGAAAAATAATTTGAAGGTTTTATCTATGCCCCTTTGTACACTGTACTCCTTCACTTTCAATTTCAAATCAAATCACATAATATATTTGCTTAATACATGTTAAAAAGGTGTCACAGGTATAAAAGGTACATTGTTTTAAAACATAACGAGGTGTGCAAATTAATATATAAGGTACTATTCGCAATATTAAAATATACAAAATAAATTTTTAATTGGGTTGCATTAAAAAATAGAAGCGTCAAATAAAAAAATGTCAAATTAAAAAATGTCAAATTTTTGTACACTTAAATCAAAAAAAATCAGTCATCATTCATTTAAATAATCATTACTTAATTGAATAGTAACATTTTGCAACTAGGAATTCGTGCAAACATAATTTGAATTGGTCCATTTTGTGTAGGTCTGTGATACTTTATGGCAACTTATTGTATATTTTGGGATCCATGCCCAAAATGTTTTTATTAAATACTGATTTTTATGACTGTTTCGTGTGCTTATTGGATGGGTATAAAGAGTTGATTCGCTACGAGTTTATATCATGATGCTTACTGGAAATATACTGTGAATAGTCATAGTATTATACTGCTTTTATTTTGAAACGTCGAGTTAGTCTTTTCTATTCAAAACTCCATTAAGTTCTCCAAAAGTAATAGCGAGGGTCAAAAAGTTCTACAGGCTCTCGGCAAGTTTTTTAATGTATTCAATTTTTCTTTAGTTATATTAATAATTCAGTGCGACGAAACGTGTCTAGTATTTATATCAATCGATTGGATGGACAAACATGCCGCTAAACACGTAAATTGAATTGATACGCACCTACTAAATTGAATTGAAGCTTCAACATAGACGCTTTATATGATTGTACCTACAGGGATGAATCAAATTGATATTTGTTTTGGTCCATTATGTGCGAAGCTTAAGTTTGGAACAATTCAATCAAAATATTATGGACTTCGGCCTGCGAACGCCGATGATAATATTTCGAGAAGGATTAACCTTATTGACCGAGCAAACAGTGGAAATAATGCTTAGGTCGTGACACAGCGAAACTGATATTTCAATCATTTTTGTAGGATTGCTGATGGTCACGGACTCGGTGTTGGAAAATATTTGAAGAGGATTCAGCGTTGATTACAATGTGAAATGTTTACTGAAGTTATTGTTTGGCGGCAGGTGGTGTGCAACAGCGCGACTCTGCGCGGCGTGCCGTCGGCGCTGAGTGCGAGCGTGACGCAGCTGTCGTTGTCACGCGCCGACCTGCGCGTGCTGCGCTCCGACGCCTTCGCGCATCTGCGCCAGCTGCGCCGCCTCGCGCTCGACGCCTGCAACCTCACGCGCATCCGCCCCTTCGCCTTCCGGGGCCTACCGCGCCTGCGCGAGCTCTACATCCAGCACACGCCGCTCGCCACAGTCGACGCCTTTGCATTCGCTGCTCTACAGAACATCACTTCAATAGTCCTGACACACAACAGGATCGCTCAAATCGAGGGATACGCTTTTGCAGGAACCAATTTTATAAAGCTCATCTCCCTACGAAATAATCCAATTAAACGTATATTAGCACATGCCTTTTCGGGGCTTAATGACGTAGCACAGATTGAACTCCCATCTGGAATAAGATCTATCGAGCCTCAAGCTTTTGCTGGGCTGGAAGGGGTCGGCGTACTCGAACTGGCTTACATGGATTTGCCGGCGGTGCTACCTGATACTTTTCGTGGACTGGTGCGTGTCGGCCGGCTGGCTCTGCGCGAATCTGATCTGGGGATAGTGCGAGTTGGAGCATTCGACGGCCTGCAGCGTATCGATATATTAGAAATATGCAACAACAAAATCGACGGCATCGAGGAACTGTCCCTAGTACAAAACAACAGCGTTACAACATTTAAACTAACCGGCAACCACATGTTGGAGACGCCAGAGGCGGTCATTTTAGAAGTTGAAAACATAGTGATACGCGGGAATCACGTGCCGTGTGAGTGTGGACGGGACCCTCTCGCTAACCCATTGGCCCTGACGCAAGATTTCCCGGACGAGAATTTTTGTATATCGCCATTAAAAGTGCGCGGTCGTAGCCTGGGCAGCGTGGGTGCCGGCAGCGCGGGGTGCCGCGGTGAGGCGGGCGGGAGCGCGCGTGCACGCGCGGCCGGCGCCGGTGCACGTCCACGCGACGCGCTCTCCTCGCCGCGCCTGGCGCTCACCGCGGCCGCGCTCGTTTTTCTCGCGAGTAGTTAACCGCCCTCGGTGTTCAATTAAGTGAGTTGTATCCAATTGTAAATATTGTAATATATGCGAGTGAACATAATAATGCGAAATTTTACATTGAAAGGGTCCGTTCATTGTGTATACGTTGGACCATGAATAAAATTTGCCTTTCGAAACGCCTGCTTTTATTTTAATCCTTAAACGCAGGCCATGATATATCGGCTCATTTACAAAGGAACCTCAAGAATGATCGATCCGTAAATCACAAAGGTATTTGAAGATTTATGGCGGAGTAAAAATAGCGTTTATCTGTATTTCTAGTCAATTAGCAGACGACATCAGATAGCGGCTGAGTAATGTTCCGGCGGGCGACGGGCGTGCGCGCCTCGGCGACCGCTGTCCGCTCGCAAGCACAAATATCGTTTGTTCTTAACTACTGGAATGTGAACTAGTTATTTGCCAGTATACCTAAAATGTTCCACAAATCACATTAGGGCAGTTGAATACTGCAACTTCATTGGTTTTCAGATATTAGAATAGTCAATTTCTTAGTATTAAACTAACATAGATACCTAATACGTATGTAATCACTCCAAAGCCAAAAACGACTGGTTTCGGCTCAAAGATGAGCCGTTAACCAGTTTGATATGCATCAAAATCGTTACGGTTGTGGTTTAATTTTTGCGTGAGAGAGCTAATTGGTATTCGAGCTTGCATTCGGTGCTGAAAGCCGCGGCGGTGGGAATGCACACAACGCACGTAGGGCCGGTGGTACGGCGGCACGGCGGGCGCCCAGTCCGTGCTGGGAGCCACGCATCCGACACACATGTCGATTGTCGACAGCATGTCACGGCTCATTAGTGCGCTATCGATCGGACGCCCACTACATAAGAGCGCACTCCCGAGTTCCGATTCCACAATTTACACCACTCCTCTTCACTGTCTATAATTCAACAAATCCAATAAAAGCTTAAGGTTTCAGGCATATTCCAGACCAACAATCGGCTTTCCCAATTTTACATCTAACATTCAATTATTTACGCATCAAAGCGATTTTCCGTCCCATTTCGTTGAATCCTGCCTGTAATACCACTGTGAATGCCGAAAGGAGGAGCAAACTTTCTTCGAGATCTTTTGTTGGCGATACACGGTTTTGTAGATTCCACGCAATTCTGTGTTTTAGTTGAATTTCCTGGAAAAGGTAATGCGAGGAGGAATAAAAGTTCGAACTCCTTAATCATCGTTTAAATTCAAGTCATGTCTTCCTTATAAAATATATTTTCACTTTTTACCGAACTATACAAATCCTGTCATTGGTGTTGATTGAGGGTCGGTGTGATTTGAGTTTGTGCTACGGCGTAGCTCCGTAGCAGCGTGGCGGCGTAGCGGCGCTACAAGTCGTCCTAATGACCCGCGGTTCTACCTGCACCTGACGGCTACAAACATAAAAAGGGACTGAATAAAAGAAAATGTTACTGTGATGATTTTGTGTCTGAGAAGAAAAGTACCTCGATATTTCATTTACGTATTTTCCGAAAAATATCAGAGCAAGATGATCTAATCAGAGAAATATCAAAATAAATGAGTCGTAGGCAAGTGAAAATGAACGGTAAGATAATGTAGTGAATTGAATACGACTAGAACAGAACAAAGGAGATAAACATAGTAAATAGGCCATGCCTCGGAGCGGTTACATCTTTTGAAGCAAACGAGTTTAGGTTTATGAATTTTGACTAAGCGTAGAAATAATTATGAAAGGGTAAATAACAAGCAACTGAGTTTAAAATAATCTGGCTCATGAAACTACAAATTTTATGAGGAACAATGGGTTTTAGTTTGATATCATGGAGCTTAAAAGTTTATACCTTAATTATAAATTAACAAACTGATGATATAAAGATAAACAGTATTTTTAGAATGGGTTGGTAATACAAATACTACGTTTCAGCTTTCAAGATAAACATATAAATGTATGTTTCATAACTTACTGCATTTTGCTATAAAGCAACGATTGGCGGCAGCATACCTGCGAGATAAGGGGAAAATTTACGCCTTTACATTGTGACATAACCTTATTTTATATCTTTTGTCATCGTTGTGAGAGGAGACTCTCAATTTATTGCTACTGAGATATGAGACCTCTTTAACTAAAAACTTCAAGGTATGTTATACATTTGGAAAGAGGGTAGTATCTATACTTGTATCTACTTTGTATATTAGATTACTGTGTAATCAGTTATGATTTATCAGAGGTCAAAATAATTAATCAATGTGTGCCCACTTGTTACTGTCAGGCTACATCTGCCCACAGCTGGGCAAAGCTGATCGATGATTTGGTATAGGTCGTCCTGCCTTCTACTACTGGGGCTGACACGACCGCGACGTTTTGAATGTGTTAGAGCCCTAACATGCATCAGTGGAACCCCCACATAGTGGTTATTTTAGCTCAAAGTTCGGACGTTGTCGCAAAATCCAAATTTTAAAGAACTGTCAATGCTACCCGCATTATAAATACTTACCTAACTTCTGCGTATCCTTTGGAGTTTAATGGCGTGATGGTATGTTATGTATTTTCGAAGCATTGTTTGAGTCGTACTTTGCCTGGAATCACTGCTTTTGAAATCTTCTGATCTGAATGGCTGTGATTCCACGAAATAGCGAGATATGCTGTCGCATATTAAGTTCGATCCATCGACGCTCTTGACTGAAAGCGAACCAGAGGTAGCGTTCAGGATTTGCTTTATTCGATCTTCTATGGGAAGGTTCCACAGAATTTATCCCGGGGCGTTATCTTGTCTCACGTATTTCATAGGAAATCGGACGATACAAAAACTGCGCTTCCCCAGATCGCTCCGGACCACCTTTTGTCTGACGGGTACTTTTACTTTAGCGTGCTTTTTTCGAATAAAAGAATCGAGTAATGTGTTGCATTTTTATGGTAGAAGTATCTCTTTTTGTGAACTTATTGGATGTAGTTCTGTAGTGAATCAGCTTTTATATTCGATATCTCAAAGATGGAGAGCCTTATTTATAAAAATCTCTGGACAGTTTAGGAACTGCATTTTTCTATAGATAATTTGAATAAAGAATCTGCTAATAGATTCTGTATTCAGATTCTCAAAAGAAAATTTTAATACATAATGTGCTAATTAGTTGATAAACAGCTCAGAGATTTTTATAAATAAGGGTGCATTTGATTAAGTAAAGAAAAACAAAGATTGAAAATATATGAATAATTGATGATGTGAAAATGTTTCTACTTATTCAAATGATTTGAAAAATAACAATAACTAAACAGCAAATAAATTATTGTTTTAACAAATATGTCTAGAACACATACATCGTTGCCAAAATATATGTTTGAGGGGTTAACAGAAGTGTAAGTGGCAAAATCCAGCGGAATCGATTACAAGACAAGATAAGGATCAAACTGACCTTCAAACAATAAATCCATGTTGAGAAGGGTAAAACGAAAGGGAGGAAGTTTTTACTTCGGCCAAAGTTGCTAATGATAAGTATAGTAAATGTCTATTTTTACAAATGTATAACGAGCGAAGAGTTTCGTGAAAAACAGGCAAAACGACTTCCGATTCTGTTTCTATTCAGGGAGAGAACTGGGAACTTTGAAAGATATCTTAGTTAAACGGAGCTAGTCTGCGATCTTACATCTCCGTGCTGAAATAGATAACTGTAATAAAACTAACTTCGTACTATTTTATAACATGTTTTTTTTTAAATCAGAATAGTTCTTCGTATGGCTGGCTTGACTTATGAGTATGATATTGCAAAAATAATATAAATGTTGGAATATTTTTAAAATGATTATCGCGTGACGTGGCGCCTCTTGTATTTCGGCCATTAAATGCAACGTGGAGTGCAAAGCATTCATCACTGACACGCTGTAGAGTATCTTTATTATCTTGCTAGAGAGAGCACGCTGGACTTTATGACACCGAATACTTTCAGTGGATAAAATACACAAAATATTTGTGTATCAGAAGACGAGAAAACGAGTATGCGTTCTTTAATCGTCTGTAAATAAAGGTAAGTTAGGTTATTTATGTTACCTTGGAAGAAAACAGAGACAGAACATTTTCTTTGCAGAGAGCCAAAAGAAGTAATCTACCAAAATCATTCAGCTTCATTCGGAGTAATTCGTAAAAGTCGATTGAATGAAAGAAAGGCCTTTTTTATGTTAGTACCTAAGAAGCCTAATACACTGTACTCTACTACACCTGGCTAGCTCTTGTATAATATTCATGAGTCTTCAATGTTTTTTCACAGTAAGCGATATTTCTGCTTTCCAACTTAAAATATGTATGATGAATGTAACAATAAATTTTGTTTAAAATAAAGCCAAACTGACGGATACTTTTCCTGGCTGTTGTTCAAATTTTAATTTTGTGAATATTGAGCCGCCCCGTGGTTACGAGCGGTCACCTCACTCGTGGTCACGGGTTGTCTACCCGGGGCGGTGAGCCCTGTAAAGTGCTCCAAATGTCAGCAAAAATTTAAATTTAAACAATACACTTGATCAACAGGGCGAAAACCTTTTCTCCCATAATTAATTCTTTCATAACCGATATGATTAAATAAAATTTTCGAATACTGGCTGCCGCTCGCGGCTCCGCGTCATTGAATTAGTATATATTCAATCCTTATAAATCATAGCTTACTAGCGGACGCCTCGCGGTTTCACTTGCTTAGTTCCCGGTTCCGTAGGAATACAGGGATAAAAAATAGCCTATGTCACCCGGGGATAGTGTAGCTTGCCAACGGTGAAAGAATTTTTGAAATCGGTGCAGTAGTTTAGGACTCTATAAGAAACATACATACATACTTTCTCTTTTATATTTATAGAAGATATGGATAGATAGAATTTAGATTGTTATTCTGATGTATAAGCTATATTACAGTAAAATTTCATCAAAATCCGCTCAGTAGTTTTTGCGTGAAAGTGTAACAAACATCCATCCATCCTCACAAACTTTCGCATTTATAATAGTAGTAGAATTGACAATGGGCTACTAATATTCAACGCGCGGTATTGATTTGCAGTTTATTTAGAACCAAGAATTTTCGAATAATTACTGTCGACAATTCGGGTTGGATTAGTTCATAGGTATTTCAATAAATTATTTCGAGGAATAAAATAAAAAAGTTCGTTAATAAAGAAAATAATAGGTGAACTCATTTCACTTTTTATGTTTACTTGAAACACGACGAAATCCAATGGGAAGTAAATAAAGTTTGCTTAAACATCAGAAAACGTAATCAGGCTCTATGTTTATACCTCAAATACTTACGGAAAGAATAAAACGGGCAACCCGAATGAAATTACAGTAAATTAGAACTGAGTAGCCTTTAGAATGAGTTGGTGGTGATATTATAATTGGGTGAGTCACCCCTGCAAATTGAATTATCTGTAGGGAGCGTGTACGGTGAGGTCCGATGGCTCTTCATTTCAAGAGCCTGCAGTCGACAAGTGGAATCCGCCAAATTAATTATGATACTAGGTATGGTTTACTGATGAATTGTCCAATTAGGTAATTTTCATATTCCTACGAAAGTCTAGCCGTCTTGATTAAGAGCACTTATTATACTTATAGATGAATATGACACTTTCCTGATTTGTTTGGCAGTAGAAAAATGTAACAGTATATATCAGCATATTCAAAATACTTTTTGTTATCTGGGCAGAAATATTGATTTCGAGTTCGAGGTAAGACTATAAATATTGTCTTCCTGAAACAGATTGTCTCATTTTAAATCTAACGTTTTGCAGGTATTTCTATTTGCAAACCAAATCTCCTGGAATACAATTTTAGATTGGATACGAAATTGGGCAAGGTAATATAAAAAGCACTTCATTAAAATACACGGTGTATAATAACGATCTATATATTTGGGTGACAGGCATTTGGCATTTATTGAAATAAAAAGTGAGCGTCCCGGGTGGCAATGAGGGTGACAAAATTGTGAACATTACTCATGGCATTTCGGGTGCTTCACATTGATTGCTGTACGTCCTCGCTTGAAGAAATTATATAGTTCACTATACACTGGTTTTATGAAGAATACTCGTATTCAGAAAAGTTATAGCGATCTATTATTTAATCGAATAGACTGTTGGATGTGAATGGTAAGCGCAGAAACAGCCAAATTCTGGCCATTGAACTATAGTACATTATACGGTACTTATTGAACAATGACTGTGAATTCAGTGGAAGGGTTTACCGGAATTTGTATCGCAAAATGTTTCATCGTCATTATAATACAAGCCTAAAGACACGCACTTCATATTCAAGATTTATCAATAAAACTTTAAAACATTACAGTAGCATTATTTTTGTGAAACGCTATCCGTTTAACGCTGTTTGTTATCGTCCGATCAATACGGAAATATATGGATGAGTAATTTGTCAGCGCATTTAATTATGAGGGGAATGCATTACCAATTAACTTCGAAAACATAATTGGTGTGATATTATTGTGAGACACAAAGTGGAGCCGCATCAATTATGCTAATGAAATTGAACGAAACCTATTTTTTATTAAATTTAAAACCGTGCAGAGCTTTAAAATATTCTTTGTTTTCAATAACCAAATGCACCAGTCACGGACCGTTTTCAATACGAGCACGAAAAGATTAACTGAATACGTATTGTAAAATAGGATTATTCAATGAATGCTTGCGAAATATTTAGTGAAAAATTAATACGGATATTTTTATGTACATGTACATTGTACGTACAATGTTCTTGTACACCGTTCTGTTGTGAAATTGGTTTTTATAAGTGTCATAAACATTTTTACAAAAGATGTAATAAGGAACGGATGAAGATAAAAGAAACGAATATAGTGTTTTAGGTTGATATATTGTTTAGTCTTGTCTCTGGGGTACCTACCTAAAGTAAATAGTGTTATTACGAGAATATAGTGGTTCTATTTTCCTAGCCAAAAAAGTTTGTTGTGTGGCGGTTTATTTCAGAAAACAGATATTTGATGGTACTTGACAATGAGCTGACTTTTTAGCTAGCTAGCTTTAGCTTCATTTGATTTTTGTTCAAGCTGTTTCCATTTTTTTTTCAATTTGCAAACTGTAATAGGAAAAAATACAAAGAGCTCTTACTTTAGTATACCTCTTTTCACAACCAAAATATAGAGTGTACGGCTAGCGAGGTGCAAGATCACATGAAATCGCAATAATGTCTGCATAGGAACGAGAATAATCAACATCAGTCTTCGTTGCTACCATTTTTACAAGCTTTTTATTTTTACTTCTGTAGGTTTGTGTCTTCGGGTCAAATCTTGCAACTGAATTTTAAAGCTGTTATCTTGTACCGGTTAAGATGAATTTTTGCATACATGTTTGGTTTTGATGACAATGCACGGTAAGCTAAGAATCTTGATTATTTTTTTCTTTTTAGTTGTTTAATATTATATTTGTTCAGGTAACAAAAATAAAGGTTTTTATTACAGTACCAGTTTTTGCCCACTACTTTATTTTACTTAAGTTCGTATACAGAGTTCGTTTCAAGTAAAACCCTGGTAATTAGCTGCATCCGGCACGACTAGAAGCCGATCTCAACTTAGTTAGGAAAGGTTTAAGGATTGATTGACGTAGATTTTATAAGTGAAATTTCTCTTCATCATCATTTCAGCCGAAAGACGTCCACTGCTGGATATAGGCCTTCCCCAGGCTTCGCCACATTGATCGATCCCGTGCGTCTTGCATCCAGCACCTTTCCGCAACCTTAACCAGGTCATCGGTCAATGGAGAGCGCTATACTCGGAGTTTCCTTGCGTGATCGCATCAGAAATGAGGATATCCGCAGGAGAACCAAAGTTACCGACATATACCCGAAGAATACCCGAAGAATAGCGAAACTTTAATGGCAGTGGGCAGGGCACATTGCTCGCAAATTTCTCTTATCGAAGACAAATATAGTTTTCTTTTATTGTTATTTCGATACTTAGAAACCTGATTCAATTTACTTTTTACAAAAATAGCTTATAAAAGATTTAAAAACAAATTGCTCCTACATAAATAATAACTTTAAAGAAGTTTTCTTTTAATATGCCGTTAGAAATTACGATTGTGACTTTATTTGACATGTTGAAAATAACTTTGACTTAAATTGACTGTATAAAAGCTTTGATAGGCTAGATATGAAAGCAGTTATCGTCAATTATATTTCTGGAATCATAAAATCGATGCTTCCAATTAGGGCGAAAGAGAGCTGCTGTCTTTGTAATAAGACATTTATTCAGTGTGTATGTGACGTTTATTGACCAGATACATAGGTAAGAATAAATACAGTGAGGTTGAAACATACGGAGCTGTGGTGATCAATCATGTCGCAGTCTCCGGGGTGAGATCACAAAAAGTAATAGGTCAAGTGTGAATAGTTTACGTTAACTATAACTGTAACACAGATGTCTCTTTTAATGATTTGGTGATTAATTAGTGTTTTAAAAGGATGGTGGGAATTTCACGACATGGATCATGTAAAAACGATTAAGTTTTAAATCAAACGAATATCTCTGAACTTTATCCGGTAGATCTATGATGAATGAATGAGTATTTATTCGTTTCGGTCTGTGTAAGAATGAGTAGTTATTCGTTTGAAACAACAAATCAATGAAATAATCAATATAATCCACACACAAAACAAAACTAAAGAGAAAATAAACCAAGTCCGTTAATTAATAGACACGACTGCCGTTGCCAACCGAACGGTCGTGGGGCTCATATTTCGTAAGCACAGCGAAGCGAAAAGCGTGGAACTGAGCAGTGTCATTCGATATCCGATATTCAGAAGATCGATAGTTGTTAGAATAAAAGAACGAAGCAGACTAAAAGAGCAAAAAAACTAACTGGCACGAAACAATAGCCGTTACGAGCGGCGCTCTGAAAGCCCCATGAGCTTGGTGATTCGTTAGCAAAGAGACAAAAAACGGCCAACCGCGAATTTGTTCTACAGAGGAGGTTTCGCACCTGACATTTAAGTATGATCCTATTCAGGATTACATATTCCCTTGTGGCAGCTGCGACGCTGACAGAGCTGTCGCCGGGGTGCTGGAATGAAATGCGATGACGCGAATTCTAATCTGGTAATAATAAAAATGTATTCTCCCTTTGTCTTTTGTAAAATTTGCTGTGATGAAAAACATGCAAATTGGAGAGTATACACAAGTATGGGTATGCTACTAACTTTTTGGTTTTTTTTTCATAAAAAAACTGATTTTTGTTGCTACACGGAATAATTACAGTAACTTAATTTTCGTTTTTATCCTTTGAGAAACGAAAACAGTTTTACATCCGTTATTCTATTGAAAGGAATCCTGAAAAACGTTAAATTCATTCGTATCGCTGTGTTCGTGACTGTTCCATGTCTTTCGACCTTCGTCTCCGTAACTCTCGCATTTACAGAGCGGTACAGTTTCATTGACGCTCCATGTTAATTTGGATATCGACACTCTGCCAGCTTCTATATTATTTTTTATTTCGTCGACAAAAGGTCTACAGCGAATAGTACTTTGAACGTTCGGCAGTCGATGGCCTCAATAACTGTATCTAGAATTCAACACTCGATATAAGACGATCCATGAATCGGAAATCGTCTAGTTTCGTATTCTAATCGGGAGCAATGATCAAATTGATGGAGCCACAATGATCAAATTGCGGCACTCGCGTATTATATGCCAACCAAATGATATAATCAAGTTATGTGCCCAAAATGTTATAGATATTAAACTTGGGTGCTAGCAGTACTCAAGTAAAATGTTAACTGGAAAATTTAATATTCTTCATCTACTCAGTTGTGTGTGACTTGGGAACTTCTTGAATATAGCCAAATGATGTGTTACAGTCGTGCTTATATTTATCACCGCCCATAAAAAACTTAAATTCCGAATAATTTTCTGCTACATTCCAAACTTTTATTTGGTAATACCCCAGAGCAATTCCTACTTTGTTTACAAATAAACTTGCCGTTGAAATTGGGAAGGAAAGAGCTTTTCGAAAGAGGATAGGTAAATCGATTTATGCAAAACAGATAGCGCTTTTTGTATGCAAATTTTTGTTGATTTCCCAAAGATTGAAATCGTGGTATTGTGAAATGGAAAATATTGATTATCTACCGACAATAAACAACGTGCCCAGTGGCTCGTTTGGAATTACCAGCAATTTATTATTTCTTGTTTATTTAATTGGGCAATTGTAAAAAAAATGTAAATTAAAATTACTTTTTATTGAATTCATTTGAAAGGCATTTTCGGTAAAGGTTTTTTATGGAAATGAAATTTCGTAGAACTGACTGCAATGAATGATTAATTTGAGTAAATAATCAAATTAATCGCTGTAATTAAGGACTGGAATATTCATAATTTCCTATTTCAATTTTATTATGAAATGTTGCCGTGAGGGTACATTAAGTATAAAATATTTGGCCTTAGGAGACTAACGTAGTATAATAAAATGAAAATGTATAAAAATGAATTATCGTCCCTCAGCCGTCTCCCCGGTAGGTAAATTAGGAACCGCTAAAACCTCGCGGAGGTGATAAATCTCTGTCGAATTCGTCAGCCAACAGTTTTATTTCTTTTTCCCTTTTCCACCGGTTTTCTTTTCAACAAAGTTACTCAGCCACTGGATGGACGTACGCTTATAAGTAGGTACTTATAGGTGTAGGTACCACTGCGAACAAACAGAATGAAAAACTCTTGGTCTTAACTTATATTGTTTGTTCTAAGTATCTCTACATCAGAACAATTGAATTTTGCCAAATTTCGTCGCTTACAAAAAATACGGTTAATTTTATTACTATAGATAGCGATGCAATATATTTCTTCGGCCAGTTGTATTACGTCTACGACAAAATATTATTGAACAGATGTTGTGTTTCCGTCTTTTAAGATAGGTTGATTTTCAATTCAATTTATTGGTTGTTATCCTACTGATTGTCTACCGACATAGCAACAATATTCACATCAACATTCAGACATTGACACTGAAAAAGCATAGTAAAGTATGAATGGAGACACATTTATAAATTTACTTATAGAGGTTTAGCAGTTTATATCCTCGCATATTCGATTCATAGCTCACTAGACTGATATTAGTTAGCTGTCACTCGAAGAACGGGAACAGAGGACGTGTAGGCAGTCGTCGTCGCGTCAGCACTGCGGCGTCGGGGCGACTTCGAGGCGACATCGAGGCGACGACGAGACGACGTCGAGCCGACTTCGGGCTGGCGACGCGACGGTGCGGTGGCGAGATTCGTCGGAGCGCTGCCGCCACGGCCCCGACGCGATTTGTTCGGGAATTGCATTGTTCCGACGACACCTGGAATCTGGATTCGGTTAGTAGAACCTTTTCCGGCGAAGAAGATTTGTTGCCACGTATTTTCTTCGCTGGAATTGTTGTTAGCTACGGATCAATTTAAAAACCGTTCCGCGAGAATAGTCTGATGCTGGCATAACTAACTTGGAGCAAGTAACAAGTCCCATGTTCAAGGTAATGCTATTCATACAAACTGTAATAACAACCTGGCTATGTATTTGCCCAGAATATACGCTCATAAAGGAATTTCTCACTGCAGTTACGAGAGGATGCTGGCATATTAATGTATTGTGATGTCTGACTGATTCCTTGGTAAGCTTTACTTGAATTCATGTTTATTCATCACAATTCTAGGATTCTACTCTTCCAGGAAATCTGAATGGAGAAAAACTGTTCTTAAAACATTTTTAATAGAGTAGAAATAGTTTTAAAGAATTTGCACATTTCGCTACATCTTAGGCAAGTTTTGTAAAATTTAGAGTGATACTGTCGGGGATTAGGGGTGGAAGGCTGAAAACTTCGGCGATTTTGTGAACTTTCTATGGCTTATCTATTCTCAGAGGATATTCAGCTTTTCCGGATTTTAAACAAAGCAGTTATCAATTTGATTTGAGATACAGACTTACTGTGTAAGATAATTAAATAATAATTTGGATGTGGTTTCGGAATACGGATCATCGAAAAGTTTTTCAATTTACTTAATGGAGTGGAAGCGTTTTATTGGAATTTATAGGTACATACATATTAAATACGAAGCGATGTACTGTTTTACTTGTCTTGCCGTATTGTACCGAAGTTAAGGTTTTGTGTTTGACTTTATTCTTGTACGGGTATGTATTTTCCTGACGATAAATGTAAATGAGGTATTGTTGATCCTTATTTTCGTGTTTGTAGATATTTAATAATGTACATATATGTATTTCGTAGAAGCTATTATCACTTGTAATTATCAGTCAATGCATGAGTACCTAGTTATTTTATTTTACAAATTAATTCAAACTCTATATTGCGTGTCAGTATCGTTGTTTACAGATAGGTATTGATAAACTAAAAATCGTGAGACATATCCATTTCGTGTTTCAGGACTAGGCCAAAACAAGAAAATTTACATTGTAAAGTCAGGGAAATTACTTGCTTACACTATATCACTATATCACTTGTGACAATAATTCCTAGTTAATCATCACAAAGATATTATAAAAAAAAAATTCAAGAGAAAACTGTAGCGCAATCAAAGAAGATAGAAGTCTCAAGAAAAAATGTACAATACATATGTCACAAGTGCCAGTTTATTTGCAAGGTAAGAATATATTTATGGTTACTAAGGAAATTACTGAACAATATGCTTCCTTGTGCTCTTTAAGAGCATCGTATGATAAATCATACATATATCGCCACGGAAACGCACGAGTCTTTTAAGGGAAATTCCAAGTAGGTAGTTTTCTACAAAACATTCCGAGTAGTTATTTCTTTGTTGAATATGTTTTTCATAACCTGATACACAAAATAGCATTCTCGCATTTGAGATCATGAAAAATTCAAAGCTAATGAGCGCGAAGCATGAGGAAAATATAAGAATTTCCTTTTAGCTACACTGTTTTATTAATCGAATAATTGAAATTGAATGTTTTTTTGGGATTTATTGATATGAGAAAGTGCTGTTACTGCTTATAAAGTTGTACCAATCTGTGGAATTGGAGTGAGACATTTATTTAGTAACGTGGTGGGGGGTGTAGGTGAGGCAAGGTGTGCAGGGGGTTGGCTAACGAGTTTCTGTCTGATGTTTGTGAAGTTCGCTCCGGGTCACGGCGCTACGTCCGCCGGCTACACACCCCGCGCCGCCAGCTAATGAAATATCCGTCTGGACTCAACAACCACACAATACCATTTTATACAGGAAATGGGTCAAATCGCAAGTATCGAATGATTGCTTGACCAGCGCTTACTTGTCGGAAACGAAAATTTATTTTATCCTCAATAAAATACCAGTTGAACAAGTTCTTAAACTATGTTGTTTCATAACTCAAGCAACTTCAGTATATTCATCGCGAATTCCCTCGACACTCATCATTCAAAATATCTTACCGCTGCGCGAGTATAAAAGGCGATCTTCTGCCGACTCATTATCGAGGAGAAGTTTCTTTCACTCGGTACAATTATCAAGATTTACCAACAAACCATTGAGATGTTTGACATTTTGTACTTATAATTCGTAACAGCCAGAATTTCAGGGAAGTTATGTGAATTAAACGTCAGTGGTAACAAGCTTATCTATTATGTAGAGTGTAGACGCGCAATTAGTTTGCGGGATCGCAGTTGAAATATCTAATTATTTGTGGTCACAAAAGTTGGTCATCTGTGTCCCACAATGGTAATTTCGCGTTAATATTTATGACGTATCGTGATGTACGTCACGGGAGACAGACAGCAATTTTTGCGTCAATAATGTGGGGAGCAGATTCATGCTGTATTTTTCATTGTATTACGAGCGTAATTGCTAATTTTATGCATCGTGTGATATGAGAGAATTTGGTCTGTTTTGTCAAAAGTCTGTGTCCTTCATCAAGTTAAACGGTTTATGACTGACATGACTAGTCTGACCATCTAAATTGACCTCTACAATACCGAATTATGTTCTTAATAGATATACTGGAAAGGTCGTTGACTGATGTCTTAAAATACTTCTATGTATTTCGGAGGTTGTGTGTGAGTTATGTGGAAAATGTATGTTCTTAGGGAGGTACCTAAATCTCTTGTGACGTTCCAAATCATTTAAAGTGTTTTTTCTCAACCAACATGGGAAATAAAAGACGTATACTTTTATATCAGCTGGTTCGCAATTTCCGGCCAACTTATATAAAATACTAGCTGACCCCCGCGGCTTCGCTCCCGTCAACTGGCTCGTAATCTATCTAGCTACCACTACCCTTCCTACCCTACCTACCCTACCTTCGCTACCTACCCTACATAACCAACCTACCCTACCTACCCTACCTTTCCTACCTACCCTATCTACCCTACCTACCCTACCTACCTTACCTACCCTACCTATTCTACCTACACTACCTATCCTACCTACCCTAACTACCCTGCCGGGTAGTGTTAAATCGTTGGTAATTGTGTCGAAAGCATTTTTCTCTAAATAAAAAGTAAACAAAAAGTAACAAAAATATTTTGCGACTGTTGAACATAGATTCACGTTTTGGAAGACCAGTCCTTCTCTCTTGACTACGCATTGTAGATTTGTCCTGTATTTAACTGGATAAATGCAATGTATGCTCCGCGTAGACAATGTGGTCTGGCATACCCATTTGAGCTTCTTTTAGATGGCGATACAGAGTTCTGCAAAAACAATTGCTTTATAGTTTACAACAATGTTTAAATGTAATCTTTGGTAAGTGAGGCTCAAGAAAAATGACATTCTATCATCAAAGGCGTCGCCATAGCGGGTTGTGATGACAACTCGCCATACTAACTATTTCGTCACTATCTCTAACAGGTCTCTTTTACTAATACGTCACTTTGTAAATGTAGTCAGTTTTCCAACTGGTCCTAAGCCGTATCTTGTCTCTTTCCCAACTCGTCCGACGCATCTATTCAATGTACAGTAACGTATAAAATTACAATAAAAATGTGTAATAATAAAGTATAAAAGTACCCGATGCAATACGAGTTGAGACCAACTGGATATTAATGCCAAGGTCCTTCAGGGGTTGTTAATCTCAGCAACATTGTTCTTGCTCCATAAAAAGATCTGCTAAAAACCGACCTTTGGGTATGCAGACTACAGCACTGTTGCTAAGAGATACTTGTCCAACGCACGGGCCCTGAGTATTTTGATCCATGCATTGAGGCAAAGGCTCAGCTGGCTGCCAAAAAGTTGGGGATCCTTGCGAAGATGAGACGGTATTTCACGCCAAAACAGTTGCTTAACTTGTATCAAGCGCGAGTTCGATCATGCATAATCCACTGCTCTCATCTCTGGGACGGATCTGCCAAATACCAGCTTGATGCACATGAGTCTATAGAAAAGCAGGCCAAGATGCTCATCGGCAATGAGGCATTGGCTGAGTCAAGGCTTCAGATCCTTGGAAATCGTCTCCGAGTTGCTAACCTGTCGGTTTTTTATCGGTTCCATTTCGAGGAGTGTGCGTTGAAACTGCACAATTTGTTCCGCCTAGCCCGTTGCCTCATTGGGATAAGAAACAAACGGCGATACGTCATCAGTATATGGTAGACACCCGCATACGCACAAAGCGTTTTTGGAATACTTTTATTGTGCCTAAAGCTAGAGAGTGGCATTCCTTGCCGGAGTCTGTATTTCCTGATAGCTACAACCTGGGAGTTTTTAAGTCAAGAGTGAATAGGTTACTTGCAGTTACGGAGGCGTGCCCCATCGTCGACCTCATCATTGCTCTTACTATCAGGTGAGATAGTGGTCAAACGCGAGCCTATCAATAATAATAAAAAAGGGTACAAAAAAAGTCATTTTCAGATATTAATCACTGTAGCAGTCCTCAGAATCTTTTGCTGCAGATTATGGTGCATTGGTCGATTACCATGGTAGTAGTCGCTGAATCATATTTGGTCCCCTCCCGAGATAACTGGATAGGAGACTTCGATGGTCTAGTGGCTATCATCGGCGGGAACGCCTCAAGAGGACAACACCTTTGCCGCCCTCGTGGATGCCATAGTCACAGATGGGGCATACTTTTTGCCCGAAAAGGGTCTCGCCGACTTCAAAAGTTTATTTGTTCAGTTAGGTGCCTTGAGCTGGTATCAACCTCGCCCCACGCTTTTATTAGAGGATACCAAAGCCAAATCTGCGGCCTGAGGATTCCTCGTTACTGATCCCAGAGGTGAAGTGTTGGAGGACTGGGCTATCACGATGAGTTTATCCGACTTAAATCGGGCTTCTGCCAAAATGAGTGTTCGGCACTGAGGTGGGTTAATGGAAACACTATCGGACCATTCATTCATACGTTTTGAAGTCTCCACTCAGACCGCTGGTGTCCGTAGCCAATTAGTCCCGCAAAGAGACGGTCTACGCTGGCTACTTAAGCGTACTGACAGGGAAACTCTCAACTCTGCTGTCATACAGGCCTGGATCTGGGAGTCGGTGATAGGTGGACCCATCGACGTCTAAGAGGAGGCCCAGTAGTTCAGCAACGCAGCCATGCTTTGCTGTCACACACAGCTCACAAGGCACCCTTTGTATTGATGTTCTGCAGAGAATGAGTAGCTGCGCGTCGATATGCGTGGCGTACACACGATACTTGAGGAGACATCGACGTGAGGAAACTGCACTGTATGAGGTGTACCGTGCGGTGGGCTCTGTAGTTGGCCATCAGTGATACAAAGTTGCGATTTAGGGAAGAAGTGCTGGCGACCCTAGACAGGGTCGCCAGCACCCAAAGATTACAAAAAGTACTCTTTTTATAAAAGTTTTCTTAATATTTTATTTAGTCATGTTTTGTGCTTAATTGTACATAATCAATTGTACACACGGCTTGAGACGAGTTGGGAAACTGACTACATGTAGATAGTGACGTATGTAGTGAAATAGATTTAATAGAGATAGCGACGAAATAGCTAGTGTGACGAGTTGTCATCACAACCATTTCGATCATGCCTTCGCCAAAAATTAGAAAGCGTGTGTGTAGGGTGAGTCCGATGGTGTGGAGTGGAGTGTGTGATTTTTAGGTTTAAGAACATTTCATTTATCTAGATGTAGGTGGGTAACGATTCCGTGTGGGAATAGTCCTGGCGAATTAGCCATTCAGTGACTTTACATTTCAGTGTGTTTCTGTGGAGATCTGGTATGCATGTTTGGTTTAGCTTATAGTCTACCTGGATACGATAAATACCTGTTTTTTATTTTATATGGAGCGACGACTATATGTCACAGTACACGCTGATCACTAAACCGGTAAATCCGATATGTATGTTTGTGTGTGTTTTATATGTGTGTTGTGTGTGTTAGATGTATAAGTTGAAACAGCTTTGCCATGTCTAAATATTTATGTTTATTATTCGCAAAAAAGGCTTAATCTATACTTAATATTATAAAGCTGAAGAGTTTGTTTGTTTGAACGCGCTAATCTCAGGAACTACTGGTCGGAATTGAACAATTCTTTTTGTGTTGGATAGTCCATTTATTAAGGTTATAAGCTATAAAATATCACGCTACGACGAATAGGAGCGCAGCATAAATGAAAACTGTTGCAAAAACGGGAAAAAATATTCCGTTTATAGAGCTTCCGTTGCGTGCGCTGCGTAAACGGTTTAAGTTACGCAAATATCATGTATTATGGAATTGTTCCTAATTAAAAGTAGAAAAAAAAGTCCGCGACAGCATATGCCTATCATTTGAGATTGACTCACAATAACCTTTTTTATGATAATCAAATTTGTTCATATGCCAAGGAGTTTTATCAACATCTATACTAATATTATAAAGCTGAAGAGTTTGTTTGTTGTAGAGTAGGTAGATAGATAGCCAGTTGACAGGAGCGAAGCCGCGGGGGTCAGCTAGTTATACAATATGTCCGGACTTGCAGTAGTAATAATAATATCACTCCATATAAAGGGTCTAATCCCTACATCCTCAAAGATAGAGCAGTTTTAGTATCTGACTTTCTTTGATATCTACGTAGCCTAATAACTTAACTTTGGCCTAGGTCTCATAGAAGCATACATTTAATGTTATTTTTAAGGCCATATCATAGACAATTTAAAAAAAATATTCAACTAACTCATAGGTTGGTTTTGAGCCACAAAAGTCAACCTTGAAACATATTTTACTCGCTATTACTGAATTTCCTAAAATTTTGCAAAATTTATAGGGATCAACACACGTCTTTTATGTTTTTTTTGTTAGTTGTTCTACGCACTATCCTAATTTTATTGTTGCCTTAAAATAACTCCTGCGCAGGATTGATTTATATTTTTTCAAAATTCTTAGTTAATGCTATAAAATCGTGTGTGTGCATTAAACCCCTTATAATATCGATGAAATTAAGTTTATATAGCGACCTTAAAGTTTTATTACCGGACTGTTTGTAAATGGAGCGACTGGATATCTGACCTCCATATTAATTATCAGGCTTTCGGGCTTCAGAGTAGGTACATATAAAATCTATAATACGCGATCGAATGGGTAGGTACCCATCCATTGATCAATCTCGGCAAGTTTGCGTTTGAAGACCCCGAGAAGGACATAGGTTACTTCTTTTTGCATAAAACACGAAGAGGAAGAAATCGGGGGAGGATAAATTTTGTATGTAACTTCTTATCATGCAACTTCTTCTCATTATGAACCGATTTAGATGGAATTTGGTATGGAGATAGTTTGAGACCTTGGGAAGGACAAAGACTACTTTTCTGCATAAAACACGAAGGGGAAGGAATGGGGGAAGGGTTAATTTTGTATGTAACTTCTTATCATGCAACTTCTTCTTATTATGAACCGATTTAGATGAAATTTGGTATGAAGATAGTTTGAGACCTTGGGAAGGACAAAGACTACCTTTTTGCATAAAAAATGAAGGAGGAGAAATGGGAGGTGTTAATTTTTTATGTAACTTCTTATCATGCAACTTCTTCTTATTATGAACCGATTTAGATGAAAGAACAATGGCGAAATCTTAGCTGAGTTAAATTTGAGCGTCTGAAAGTGAGTTAAATACGAAAGAAATTCAATTAATTGTCTACGTTTTAAAATATAACATTAATTGGTTCACCACGGATAAAAAATAAAACATTATAAATTAAAGTTATTTGATTATATAGTTAACTTTCATTAACTCAGTGTTGCCATTTTACACTAATTCTGCCAAGTGACAAGTATTGAATGTAGGAAGTATATCACTATTGTATTTGTTATTGTAATAAAATGGAGTAAATGAATTAACAATACAGTTTGTGTCTAAGTATAGGTGTTCCTTGCTAGTAGATAAAAATGATATAGTGTAGTAGAAATAAATGAATCTTTCAATTAATGATAGGCAAAAAGCCTAGTATCTAAGTCTAAAAAAATAAAGCATGGTTGTTACCTTTTGATACCCGTCAAATTCACTTATTATAAATATTTATACTCTTTTCAAAGAGTATATTTTACATTTCATGCTGAAATAACTAGATATAGGAAATACTTATGCGATATTGCACTTTTACTGCCACGAAATTGAATAATATTAGCTCTTTTAAAAGTTATCCAGACATAACCTACAAAACTTCATGATTTAATATCAATTATTCTCGGCGTTCTCGAACAAAAATTCTAACAGAACAAACTAATTCAGAACATGATCTTGAGTTAAATCAGATAATTTTCATTAAGTGACGTAGGAATTTAATCTCGGCTAAAACAATGTATGGACTTCTACCATTATCCTTTGGTATGGCGATAGTTTGAGACCATGAGAAGGACATAGCTAACTACTTTTAGGATGAAACACGAAGAGGAGATTTAGGGATGGAGCCTTAGTTTTGTACTCGTATGAAACATCTCAATGGGGCTTAAACCGATGAACCGATTTAGATGGAATTTGGCAAGGAGATAGTTTGAGACCTTGGGAAAGACACAGACTACTTTGTTTGCATAAAACATGATGGGGGAGAAATGGGAGAGGGAGAGGTGGTAATTTTGTATGTTACTTCTTATCATGCGACTTCTTCTTATTATGAACCCATTTATATGAAATTTGGTATGGATATAGTTTGAGACCCTGAGAAGGACATAGGCTACTTCTTTGTGCATAAAAATCGAAGGGGTTAGTTATATATGAAACTTCTTATTATGGGGATTGATTCGCTTTAAACTTTGCGGAAAAACTGCTGTAACCAATAATTAAAGTGCATTGTTCAAAGTCAAAGTCAAAGTCAAAGTCAAATATATTTATTCAACTGGGCCAACAAGCGGCACTTTTGAACGTCAGAATTAAAAGTAACAAATCATAAAATAAAAATTGATTCTACCGTGTTTTTTTTAATAACCCCTAAAAGAGGGTCGGGGTTGTAAATATAAGATGTAGAAATTTTCTTTATGAAGCTGAACTTTGGCAGCTGGTAGTTTATAGATAGTAAACGTTAGTTAAGAAAGTATTTTTTAAAATTCTAATTTTAAGGGGGTAAATGTAGAAAGCTGAACTTTGGCCCCTATAACACAGGATTTTCCTAGCAACGGGCCAATATTCACAATATTGAGCAAAAATATGTCATAATTCTATTAATGTAACATGAAAATATGTATTTCTTCTTTTTGCTAAGTAAATTATTGTTGTATTGTTATTGTATTGTATGAAACTTTTATTGCGGCTTCCGATTTAGTTGAAATTTTGCAGGCATGTTTTTGATAAGAAATGATTAAATCTGCATATTTAATCAGATTATTTAATGGGATGAGGCTTCGTATAAGGGCAAAATGTAACAGGTGCCAATATGTTAACAGGTATGAGAAAAGGGGAAAGCGTGTTCTTATGTCGAATCCCAATAATCCCCACTGAGCAATTCAAAAGACTCCAGTTTCCAATCAAACTTCGTTTTGCTATTAAGAAAGAAAAAAACGAAAGAAAACATTTATTACCAACTGTAACAGAACATGAATGAACAAACACAAATTAACTCTGAGGCACAATATTATTTCAATATGGCAAAAGGAGCGGGCTCAGCATATGCTAAGCAGTGTAAAGCATGGCTATTACGCTGGTCAACGCTGATGTACAGCCCGCCCTTTCTCACAACACTTTCACTACATTATAGTGATCATTTAATAAATAAATACTTTACCCACCCCAAATATCAAATTACCCTTGAGTAGCATCTGATGTTCGCGTATGTCCAGGGCCCAGTATGTGCATGTATTAGCACGAAATGAAAGAACATACAACATAGTATATAGCAGCGTCCTAAAATTTTGTTCCCGTGATTAACGGCATAATTAAGGAATGTCAATTAACTGTAGATAAAAAATATGGTAGAGTGGTATCTGCAATGCAAGCAAAGCAGAACCTATGACTTTGTATTTTATTTGTTTCCTTTTGTAAACGTCTTCAATTCAATAAGTTAATCATTTTTACGTTAATGCTTCTTGTACCAGTATACAGGCTTAGTTTTCCAAGTGGGCGTGGATGGTCAAATCATCAATATGAAACAATCAAAGGAGTCACGATTTTGATTAAAACTGCAACATAGGATTTTGCTCACCCTATATGTCAGCCAGAATTGATTGACAAAATCTATATGAACGCGGGCGAAGCTGCGGGTAACAGCTAGTATCAATATAATTTTCATTTTACCTAAATACTTATTATGTGGGCTCCCCGTATATAATATACAGAATACAACTGCCAAACTGTACAGCCAAAACAGCTTCAGAAGCGAAATTAAAATTGTTCCAGAGTTTTGTCTGTTTCCGCAATGATAAACAATATTTCGATTGCAACGTTCCACGTCAGAATAACGTCAAATAATCACAATATTGTGAACCGCCGCCATATTTTCATTAGCAGCACCATGTTAAAAGACTTTTAAATAGGCACAACATTTTGTGATGAAATGTTTTGTTCATTATCGGGAAATACTCTAAGTACAATACGTATTACCGATCCAGCAAATGTTTTAAAAACACGTAAAGCCTTGTAAATTGCTTTTTTAATCGGATGCCGAATTTGTTAGTAATAAAAGCCAACATTAATGTAAATGGTTCAGGTTAACAGCGACAACGGCGAACTGCTAAGTGTCACAGAATAAAACCGAAAATAAATACATTGCACAAATCGCTGTGAAAATCGTGAAGCATGTTCCAGTCGTAGAAAGTATTGAAGAAATTCGTTCGAGTTTTATTTTATTTCGACTAAGGATTTTCCGCTAGAGAGGTTCCAGGTTCGTCGGTCAGATAAAGTGCGCTCAAATATAAAGTTTCAATTTCCCCGCCGTCCGAGAGACGTGCGGAGCCTTCCCAAATGAATGCCCTTGCTGATCTGTCTCTCTCTCACCCCATTATACACTGCGATCAGTTCATTAATGCGTATTCAATATTAAATTCACAGGAGTGACATACTTTTTTACTGAGTGAAATATTCCGTATGGCGTGTTCAACGCCAGACAGCGCACATTTCCATTTCATAGTTTCAGACTCCATTCGCCTAGTTCATTTTTGCACCGCACTTGATTTCCACAAAGAAAAATGAATCTTTTTGCAATGAAAGGCTTACAAAATATAAATGTGTAGCAGAGATGTGTGCTCTTTATACGTTCCATCTTATCGCAGTGTTGTTTCCGCACGCTTGTTGCAGTCATTATAACGAATGTTGAATGTAAAGCGATAGCGGAGCGGTCCACAACTACATATATTTTATCTGTAACAACATTGCCGTGAAAAATCATAACAATCGCAACCTATCTGTCATGAATAATTCTTAAGCATGATAACCCGAAAATTCAATCTCCGAACAATGGGATCGTATTAGCATACAAAAGGTTTCACATATTTTACGCAAATCCGTTATATTTTGAGTTATCTTCTCCCAAAAAGGCAATGTTTTTCCCCTGACCTGAGAAATAAATTTCATTCGAGACACAGGTTGTTAGCGCGTAGAGGTTGGATTGTTTGAATTATTAATTTCTAATTGAACGAAAATAATTATACTTTAAGCTTAGACTGAATTAATTATATATAAGTAGGTCTATAATTGGTTTGTTTTTCTTTGTTGTGTATCACATTTATGAACGTAATACCTACGGATACGCCAAACGTTGTTGGTGACTGGCATGAGTAATATGGCCGTCAGTTTGGGGTCCAGCATGCGAAATCAGGTGTTTATTTTGAAGCATAGAGTGGTTCCGCATAGCTCTAGCAATCACGTTTGTCTGCAGCTGGGGCGCTTCGCCTAGCCGCGCCTCGTTCCGTCTCGCTGTCAAATTGTCTATGTTTTACACGTTGTTTGTGTGTTACAGCGTCCAAACTGCGGTTTGAATAATCTTACCTCGGCACGCGCTCGATGAGGTCAAACACATCCGTATGTTTACGCATTCACTGATTCAGAACTGTTGTGTGCTCGATTTTTTCATTCATTCATCGTTATGGTTACTGCTTTATTTCGGTGCAAAAATAAATATAGAGAATATTTACATTGATTCAAACTATTGTGCACTTTGCTTTCATCTGTTATTTCACAACGGTTTACGTATTTATTAAAACCACGCTGATGAAATCAGTTATAAATAAAAAAAAAGGATAAGCTCCAAATAAGAGACATGTTCGGTAAATGTTTTCACCAGTTATTTAATTTCACGTTTGGCAGAGTCTCAATCAGCTTCGCATTCGGACCAATCATTCAATCAACATGTCCATAATTGATGGTTATCGCATTACGCGACTCGTTAGCGATTGCCGTTGATTTTTGTTATCATTCGACCTTTTTATGTGGATAATGTCGACCCGATGGGAGTTTAAACAGATTTCGCAATATACCAATTTGTGGGAGTAGCGAGAATCAGCAATTTTGCCGATTTACAGAAATCAAGTCTTGTTTATTCTGCAGGGGAATAGATGTATTGAGGTTCTATAAAGTGAATGCAGCTAAATTCTCTCAGGTAGAAGGCGGTTCACGTAAGTGTGACACGAGAAGGTTCACCTCCTAGAGAGTTGCTAACTTAATTCATTATAGTGCGCCGTGTTTGAGTTCCGTGAGCACTCTCCGGTTTCGGTCTTGTTTCGGCAAACGAATACCCCCGCCGCCCGCGCCCCGCACACGATCCGGTTCACCCTCACCTCCGAATAAACAACCACCTGATTGACACCTATACCATGCAAATTACTTGCGAGAACTTTTAAGCTTAACAGCGTCGTTCTAGGTGCTGCAAACATATAGTTCAGCAAGTGTATTATCTGTACGTGGTCTCCAGCGACAATATTGTTGCTAGCTATTTGAATATTTCGGAGATCTCGGTCTGAAAGATGTCGTTTTATTTTTAATAAACCAGCAAGAAGCAACATGTTTATCGTTCTTTGTTGTTTTATCAAAAGCAAAATATGTAGATACTATTGTGTATATTCCTTTGATAACGGAATTTCCGGCACTATTTTAGCATTTCTAATTATTTTTCTCCTTAATATAGTCTAAACTAATTTTATTTGCATTGTCTGTTTACTTATTTATCAAAATAACGTGAACTTAAATACCCCATCGAAAACTCTCGGGTTCAAAGTTGTTTAAAAGCTATTTCGTAAACTCGATTACTTAAAGAAAATGAAGAAGGATTAAAAGGCAACTTAGCGTTTAATTAAATTAGCCTGTTAAAAAAATGGATCTACAGAGCGAACAGAATCATGTCGAGCTTAGTTAAACTGTCAACAACAACGACTGTAAACAAATCTTAACTTAAATTGCATCTCAAATCGACGAACTCGCTCTCAGATGGTTAATTTGTTATTACGAATTATACTAGACTAGACTTCGTTATATTCAATAGAAAGTCAGAATAGTGTGAAGAATGGACGCTTAGCATCATTAGCACACGAACCGATAAATTCTGGACACGGTTTTTATTTTTGTGATATACACGAATACTTTTACACGAAAAGTTTTCTCGTATTTTTATTAAGCTAGAAACTTCAATATTGTTCACGTATTACGTACTAACGATCCTTACTGAAAACAGTTCGTTAGTAGATTCACAAAAGCAGGATTAGCTGGCAATCCGAGAGGCATAACAAAGCAGTATCAATAAAACGATCGCGTTTTGAAATGAGCACAGACTCATTGCTCACAAAATGGAAAACGGATGTGGTATGTTTCTGTATGCTTTTGTATCCTCTTTGTTATTTACATTACCTAATTGCTTTGAAGGCTTTTAGGCTTCGTGTTTAACTATTTCGTCTTGAGCTGTACCTTTGTCATATTTTGAAGGGTGTTGAATGTTTTGATCATTAAGGAACAGATGATTTAATTATGAGTTCATATCCGGTATGACATTTGAACGTGAACGTGATTTTCATTTCCCTATGTTTGTCTTGAACTTCGATAAACAAACTGAGAACATTGTTGGTACATGAAAATATCAGCTTTCCTTTAAATTCGCTTGATTCTACTCCGGTACAGTTCTAGGCTCCTCTTAGAGTTTGCTAATGATTTAAAGTTTGTCGCCAGGGAACGGGAACCACAGCTTTATCCCATCACGTTTATAACTATAAATATAATATTTCTCCAAACATATAAGTACTTAGCTAATGGCTAGGATTTCGCAAGCAACGTCTACTTGCTAACTTTTAATGGTCTAATAATGAGAACGTGGATCAAGTGATATACCGCAATAACTTTTGTTATGCGACTGCAAAATGGTTCAGAATGAAACTGTTGGATGCGCGTAAATAAACGGCGTTTTTAAATGCTACGAAAAGCATCTTCTTTTCAATTTATTTGGCAGCATAGTTGCAAAATTCTGTTGCAAAGTGACAAATAATTTTCACCGGTGTATCGCTTAGTGTTTAGTGAACAAGTTGTTCTTAAACGTGTGTTATTCAAAATATTTTCAGTGTCATGAGATAAGAGTGTAGCCTCACGGGAAATTACTGCCGAAATCTCGCCGCCTGCCTATAGACAGCTCGCTCGCCTCCTTTGTGCCTTGAATCAATTCCCGTAACTTATCTGCATATTTTATAATGCGAGACGAAGTGACGCTGCAGCATTCGGTAGATACGCCCTTTAGGGATTCTATCGTGTTTTGGAACGCGGAGTGGGGAAATACTAATAAAAGATATCGGAAGAAAACTAATTTCTGATGAGCGAAGTTAATAGAATGGGCGCGACCTTTCAAATTTAGGCGAAGTTTCACGCTTTTTAAAACCAAAAGCCGATATTTTATAGCTTAATCTCGGGTTCGGTAAATTACGTTCATGATAACGTGACAAAGGTGATGAAGAGGTGAAAGTTTCAAATTCAGATTTTTACAATAAAGTCGTATTTTTCGGAATAAAGCTAATCTGCTACATAAGTAGGTCCCACACACAGTTCTCGCAGCCAGTCTCCGTCTCCCGAGGCGTTAGCAGCGTGTTGTTGGTACCGCGCACCCAACTTTTAGGAGCAACTGGCGCGAGTCCGCACCGCAAATAGGATTACCGACAGACCTAGAAAGCCTGCGCGTGTCGGCTAATTCAATTTTATTGTCAATATAAAACGAAATAAACTTTGTTCAACTTTGCTTTCAGTTTTGAAACTGTTATATTCTGTTAAAATTTCAGCAACGAATCGTCGCTTTAGACAGGCCCAATATTGCCGAAATTGCTCCATTTTAGCTACAATGAAACACGAAAGAATGGAGCTCTCTTGAATGTCCAATTTTAACCGTAGCTAGGACGAGCCTTTGAAGTCGGTGCGGTGTAGCGGTGCTAGCCGATTTATTCCGTTCTGACGGAAGCCAATCAAGCTTTTGCAGATCTAGATCGCCGTTGGTCGAAAAGTGAAACAAAGGAGCCAATGAATGGTTCGATCTGAGCATACAGAGGCTTGTCAGCGGCGGCGACGTGACGTCCCAAACAGGCTCAATGAATGCGACCACAACGTACCAGTGCCAGCTAGCGACCAACGAGCGCCAGATGAGAATAAAAAATGATCATACATGAATTTATTTCACGCGGTTGCTTTGTTATAAAAAAAATCGCTTTTTTGTTCGGTTCTCTATGGATTTGAACACGAGAAGACTTGGTATAGTAACATCATAGGTGTTTATAATGCTCAACATTTTTACCTACCTATTAAATATTATTTCAGTTCCTCCTATCAACAAACAGCCCACTGACATTCAGAGGAAAACTCTCAATTCAGGTTTTATAATAAAATAAAATAAAGAGAAGCACTCTTGGTATTAACAAAAATAAAGTTACAATTTCCATTTAGGCAAGCTGATGGTCTAAAACGATAATTAGAATTTAGCGCTCCCCAGTGATTTAAAACATTAACAAAAACTTACCCTAATTAATTTGGGGAAAATGTAGGTACTCGTAGTACAACAAAAGTGAATCAAGTTCATTTCGACAAGAACTGTTACAGTAATTAGGAGGTATATGATAGTACCTACATACCGTGTCTTATCTTTCAATATAGGTAACATTTTTTTTTCGTTCAACTACTTCAATACTACAAAAAATTTCTGCTTCAATAAAAACGACATACTAGATAATTATCTATATACGAGTATATAAAAATCAATTGCTGTTCGTTAGTCTCGCTAAAACTCAAAAACGGCAGCACCGATTTGAATAATTCTTTTTTTGTTTTGTTCGCCAGAATACAGGGAAGGTTTAAAAACAAAAAAAATGGGTAGGTAGGTAGGGTAGGGTAGGTAGGTAGGGTAGGTAGTAGGGTAGGTAGGTAGGGTAGGGTAGGTAAAGTAGGGTAGGTAGGGTAGGTAAAGTAGGGTAGGGTAGGTAAAGTAGGGTAGGTAGGGCAGGTAAAGTAGGGTAGGTAGGGTAGATAGAGTAAGCAGGGTAGGTTGGATAAAAATATAATGTATTCAAAAAATTAATGATGTTTTTATGGCAAAACAACGTTTGCCAGGTCAGCTAGTCATTTAAGAAAATCACAAAATATAGAGCTACTTTTAGCAACACCGAAAGCAAAAATCTACCATACATGTCAATTTTAACGATTTATTAACGACTAGCTTCTGCCAGCGGCTTCATCCGCGAGAATATCGAAAATTATCTTAAGGGAATATATTCCCGGGATAAAAAGGATCCTATGTGCTATCTATCTCTGTGCTAAATTCCATCCAGATCTATTCAGTAGTTTTTGCGTGAAAGAGTAACAAACATACAAACACACACACTCACAAATTTTCGCCTTTATAATATTAAGTGTGACTAGCTTGTGCCAGCGGCTTCGCTCGCGTGAATGTCGAAAATTAACCCCAAAGGATCATATTCCCGGGATAAAAATTATCCTATATGCTATTCCAGACTATAATTTATCTCTGTGCCAAATTTAATCCAGATCCGTCCAGCAATTTGAGCGTGAAGAAGTAACAAACATACAAACGCACACACACACACACAAACCTTCGCCTTTATAATATTAAGTGTGATCACTTAATTAAATTTTCAAAGAATACCATTTTCTGACACATGTGATGTTGAAGTGCGGCCAACTGTACTGGGATGAATATAATTTCTAAAAGGACAAACTTAAAAACCTTACATAAGGTAACTCACTACGATTTAAGTAGGTTAAGTAATAAACTTAAAATTTATAATTTAAACTGATAAGTTGGGTAGTGAGTTACCATAAAAGTTTTAAGATATTAGAAGATCTTGATACTCTCAAGTTTATGAATGCTGCACGCACATCTGGCTTTGATCATACTCTTTCTCTTTGATTCTGAATAAAATATTATAATAAAGCGATAAATAGACGTTATTTGAACGACGCAAAGTGTAAACATGTACGATGGTAGCTGTACCTGTGTAAAAGTTATTGATAGGTGTTTTAATGATTTCCACGGTTTGAATAAAGAATCACGGTCAAACGTTACGATTCAAATTTAACTTTATTTTACGGTTGTTTTAACGACTTCGAGATTGTTGATAAAGCTCCACCGCATTGTCTTATCGTAATACTGCAGTTAGACTTCTGAAAATATTACAATATTGGCGTTTATTGGTCATTATTTCTACTGCTTTCGCAAGCTTTCATTGTAAAACGGTTTTATTTAGATCCTTAGAGATAAAAGATAAAATGTTAAAGGAGAATTTTCATTGTCGCTTGAACATAATTCTATTGGGTGACTGTCCTCGACTGGAAAACAGATCGCCACTATCCGCGGCCATCTTAACAAACGATTAAAATATAAGTAATGAAAAGGTAGCATTATTTTATTAATAATTATTGAAAGAAGCCTGGTGCTTTAGACTTTGGCATGGTTAATTTGATATAATGATGTATCTATTAAAACTTATTATTATTATTTTATTGTTTGCATTATTTTAGTTTTAACTTAAATTTTTTGTTTGTGACTTATAGCATCATATTGGTTCAATCTGTAACGATGTTATAATTGGTGATATAAATAAATAAATATATTTTTTTAGATTAGCGTCACAGCATCAGAGTTTGTATACCATACAGTAAGTATGCTGTTTCCTAGTGATGTGAAAACATTCCCTCTAGACCACTATTTCAGCGGTTTATGTGCTAGAAATACATATGTAGCAGTGAAAGTTTAAGGTCCGATTTGATGAAGGCTTTTAGTAAGTAGATGAAACTACACATGTAACAGCAAAAAGCCATAAAGTGCGCCGCTCCATCTGTCCCTTAAGGTTAAGGCTATTCCTAATGTTGGCCTTTGTTTCAAGAACAAACTTGTTGACATTGGAAACTTACTTCTAAGTGGCTATTCAGGGGTCCGAATCGTTGAAGTGGGAAAATGGACGGAACACCTAAGTCCACTTATAAGGCGTGAATAAACAAAGAGTGGGCAATGGCCCAGTTTTTTGATCCGTAGTTAACTAATGGTTAAATATGCTAACCAATAGTTGCAAATTTTACGAAATAAAAAAATTAATAAAAAAATATTTTAACGAAAATATATTTTTTTCAGTTGTTAGCCTTACAGTCAAATAATTTGGAGAGTTAATTATTTGAAAGTTTGTTAGACTAAAATTGAGAAAAAAGCGCGTTTTACCGAATTTTGAAACCATTGGTAGCATATTTAACCATTGGTTGAGTTAACTATTGATGAAACACTGGGCCTGAGGCTTCATGAAAATTAGGCTATTCAAGGTGTAACAGAAACAACGCAAGTTTTGAAAAGGGGTCATTATACTCATCATTATGAACAACTTTTCCCTTGGATCAACTCTGAAATTGCGAAAAAAATGAACTGTTTACATTACGTTGAGTTATACGAACATAAATGTATGGGTCGATCGATTTCAGGGTTGATTCCATAATAAAAGTTGTTTATAATGATGAGTACATCATTAACATCATCAGCATTTTAATGTTCGCACTGCTGGAACACAGGCCTCCTCTCTGTGATAGGGAAGTGGCCATAATCAACCGCACGGGTCCAGTACGGGTTAGTGTTTGTCATATGTCCTCGAATTTTTGGTTCTAGGATATGCCGGTGACCTCATGATGTTTTCCTTCAATGCTTTGAAAGCAGTGGTGATGAAATATTTTACACAAAGTAAAGCGCCTGCCTGGGTTCGAACCCACGATCTACTACTTCTAAGTCGCTGTCGTTACACTGGGCCACCACTGCTCTATGATGAGCATAATAACCCATTTTTAGGAATTGCGCTGGTTTTGACTTATGCTCTCAAAAACCAGATTTTTATCTGAAACAAATATTTAAAACCGAGATAAAGAAATGGTCTATAGATGTATTCAAGAGTGTTTTGAAGGAGCGAGAGGGAAAGCCGTCGGCCTTTCTAATCAGGGGATTATCTCGTTGAGTCCCGTTAGTCGGCAGTCATTCGTTGATCCCGGCATCCCGGCCGGCTAGAGGCAGGGCGGCTCGCCGGCCACACTGCTGTGTCACTCCGACATTTTTTGCTCACACACACTAACACAGATTTGTAGCTTTTAAGGATTATATTGTCTATGTTTTGACTAAATGTCGGTTCGTTTCTTTGTCGACCCTTGTAACTTTATAGTGATATAAAAACTTTATGACAATCTAGAAATTGTATCCTCTCGGTTAGTTTGGAACCGGCATAATGTTAGTTGGAAAATCCATGATCCGATTCTATTTCTGATTACACAAAGGTTTTCAGCATTTCAACATGAATTGAAAGCGGTTTCAATAAATACATTAATAATTATTGGAAAGGGAAGCAGTTTTCTATATATAGTACTTTTCTATGTATAGTACCACTACTCATAAATACAATGCTGAATTGAGAGGCTAAACTTAGAAGCCAAGTAAGAGATCTATTTCAACTAAACTTTGGAGAATGCCGTCCGTGTTGCTCAATTAAACGTAATTAGTTCCGTTTATTTTAGACTAGCTGTGCCCGCGACTTCGTCCGCGTGGAATAGTGACTTTTCGGGCAGCATATTTTGAATTACATATACCGTCGTTTGGGTAGCTAAAAATTTACTTTACAGTAATGCTTCTCTGTATACGATATTTGACGTATGGCCATCGGGGATGAAAGCATACAGGCTCTTAGGATTGCTAACCCGTGACAGAGCCACATACAACTGACCGTGCGAGAAACAGTTGATACTTAGATCTACACCCACAACTTTCAGCGTCTGACCTTGGGCTTTATTAATTGTCATCGCAAAACATAGGCTGACTGGAAACTGGACTCGTTTAAAACTAAATGGAAAATTGTTTGGAATGAGAGGAATCCGAGGAATGAAAACACTTTCACCTTTTCCACACCCTGTTAAAATCTCTGCTTCTATCAGATTTCGTTGTAAATTGGTCACTTTTTTGCGACTAAAGTACTGCTCCTATTTAATTGATTTTTGGTACAGAGCTTGGAAATTGTACCTAAAGTTTAAAGGAAAGCCCCTCTGTCGTATCAACTCGGTATAGCCACGGATGCGCAGGCGCGAGGCGTGTACGTACTCTGATAGAATACCTTAACAAATGTTCGCCGTGATTCTTTAAATTGACATAACTTATTTATGAACCGGTTGACATGAAATAAACACTAAATGTTAAGTGAAGCTTACTGCAATATATTAGTGAAAACCGCATCCAAATCGAATAAGCCGTTTCTGAGATTAGCGTGCACAAACACACAGACAAACAGACAAACAGACAAACCGACAAACAGACAAAAAAATTATAATTACAGTTTCGGGTTCGGCATCGATATAATAACAACCCCTGCTACTTTTTTTATATATTTCCATTGTACAGACACCCCTTTTCTAGAATTATATTTTAATATGTATATGTATAGATGATCTTTCGACCTGAATCAGACCATCTTGTCTGAAAATTGCATTGGTGGTTCAAAATAGATTTTACTGTATGTAAATCCATACACTTAACTTTTCAGAACTGAAATATTTATGTTGCTCAGACGTAAGTAGGATCTTGGTGTATTCTCCCAATGGAACTAATTCATTCATTCATATACTCATAAAGTACGAATAGATATATATCGCCGTTGTAAATACTTCACATAATGTGGTGTGTATGTATAAAAGTAGGCATTCCCTAAAGGGTAGTTTGTAAGTAACAGTTATTTGTCGAATATAAAGTTCTGGCGGAACAGCGGTTACATACGTGATAGACAAACTTAACGCCTTCCCGCCTCGACTACTGAACATAATAAAGTGACAAGTGGGGAGCATCCTCAAATCTCGGCAAACTATATCGCCAAATGTTTGTGTTCACTGGAAGTTTGCAAGTAATCCATTTAAAAGTGTCAGATTAGAGGGGGTCGGGTGAATTTGCTTAGGCGGGTCCGGTCAGCAATTTATGTCCGCATGCCGCCGCAGATGTGGTCGGTGGCCTAGCGCCTCCCGGCTTGTGGCACTGTTTGTAACAACAAAGGCGGAGTAATTAAACACTTAGACACGACACCAGGACCCTCCCGAATAATACCACGCTTTACACAAGTGTCTAGGGAACTTTTGCGTACCTACTTCAATAATAATTCGCCCCAGCTCAGTGCAGTTTAAGTTTTAGTATTTTAAGAACGGGCGCCTTGGTAACTATTAATTTTTAATTAGCTCTGAGCATCTCAAAGAATCTCGTACTTGTCTTTCTCATTTTCTCTTCAAGATGGTTCAATGCTGCGGCCAAGACTTGTGTATTTTGCACTTACCACTTCCCAACTGGAAGGTTTTCTTTGACTTTGTGTTAAATTGTCCGCCGTAAAATTCCAAGTTTCTCAATAATATGTAATATTGTACAAGAATGAAAGGCAAGTAATATGTTCTATGAAGACATTAGTTTTAGTTTTCTACATGTGTTGTAGCGAAGGCGGAACAAGTCCAATAATAAGGCTCGTCGTTATCCCGCACTCACCGCACGTGATCCTATTCTACACGATGAGTTTATCCTGTGCTCACACACTACTTACGTGTGGATACTTGCTCTGGATCTACAGTACCGGGAGCGGGGTGAGTGAGTGAGCGCTGATCGAATTATGCGTTCTGTATGCTGATTTATATGCACGATACAGTTTTAGGCAAATACAGAGACAAAAATTAGACAACTTTATTGTATTTGATCATTAATTTTCAATCTCATTTGGGCAAGATCTAATATCACACGCCAATACTCGTATAATTTGCCATTCTGATGAAAAATAAAAAGTGCGAGATTCTGAAATATTGATTGCTCCTTTGTTAGACCAAAATAGAAGTTTGTTAATTCATAATCTTAGCTTTTCAATACGGTTATTACACCTACTAGTATAATTCCGTTTCCTTGGTAACAAATAGCCAGTTAAGAATCTAATATAAGCCAAGTTAGATTTATATGGGAATTACGTAATTTTCCACTACGGTTATCCTTGTTGGTTCCACTTATTAAGTTACTTCCGCATCGTATTTTTTTATATTTTATACGCCGCTATTATTTGCTTTTATTTAACGTACAGGAGAATTTCTTGTCTTTAGAAGTTCATCATCTGCCGAGCCTTTTTCCTAACTATATTGGGGTCGGCTACCAGTCTTACCGGATTCAGCTGAGTACCAGTGTTTTACATGGAGCGACTGCCTATCTGACCTCCACAACACAGTAACTGGGTAACACGGTACCCTTTGGCAAGACTGGTGTCAGATCTCAAGCTTCTGACTACCCGTAACGACTGTCAAAGATCTTGTCTTTAGAAGTTAACACTGTTAATTTTTAATATAAACCACTGAAGATACCCTTGTATATTGAAAACCTTTTTGATTTTATTTCACATTGAATCTTATATCCATACCTGTAATTGGGTATTATGGTCAACCGACTCAACAGTTACTCTGCAATTTGACGGCTAGTTTACTGATCTAAAGCTTGATCAAGCTTTCGGTATACAGGGGAATAGCCGTTTCAACGATGCTATTGATTAATTAGTAGTTTCCTGGAATAACCGCAATGGTCCTATCCGAAGATGTGTTCTAGCCATGAGGTCAAGATGCTGATATTACTATGAGTGTCTCCACACTGGTCTTATGTCCAGTGTAGGCGTCGACGCAGCGTACGCGTCACGTAAACGCTGCGTGAACGCACCGTGAACGCCTACGCTTTACAAGTGCGTATTCAATTATTCAGCCATAAAAACGAGACTACGTAAATGTTTATTTCGTGTCTTTTCACGACATTATAGTTTATTTCATTAACTGGAATTGCCTTTCAATTAATTTGCTTAACCTTTTCGCAACTACATGTGTTGGGGTCGGCTTCAATCTAGACGGATACAGTTAAATTCCAGTAGTTAACATGGAGCGACTGCCTATCGGACCTCCACTGAGTAACAAGATACGCTTGTGCATGTTTCAGACTTCGAGTTAAAATTGCCTTTACTGACCTAAAAATGGAATCCGTTTAAACTTTAAATAAATCGTATTTATCTACGAAGCTCATAGTATGCGGTGTGGCAATAATTAGTCAAAACCTCTTTTCGTTCCACCATCCATTGTACATAATGTGTGTCGGATTATTGGTAAAATTTTCACAATAGTTTCGGTCAACTGGCTCGCTTTAAAATCTTTCTGTTTTTAATCAGAGAGAGTAAAGTAACATCTTTAATTCGCGCTCTTGGCTAAATAGTTACAGCCGTACGAGTCAATCTTCAAGGTTAAGCAACGCTTACCGACGTCGATCTATGGATGGGTGACCAACGATTACGTACGGAGACTCCTCCGTGCCTCGGCAAGAAGGTTCAGCTGTTAGTCTCGGCTGTCATATTTCATCGTCAGATATTTGATCGTCAGTAGCTATTATATCTGACATGAATCTTGTCATTACTCAGTTACAGTTGTGAAGATCAGATATTCAGTCGCTCCATGTAACATACTGTTAATCACTTGTATCCGGTTAAATTGGAAGCCTTTTTTTTTGCGTGGAGAAATGCTCATGCATGCTACGCTACCACGGGGACAGCGCAGTTATTGGGACTCTAACCCACTATAACTCCACGGTGTCCTCCTGTGCCGCTTATGGCGGGAACACGGGCACGCGTAAGCATACATCCACGATCCCGCCGCGGCATCAGTCACCGGACTCTCCTTTGAGGAGATCGGCGCACCAGAACACGTAGCACGCCGTGACCACCCAGGGACCAAACCAGCACATGGGAGCCAAGCGACCCCGTGTATGGCATCCTCGGTCCCCCTGTGACGGGTCAGGACAGTGGCCCCGCCGCCCACCACATTTTTCAGCCGCTGGGGATAGGGAGAACAGCCAACGCTCTACCGAGACTCCTCCTCTCCTGCGGCCCCATCGCGTCCGCCATCAGGCGGTGGCGACCTCGTAAAGGCCGCGGAGGATAGGGAGAGCGGCGCACCGTAATACCGGCAGTCCTCTCCCGCCGCGGCCTCCAAACCTCAGCCACTATGCTTCAGATACATGACATCGCGGTCCACAAACTACTTGATGACCGCTACATCGTCGGGTTATCGGCTAAAGCCTGAGTAGTGGCCCCTCTTCGGGATCCTCTTCGCTTCACCATGGGTGTCCAAGCCACGGCTACTGAACCCCCCACCTCGACAATGCGGGCACCCGCTGGGAGAGGGGGGGGGGAGGAAATTGGAAGCCTTTTTTTTTGTTCCAGTGTGAAAAATCCTCATTGGATGTCCTCCGCCTTGGGGGTGCGGAGGGGTCTGCCAGACTTGTACTGACTAAAAACCAAACCGGTGTTCCATCTCGCAGCTACGCCGGGTTCACGGGAAAAACGATACTTTCGCAACCCCCGCATCTGCGGGCCTCGCCCTCAGGTTGGGGGGAGTGAGGTGTTTGACTCTCCCCGCGACGTCTAAGAGGCCCCTCTTGAACACTCACTACGCGGCACCACCTCGTGTCCTGATGTTTGGGGGGGCGACGGATGTCCGTCACCCCTGGACCCATTTAGGGGGGTTGGAAGAGGGATCCGGCGACGCCCGTCGCGTCTGCTGCAGATCGAGTGAGTGGATGAAACCTCCCTCTCCCGCTCCGCAGCCTCCATCTGCGAGACGACCGATACCACCGCTTCCCAGGACTCCTCGCTGCTGACCATAGACTCGAATACGGCTGGCAGCGACAGGTCACTGCCAATTTCTGAGATGAGGGCATGGCGTGTCTCCTCCCAAGCGGCACACTCTGCCAGAGTATGCCGCGCTGTGTCCTCCCGGCAGTCGACGCAGTGGTCACACCGGGCGTCCGGCTCCCTGTTTATGCGACACAGGTACTTCCCGAAGCAACCATGTCCCGAGAGCACCTGCGTCACCCGAAACGAAAGGGAGCCGTGCCTCCTTCCACTTCAGAGATGAGCCTAATTTAACCTAGTTGCAAAAAGGCTAGGTAGTTTGATATACCTACATCTTTAATTTCTTTTAATTTGACTTCTAAGAACATAGTTTTTCAATACGCCAACTTCTGTATTTTTAAACGAATTCCCAATAAGGAGGAGGATCTATTTTCAGCTGTATGTAAGTTTTTTATGATTGTTCACCGATATTTCCGTCAATTCTGAACCGATTTTGAAAATTCTTTTTGTGTTTAAAAGAGTTTAATTTTATTTATAATTTATAAATAACATTTATTTGGGCGCACGGTTGGCGCAGTGGTTGAGCGATTGACTGCTGCGCTGCGTGTCGCGGGTTCGATTCCCGCACTGAACAAATATTTGTATGACCTACAGATAGTTGTTCCGGCTCTGGGTGTTGTGTATGTGAGTTTATATGTTTGTAAACGCACCCACGATACAGGAAGAAATTCCTAGTGAGGGGCAACGCTTTTCTTAAAAAAAAAATCCGATGTGGTTCCGTTGTCACCAAATTAGAATCTGATGATGGGATCTCATGGAAATTGATGGAACTCCTCAAATATTATAGGCATACGTATAGAAATTTTTTATATTTTCATCAACACCGCAAGCATTTACACTCAAAAAGAATCATTTGGTGAAGTGGAACTGATGAAGAAGATGGCCACTGGAACTACTTAATGATGAGTTTGTCACGGGTATGAGATTTCTCAAATAATAAAGCGACTATAATGAAGCAAATACATATAAATAATTTTTTCTGATGAAAATAGTACCATCGAACTTATCTAATGAAGAAGCCGGAAGCTAGGCACTGGAACTCCGTAATGTATCCTAGTCGTGTTTGGGATTTTTGGAATACTCATGAGATGTTTTCTGACTTAGAAGATTTTCATGGTAATATGAGGTACCAAAACTAAAAAGAGAAAAATAAAATAAAAATTAACAAAAAAATTAAACCGACTTCCAAAAGCAAAACACTACAAAGCAATAAATAACTTTTTTTTGCTCTGTAGTGTTTCGAAGTCCGTGTATCTGGTACCTACCTGTTTTTCGTTTTGGAATAAAAGTTATTTTCACTTTGTAGTATTCTGCTTTGGAAGTCGGTTTAATTTTTTTGTTAATTTTTTTATGTTTTCAAGCATTCGTAAGTAGACCAACGATACAATTCATGTAAATGTATCACAATTTCATAAACAGATACAGAACTTGTATATCGAATTATAGCGAGATATTAATTGTAACACAATTATCCAACGATGCATTTAACATAAATTCAATTTCCTAATTAATCACACATTACAAAATCAATTCTGAACACGTAGCTACAACTCTAATAATGCTGATTGCTTTTGATGCTTGCGGTTACAAATTATGGTTATGAGTAATTAAGTTAGGCAATCATTAGGGAAGTCTGTTACAAGTGTTAAAAATACGTCCTACTTCTTACAACTTAGCGGAGTTCCTGTACACAAGAATAAAGTTTTTGTAAGCTTAACGATCAAACAATGACGCGGTAACACGCTAGTGCGAAGCCGGCTCAATACAACGCAAAATGGAACTGAAATCTGTTGCAAAATTCGTATGGATATCGGAGTTCTCGTGTGGCCCAGTTGGATAAAACTTTAATAATGGAAGATCCCGATAGCTAAAGTTTGCTCGGGTAACGACGTTTACCCGCGAACTCGGCCGGTGGCAAAATAAAATCAACTGACTTGACGACCGGCTACTGCCCGGGCCGACTTCCCGCCGACGACGACAGCGATGTCCTGTTTCAATAATGTTTTTACCTGATTGTATAGATGTTTCTTGGAAGAATTACCTATACAGGTTTTGAAAGCTTTCTCAATTCTATGTAAGTTGAACAAAAACCGCACTACTACTACGCAGCTACCGTCGAATGTAATTACATTGAAATCTTATCTAGCGCTGAAATTGTTCAATCGTTAGCACGTTCAGCACCTCCAATTACATAATTACTTAAATCTGAAGACTGTTATTAATTACATTAATTAGTATAAAGTATCTTGACACGCGCAGCGAGCATAATAGAATAATAGCTAGATAGATCTTAAGAGGAATTAAGTACCTATAAAAAATTGTTAATTATTCGGGTATAGGTTAGGGGTTCCCGCATTGTCGAGGCGGGGGGCTCAGTAGCCGTGGCTTGAACCCCCACGGTGAAACCAAGAGGAACGTCAGGGCTTTTGCCGATAAGCCGACAACGTAGCGGCCAACAAGTAGGTTGCGGTGCCGATTTGGCGAAATCGCAACTGAGGCGAGCCATGATGTCGTATGGGAAGCATAGCGAGTGCCGGTATTACAGTGCACCACTCTCCCTGTCCTCCGCGGCCTGACCGGGGTCGCCACCGCCTGATGGCGGACGCGGTGGAGGTACTCCCCAGAGGAGGATCCGGTGACGGACAGCCGCGGCGGGTTCGCGGATGTAAGCTTACGTGTGCCCGTGTTCCCGCCATAGGCCACACAAGAATACACCGTGGAGTCCCACATAACTGCGCTATCTCCCCGTGGTAGCGCAAAATGTATGAGCATTTGCGCAAACAATAAAAAAAAAAAATATGGGCTGGCTAGTGGAGAATACGGCGCGGCATACGCTGGCAGAGTTTGCCGCTAGGGAGGAGCCGCGTCGTGCCCTCATATCTGCAGCAGTGACCCGTCGCTGCCGGCCGTAGTCGAGTCTATGGTCGGCAGCGAGGAATCCTGGGACGCGGTGGTATCGACGTAGACGACTGTTTCGCAGAAGGAGGCTGCGGAAAGGGAGACGGAGATTTTATCCACTCACCCTGCCCGCAGCAGAAGCGCCGGGCATCTGCGGAGGACGGACAACATCCTCTTCCAGGCCCCCTATATGTGACTCGGGGACGTACGTCCGTATCCACAGGATTTTCCACCCGGAACAAAAAAATAATGGGATGGCTGGCTATGGCCTGGCAGGCATCCCATGCGTTATCAATTTCTTAACCAGACAATAGATAGAGCATGGTTTAATACCGAAAAATCGAGCCGATATTATTTTTGAAGGAAGACTGCCTTCAAAAATAATATCTTCATATGCCTATTATTTTGAGTAGTCCTAGTCTCGCAAATACCAACCTTGTCTTGACCACGCCACTAGGCTACTCTCTCTGTCTCACATAACTCGTCCCAATGGAAATACCTTTACCTACATCTTCGATTAGAGTGAAAATGTTTCAAATTCCTTATAATTATGGTGTAAACCTGTAACCACTGAAAACTTTATGCACGTATAAAAGATTTAAAATTATTTTTTTGTTTAAAAGAGTATGTTCCTTAATTGACCCCCTTTAAATTTGGTGAAGATCTGATGAAGAACTTCGGAGATATTTAACAGGACTCTTCAATAAATGACAGTAAATCTCTCGGTATTCCTGCAATAGCATATCTGTTAAATGTTTATACCATTTTATAACATAACCTCACGCCAGTACGCTCTAAAAGGTTACGCAGATGTGTACAGTTCACCTTGGTATACTTTCATTTCACCGGTTATGTTCAAGTTTCTTGATATTCGAGTAATCTATGCTGGCATTATAGGTACCTTACTACAGAACTTGCCTATTATATACCACAACTAAAAAGTGAAAAATAAAAATCTTTTTACAAAAAAATAAAAATACTACAAAATCAAAATATTTTTTTTTTGCGGAACTCGGTGTGCCTATTTTCTTTTCTTCGTTTTCTGAAACCGACTTCAGAAAAAGAAGTTATTTTTCACTGTACTTAAACTAATACAGTCGAGTCGGTTGTATTTTTTTGTAAAAAGTTTTTCCCACACACATTTTAATTGATACTGATTTACAATCTCCAAACGCTCCTTTGTTCTTTAGAAATCAATTACAAAACAGCAGCAGTAGTTAAAGAAAACCAATAATTAAAATTGCCCCAACGTACAACTTGGAGAATTAAATAGAGCTGAATATAGACTTCGAAGTAATAATTAGGCAAAAAGATCGGGCAGGTAGGTAGGAAATTGTCGATTCGCAACACGCGCACGCCGCCCGGGCGCGCCTGAATCGGCTCGCCGGCCACCAAATAAGATCACTTAAATTCCACACCCGTAGCCTTACGCCCAGATAGCACTACCAGTTACTTCTGTTACGTATATGAACCCCGCACACACGTAATTACACAAAAGAAACGGAACTAAGGAAGGCGTTTAAACATTGCCTTCGGTCGCTATTAGATCCTGCAGAGTAAACCCGGAATTACTAAAATATACTCTTTCTGCTCGCTATGTTATTAAGTTTAGGAGCCGTTTGGGCGCCGGGCAGACTTGGGTCTCCGAGGAGCAAGTTACGCACCTTCGTTGTTCTTTCTCGCACATTGATAAGAATAATGGAAACGAAAAATCTGCTGCTAACTTCATGTTTTATATCCGGAAACTTTAATACATGACGGCGTCGAATTGTCTTTTTTTACTCCTTTATGTAGGTTACAGTATCAGGCGCGAACGATCAGTTAAGACGGAACTTCGCCCATTGGCTTTTACTGTTGTCAAAGTTTAGCACTAAATCACACTATGACTAATCCGTATTTTTGTATTTATTGGCCACTAAGTCTGGTTACTCACAGAGAGGAGGCCTGTGGAACCTTAAAAGGCGAAGTCTGGTGGTGGTGGTTCTGCTTCTTCGAAGTAGTTGCATGTTTCTTTTCGTAATTCATAAGTATGTAAATATTTCCACAAAAGCTAATTAAGTAATAATGTTTTTACTGAGAAACGCTTATGAAAGCGTTTCTCAGTAAAAAGTTCTTTGTTAACTTAAACAACTGTTTGATAAGAAATTTAAAATTAGGTAAACGTTGATTGGGTCGAATCTTCAATAAATGTGAATGTGAGTAATGTTGGAAGGGCAACAGTGGTTTTCGTAGTTTAGTGTTTCGGCTGGCAATTTTTAACCGACTTTCTAAAAAAGAGAAGAAGGAGATTTTATTTTCAACTTTTTTTTCTTTTGTTTGTTTTCACCGTTATCTCCGTCAATTGAGGACGGATTTTGAAAATTCTTTTTTGTTTGAAAGAGTATGTTCCGGATTTTGTCCCATTTTAATTTGTTGAAGAGCTTAGAAGATATACAACAGAACTCTTCAATAAATAACGGAAAATCTCTCGGGATTGCTGCAATCGCAAGTCTGTTTATACCATTTCATAACATAACATTACGCCGTTGAAGAACTTCGAAGATATACAACAGAACTCTTCAATAAATAACGGAATATCTCTCGGGATTGCTGCAATCGCATGACTGTTTATTGTTTATACCATTTCATAACATAACATCATGCCAGTAAGCTCTTAAGGGGTACGCAGATGTGTAGTACAGTTCACCTTGGTACACCCTATTTTTACTGGTTATCTATGTTCAAGTTTCATGATATTCGGGTAATCTATTATGGCATTATAGGTACCTTACTAAACAACTTGCCTATTATGTAGGTATAACTAAAAATCTTTTTCACAAAAATATTCTACCGACTACCAAATAAAAAATCTACAAAGTGAAAAATAACTTTCCTGTGGAAGTCGGTGTCCATAACGCAAAAAAATGGTACCTATGAAAGACACCGACTTCCAAAGAAAGTTATTTTTCACTTTTTGATTTTTTAGGGTTCCGTACCCAAAGGGTAAAAACGGGACCCTATTACTAAGACTCCTACTGTCTGCCTGTCTGTTCATCTGTCACCAGGCTTGTATCTCATGAACCGTGATAGCTATACAGTTGAAATTTTCACAGATGATGTATTTCTGTTGCCGCTATAACAACAAATACTAAATGCAGAATAAAATAAATATTTAAGTGGGGCTCCCATACAACAAACGTGATTTTTCGCCGTTTTTTGCGATAATGGTAAGGAACCCTACGTGCGCGAGCCGCACTTGGCCGGTTGTGTATTTGGAAGTCAGTAGTATTATTTTGTATTATTTTTTTAATTTTAGTTTAAAATGTACATAAAGTAATAAATACAGCGTTTACAAATATCACTTTCTCATATAGCTTAGCGCTCATTGCGCATCAAAAATTTCGTCCGCACCGTTGTCATTGTCGAAAACACCCAAAAGTCTGACTGAATTCTCATAGGTATGTATAGTAAGTGCATTTGAAGTAAAACAATAACAGGGAACATATTAAATTTCGACGGACGCAATTATTTGAAATTGCAGTAGTTTTAAATAATGTTTTGAAGAGCGGGGGCGGCGTACTGCGCTGATTCCGAGCCACGGCCAACTTCCTAGGTTTATTGTCTTCGCTTGAATTAAAAAAGTTTCACTCAAGTTCTATCTTAATACTTTGAACACATATTTACTTACCTATAAGCGGAGGTAATAAAACATTCTTTTCTTTACCCATTGCACATACTTATCTATTAAAGCTTACGGAACATACTTTGCTCCCCGTAACGAACCCCATCTATGTAAGACACTGTTATGTCCCTGTTATGCCCGAAACTAGGTTATTTCCTATTGAAAATAGCAATGGGGTAATTCAAACGTTATAGCACGTATCCGATCCTCTTTTGGCATTACGAATTATTGAGGAAAGTCATCGCTTTTCTCAAAGAGTTTTTTTAAACAGGTGGAGAGCTTTTCAAAAATATTTATATAGATTTGTTTTAGTTTCTGAAAGAGAAACGATAAAGCCTTAATTACCTTTTGAACAACTTGTTGAAAATTGCTTTTAGTCTGAGTGTTGAACTAGTCGGGTAATCAAATTGGTACCTATTCGAGGAACAAACTATGAATTTCGAAATATTTATACAAGAATATTCTGAACCTGCCTGCAAGAATACCTACAGTTTCGTATTTCTTTGATAGATTCCCTTGTGGCTATCAGTTGGGAGGTTTCTCGGCGACCATATAAGTTACGACTAATGAATGAAAGTAGGTTAATTTCTGCTATCCGGAAGTCCTACTATTACAGTAGCACTCGCCTATAAATAATTCAATCTAAATTCCAAGGTGTCCTTTGGCATGAAAAGGTATGTCGATCTACCCTCTACTATCTGCTCTCAGCGAATTCATGAAATATTCCACCCAATCAATCTGAAATTCCATTAGATCTCCAATTTCTGTAAATGTTTACACATTCAAAAAGGCGTTTTAGTAAATACTTCAGTTCATACGGAGATTAGATTACTTGTTCAAAAAGCTCCCTTTTTTACTTAGATTTATTTACAATAAAGTATTCTAGGGATGAGTCGAGGTTAAATGTAAAAAAAATCCGGTAAATTCGGTTAACGTGTTGACCGTACCTAAAAGAATTTGAGACTGCAAGTTCCTGCATTCTGAATATTCTTTTTTATCGGAATAACTGTGTGTAGTGAACATTTATCTACTTTTATCCAAATACGTGAAACTGTAATCTGATATTTTCTCTGAGCGGATTTTAAACGCAAGTTCTTTTATTTCCAATCGTAATTCGGGATGGTAAATTGTTTGAACATGTACAAATGACCAAGGAGGTAATCGTCAAGTTTGGACGATTACCAAAATTTACAGCAGCAGAAACTGAAGTACTTAGTAAGAAAAATATAATTCTTGAAGTCGACGATAGAAACTAGTATAATTTAGAAATAAATACTACATCGTATAATCTAGGTACGACATAAAATTCTTGCAAGTGACGCCTGTCTGGTACAGTCGAAACAAAAATAAACGTGACAATAAAGGGTTCTTTACATTAAGTGGTGTTTGTGGCGAGCTCCGGAGTGTCGCGGATGTGTCGCGCCCGACAATGCGACACGGCGACAAAACAATGCTTTGTTTTGTCGACCATAGCGGACCACAACGACCGCTTATTGCAGATTGTTTTAGCAGCATCCATTCAAAATGTCGCTTGTGGCTTTTCAAGCAACGCATGCTTGCAATTAGCCTTTCCCCGGTGAAAAGTTTGTAAAAATGTGATTATCTACATGAACATTTTTTAGGAGATGTCCGTTTTAAAAACTATTTTTTAAATAGTTTTTAAAACGGACATCTAGTGTAGTAGATAGTGTTAAGCAAATAATTTTGTCATACAAAAGTTTTAACGATAACTGTGAAATCTAATAGAGGTAGAGTAAACAAGATCGAAATATCACACAGTTGCAATTCATAGGTGGAACTAGAACTATACGTTGTAACAGTAGCTACAACATCGAATTCGCTGAAAATGTCTCAAAGCCTGAAATTGCAAAACACGTGTTTGCAGTTCAGACCACTGCAGATCAAATAAGTTTAGTAAACTCTCTGGTTGCTTTTACAATAGTCTCAAAAGCTAGACCAGCTCCCGGTTTATTTATTAGTTTGGTATTCCTTGGATCGCACGTACGTATTTTGTTAGGATGGCATGCATATCTACTGTTCAGCTTCAGTGTTATTTCTTTGGAGAATTAAAGAAGTGGCATTTTAGTTTCATATTCAGGTTGTGAAATAGTTATTCGTAATGTATGGCTTCTGAAAAGAACCCAGCACCCTTTTGTGTAAGTTCAAAGAGTAGGGTACGGATAGTTAACCTTGCATTCATTGCTTCATATGTTCAAAAATCCATCTACTTACTCGACAGCGCACATAAGTCGATTTTAGGCATTTAGGCGGTCAAAAATATTTTACAGTGTATTTTGCTTTTTTTAGCTTTATTTTATCATTTAGTGTTGTTCTTTGTGTAATAAGCATGTTTTACTGACGAAACACGGAAATAATTCAACAAAAATTAAGAGTATTACCATATTTTTATTATATAAGTAGTTATAACATTTTTTTGTATTTGTATATATGTATTTCAAAATAATATAAATCAGCTTTAGGCCAAAGCAACAATCACTACAATCTTTAAATGATTTAGATGGCCGGCCCGGTCGGTTTCCAACATTTATCGGAAGTTCAAACGTTCCGCTTAACCAATTTTCATTAGTTTTCAAAAATAAAGCTTCTTTTCTATGAGCTTTAGACCATTTTTCTCTCATTGAAGTTTTAAAATATGCAAATTTTTGCTTTACATTGCTTATGTTATCAGGTGTGTCACCATAACAGGTCAAACGGTAGTTTTCCAAATAATTTAGTTTATCACTCAAATTAGGCAAATCTTGCAGTTGCATTTTATCGTAAAGATAACGTCGTGTCACTACTTTTTTACCAGAGGTACCTGAAGCAAAAAAAATACACTTTATAAAATTTTATAGAAAAAAGTTATTTTATTTTTGTATGACTTCCAATCTTTAAAAACCTTTAAGTCGGAAATTCGCGGCCATTCGCACTTAAAAAATGTGTCGTAAACTAGCCTTATATGTAAAATATTTAAAACCAAAAAAAATTTTTCGCGAGAGAAGGCGATAACATAACTTAATTATATTTGAACAAAAAAATTAACCAAAAAAATAAATTGTTTATATACCCTCTTTTAAAATTGAACCGATACTATAAAATGAAGTTAACACACTTAAAATACATTAGAATATAACAACTCATACCTGAATTACTGGAATCCATCACAATCGTTACGAAATATCAAGTAGAAAACACTAAAATCTTTTTCTTTAATTCCGTCAATTGAGATCGCGGAGAACAATAAATTACAATTGCGTGAAGATCAAGTTCGAACCTGCGCTGTCGCAAGCAAACGAGGCATGTTTAGTAGGTGGGGGGAGTAAATTCTTGTTACTGGTATATTTCTCTTTCTATCTTAGCTATTATTGGTTGATAACCTTTTCATTTAAGAAATTGACTTATGACCGGCTAATTTTTAATAATCGACGTATGTGCAGCGTCAAACACGCAATGAATCTCCGTGCTGTTAAAACGGATACGCAATTAGCGTGCTGGTTAAGGTATAATTTAGCTTAGCTTTGCTGATGGTATAAAGTTTTAGATAAGAACCTGTAGTACACAAAGATTAGTATGGATACTTAGATAGTTAGATACCTTACTTGTAGGTGACGGTATGGTTGGCGCGATTGCTGATTCATTAGCTGATGCGCTTCGTGTCACGGCAGTTTCGTTTCCTGTACTGAACAAATATTAATATGTAAGGGCTACAGATAGTTGTTCCGGGTATAGCTGTAATTGTATTTGAATTTAAATGTTTGTAAGCACAACCACGATGAAGGAGGAATTTCTAGTGTGGGGAAACGTTTAAAAAAAAGAAAGGAATGCTTCGGATATTTTCTTTAAATTAGAGGCAGTCGGAAGACATCGAGTATAAATTGATATTTCCAATTTATTGAAACAAGAGCTAGATTGGTACCACTTGTTGTGTAGCGCCCTTCTTATAAAGGATGGTTACCCATCCACGGACGGACCTCGGTAAGGGTTGCTTAGCTTTTGAAGAACAACCCGTGCGGTTTTTAATATTTATCGCGAACTCCACTTATGATTCCTTACTCAATATCTAAAAATAGCTGATCTTTGCGGATCACGCATTTGTTGTGGTTCAGCCCACGCTTGGGCTATTATCGGCTTTATCAAAATAAATGGGTCGGATTCGTTTTTGCCATTGATATATTTTTAGGAACAAATAAACCTTTTTTCAGAATAAAATCTTGTCGGTGTCTAGTAAAACGGGACCACATGAGAAGCAGCAGCTTTCAAATAAAAAATACTTATTATATGTACTACTTACTACAAATATTATTTATATGTATTTGCTTCATCAAAGTCGCTTTACTATTCGAGATATCTTATTACACCCATGACATACTTATTAAGGAGTTCAAGTGGCCATCTGTGGTCTTCTTCATCAGATCCATTTCACCAAATTATACTTTCTGAGTGCAAATGTTTGCCATGTTATTGAAAATACCAAAATCGCTATATGTTTGCCTATAATATTTGAGAAGTTGTCTCGATTTCTATTGGATTCCATGATCAGATTCTAATTTGGTGATAATGAGATCACCTCGAAGGTACCTATACCCTTTCTAACAAAAAAAGAATTTTACAAATCCGTGTATAAACGACGGAGTTATGCCCGAACATATATAAAAAAAAAAACATCTGAATTGAGAACTTCCTCCTCTTCATTCTGTACTTATGAAAATTACACCTGGAGGATTGAACCGCTTGTGGTTAGGCATTCTCAATAAAACATGATTGTGTTACCAATCAATGAACTTTAGCTCTATTTCATGTTCCTAAAGCTCAGAATTTCTGGAAGGCAAACAGCTAAATAAACCAACCCAATTTTGAGTAATTCACGAAAACACCCTTCAATCTACTAATTACAGCGTAAATTACCGTTACCATCAAGTATTAAAGTGAAGTGGCGTTTACAAGTGAACATCTAAATTGAAAGCTAACTCTGGGCATTGGATAGGAGTTGTAAAGCGCTCCCAATTAAGCGAGCGGGCTAGAACAGCAGAATAGTGCGGCTCTGCGGAATACCCGCCACACCGACAGCGAGCGACGTCGGGCGAGAACAATGTAATGAATTGTGAACATGCTTAGACTTACGGCGATATTCCGCTCCGAATAAAATTCACGGTGAAGCAACTGGTTTTGGGTAATGAGGCGTTGGAAATTTTAACGGACTGTTATTCTGTTTATGGTTTTGAGGGTTTTGTTATGAGGAAGCATTTGCTTAACCTGCTAAATAAGAAAACTCAATTCTGGATCGCATAATTAACAAATAATAATTTAAAATTTAAAAAACCCGCTACACCTTTTTATTTTATGCTACGTAATTTATCTAGTAGTAAACACGCTTCGATCGACAATCCATTGAACACGTAATTATGACACGACATCTTGCGAAAACACCCCGATTCAAACAGTAAAACGCCCATAACCTTTGAACAGCTGAACCGATTTTCATCAAATATAGCTAAAAACACTTTCAATAAAGTCACATTTCAAACAAAAATCCCTTCTTCTTCCGTCGGGGGTTAAAATAGTTTCATTCAGATGCATTCAGTTGACTGAAAGCTGATTCTTAAAATTGTTAGGAAAAGGCTAAATAGGTAGATTGATCACTCCGTATGACGTTTTATGGGGTAAAAAGGAGCGGCGTATTTAAATGACGAAGTGGGAGGTTTCGCCTATTGTGTCTCACTCGAACTCATTCATAAGCCACCGGCGGAACAGGGAACATTGCAATAGTGAGAAGCACAGAACTCGTTGATGGGCTAATATGTCCAGCAGTGGGCAGCAGAGGGGTTTTTCGGCTAACAGTAAATGATTATGATAAATATAAATTCTTAGGCTATTGTCATCATAAGTAAATACTTAGTTTGGCCGCAGGTGAATAAACGGAAAAAAGAACATAACAGTTTCATGACAGCCAAAAGACGTCCACTACTGGATACAAAGAAAGAAAGAAAGAAAGAAAGAAAGAAAGAAAGAAAGAAAGAAAGAAAGAAAGAAAGAAAGAAAGAAAGAAAGAAAGAAAAATTGTTTATATATATATATAATATATAGGTTAATTGCGCCAGGCACGACGCATACCATAAAAATAACAAAAAAATCTTAAATACAATCACTACAAAGTATGCGTCACAACTACGCAAAACGGTCATCGCTCAGCATAATGCTGGGACTCGGATGCGAGACAGAGCCACAGCGCTGGTTTCCAGCGATAGCCGGTGTCGACTGGGTGACTCCGAACCAATTAAACCTTAGTGGCAAATAACGGAGCGAACAGTTTTATTTATGAATAAAAAACAAATAAATGAGTAACACATTAATAGGTAATTGATTGTTTGAAAGTTCAGATATAAAAATTTTGTTTAGTGTAGTTATACTATATACAAGCCTTCTCCAATAGTCGCTACATTGACCGGTCCTATGATTCTCTCATCTAAATACAATTGTAACTTCATCCATTAATAATGGTATACTTGAGATACTTATAGGGTTTAAAGACAGAGAAACACCTACGGTCTATGTGTGTGACATTTGACTCAAAAACATGAGATGTCTACGTTGAACATTAACATTAATATTTTTGCCTGAAACATTATAGATGATGATTAGGAAGAATTTAATGGATAGCGCTAGGCCTAGTTTAGCTGAAAGGCAGAAAAATATAAGTAATTGGGTAAGGTAACAATCTCACTTATAGGTATTACGGCAATTACTCGAGCTTCAGCTCCCGTCAGGGTTTCATAAATAAATGAACGAACATTGGGGTAAAATCAATTATACTTCCTTTGTGACCGATTTTGATAGCACAATATTAACGAAACAAACGTAGGCCTTCTATTATCATGTTTTTGATATGTTTTATACAATGTAAGGACCGGTAATATACAGGGTGGATTGGTATAGGGCAGTAAGGTAGAAGTTTATTTTCTATTTTTTAGGGTTCCGTACCCAAAGGGTAAAACGGGACCCTATTACTAAGACTCCGCGGTCCGTCTGTCTGTCACCAAACTGTAGCTCATGAACCGTTATAGCTAGACAGTTGAAATTTTCACAGATAATTTATTTCTATTGTGACTATAACAACAAATACAAAAAACAGAATAAAATAAATATTTTATTGTGGCTCCCATATAAAAAACGTGATTTTTTGCCGTTTTTTGCGATAATGGTACGGAACGCTTCGTGCGCGAGTCTGACACGCACGTGGCCGGTATTTTTTTGTTAAGTCACATAAAAGATGTGCACTTTATGTGTAAACTCAAACCTGTTTTGTAAAACATAAGTAGGTTTTTTAAAAAAGACACATATATCTAACTCTGTCATCATAATTATCTTCCTGGCCTTGTCCCATGTTAATTGTGGTCGATGCAACATGTTTTCTTCATCCGTTCTGTCCTTCGTCACGCTATCACTGATTCCCTTTTCTTTCATATCACTCCTCACACAGTCCATCCATCTTTTCTTTGGCCGCCCCTCCCTCTCAATCCATCCACATTTATATTCATTATAACTATTTTAGTAATATGCGTTTGATACCTCCTCATCACATCTATCCTCATCAGAGATCTAACTCTGTCAGGTATAGTAAAAAGGACTGATTGATTATTTCAGATTGTGGAAACGTAGTTTCAATTGCATAGGTAATGGAGCTAAAGTCGATAAATCTTAGAATCGCTCTTTTGACAAGTATTTTATTAACTTACTTTACTTACTTACTTTTATTATCTATATATGTTCGGGTAAAATCTTGCAACTGAATTTTAAAGCAGTTATTCTCAACCGATTAAGATGAAATTTTGCATACCTACTTTGCAAAAAAGATAGTTTATAATTTGATTTTTAATTTCGTAGACTAAACTGACATTAATTGGGGGGTTGTCACTTTATCGTTACATTAAAATAGTGTCGTATCCTGACTATCCTGAGTGATCGAAAGTTAATCGAAAATCGAATTAGATCGAAAATGAAACTATTTCACGGCAAAAAATTAAATTTGTTTAGAAACTAGCGTCCCTTATTTAGTTTCTACTCATTTGTGTCAGACTTCATTTTTTCGATCGCATTTATTTTATTGTCGATAAGTCGATAACATATTTAACACAGTAAAAGTTTATGTACTATGTGTACGAATGCAGTTATATTACGTTTATATTCATAGAATATTTATTTACACCAATTAGTAAAATTAAATTGAGGAGGCATGTCACATCGATTCGATGAATCATTTATGATTGAGCCTTACCTACAACACTATGCCCCGCGCTTGCAACATTTTAAAAAAATAAGGTCATTGGCAGCTGTCAGTTTAGTTTACGAAATTAAAAATCACAGTATAGTTATATTTTTTTATTGGAAGGTAATATTCTAGCAATTTATCAAGTTATAGTATAAGCTACATATCGTAGGTACAAACATAACATTATATCACGCTTATATTCAGATTCGGACTCGGTTAGGTAGAGATGCACCTACTTAACTTAACTTGTTTGTTATAAGATAAGTTAAATCCTATGCAATATTGGACAAGCCTATTGCCATCAACCGGCACACATCCAGATTCCAGGCTACTACTACTAAGAAATCCCTAATGGAAAAACCCAATTACACTTTGCGTGACCTGGCAATCAAGCATAATATGAGGATATGTATTACGAGTATGTGCAGTATGTATTGCAGTTTAATAGATATTCAAAGATATATTCATACCAGTGACTGTACAATTCAAAACTCCAGTGGGAGGGAGCAGTGCTACGGCTACTGACCAAACAAACTTTTAAAACCTTGGCAATAGGCCGATGAAGCGCTCGGGCGAGAAAAAAGAAAAAAATTAAACCGACTTCCAAAAAAACACTACAAAGTGAAAAGCAACATCAATTTCGGAAGTGTGTGTGTGTCAGTGTTCTTGTTTCATTTTTTGACACCGACTTCCGAAATATTATTTTTTTGAAAGTCAGTTGTTTTTTTTGTAATGGATTTTTATTTTCACTTTTTGTTGTGGTACACATTGAACAAGTTCTGTAGAAAGGTACCTATCATGCACAAGTTATGGCAGAATAAATACCCGAATAAAAATAAAACTTGAACACAAACCGTTGCAATGAGAGTGTACCAGGGTATACTGTACACATCTGCGTACCCGTGTGAATGGCGTAAACATTATGCTGGCATGCGATTGCAGCAATCTCGAGAGATTTGCCGTTGTTTTTTGAAGATTTCTATTTTATATTGCCAATTTCTTCATCAGATCTACTCCAATTTAAGTAGGACCACATGAGAAGCACCAGCTATCAAATAAAAAAGAATCATCAAAATCGGTTCACCTAGCAAAAAGTTTTGAGGTGACAAACATTTTAAAAATACATTCGAATTGAAAACCTTCTCCTGTTTGAAGTCGGTTAAAAAAACTGTCTTAAAGAAAAAATACTTACGTATACTCGTAGGTTACCCTAAGAATAAAGAAAGAAAATTATATCGAGGACTCTTCGTTATCCGGATAGGAAATGAGTATTGACACACCGCTTTCTATAAGGATTATTTACCCGATTTTAATGCACATTGTGTGTACCTACTACCTACATATGAATTCCATATGCAATAGATATACGGTAAAAACTCGAGCGATATTTATCGCCCCGATCTGAAGTCATTGTCCGCACCTAAAGAATTGGTGCGGTGTTCCCCGGGATCCTCGTTAGACTTCGAGAATGCTCCAGAAGTTTATTGTCCAGTCTCCCACAGAAATATCCAGCTTACATTTAAATATTATATTCCATTTAGTTTGGAAGCTCTTAAGTACTGCAGCAATTAAAGTCTTATTAAAATTCGTCCTATAGCTTTTGAGCGAGGCTTGGATATAAAGATAGCAGGCAAATTGTCAAGGGTTTGAAATTCGGTTTTATTCCAAAACGTAGTTTTTACGGTAATACTTTAAAAATTAGTGTACATCCAAAATTCTTATTTTTTTATTTTAATTGTTTTTGAAAGGATATGAAAACGATGTAATTAATTCGGTTAACTAATTGACGAAGCACGGTAATAAAACACTGACACCAACAAATGGATTAGGTAGATACTTTGGTAATCGTAGGCACTAGGTAACTACTCAGAGCACCATATTGTGTCAGTACTCGATAAGTAAGTTAAGTGTTAAACATAATTTATATCAGGGGACAACATTTGATATCCTAGCTACTCAGTCCGCTGGCTGGCAGCATTAAGGTCGTAGCTCATTTACATGACCCCCGCTCCAACACCGCTCCCGCACAACACCGCCTCAAAAGGAAATGACTGCTCGCTGTTCAACTAACAGGCAACCAGCTGTCGACGCACCGACAGCAAGCAGGCAGCCAGCTGTCCACGTGCTTACAGCTAGCAGTCAACTGTCTGTCCACGCGCCGACCGCTTTCATCTTCTTTTTTCGACATGCTAGCAACGTGCCTCAAGCGAGCAGTAAGCGTGCGTACAGCACGCAGGCCGCCCGCTTGAAGTTCGTGGTAAGCATGCGGTAAGCGAGAAGGGAACTATCGAGTGGTACGACGGTGGTGTGTTGTCAATGTAAAGTAAGTCTACAGAGGACGCCCTGAAGCTCACATTTCAATGAACATTATTTTGCCGGGTCGGAGCGGTGTCGTATAAGTTGGCTACGACCTTTAGTTTCCTCAAGTCCTGGCTCGCCGCCGCTTTCCCTCCTCTACCCAATAATCATTAATTTTCCTAGAGGTCTGCTCCAGATTTCAGATGTTTCTTTGACGAAATTTCATTTTCTCGTTTCGGCATCCGGTTTTCTTTCACTAATCAGTTTATAATTAGAAAAGGAAAATTCACCTAAAGGCTTCTACTCTTATAACATCGAGTATTTTTCGTAACGTGAATTATGGATAACGAACACAAAAGATTTTTCGTGAAACTAATAATTCTCATCGTATTATTAGTGTTAACAATGTAGTAATTAGTTACCTTTAGCTTATGTTATGAAGAAAATATTTTGTTATAGAAAAGCCTTTCTATTATTTAGGTTAGACTGTGGGTGGGCCTGTAATTATGTTTTCAGCTTATCGTAGGCTTTTTCTATTGTTGGTGTAGTTCCTTGTTAACGAATTCTCTTATAAAAGAGCGAGATCATCCAACCAACTAAACACTAATAATAATGATGACAATGCCTGGCAGGCGGACTGGCCATCAAAGCTGTTAATAGCCAACTTTCATCTTGCTGGCGAAATTAGTCTTTATAGTATTCGTCATTTGGAGAATGGTAGTCGAATTCATCAAGAAAGAATTCATACAAAAAAAAAACGTTTGTATTATGCATTTATATTTCAGTGCGGTTTACATCATAATAGTAAGTCACGGTAACTGCCACACTATTGTATTAAGCGGAGAAATGTAAATTTATACTCATGCGCTATTTTAAGGCACTACGGATTCAAAAGAATTTAAATTCTTACGGTTCCGTACGGTGGCCGATATTCATCGCCCGTTGATGGAATATTAATTACTATGGATGGATCGTGATGAAGAATATCTAACGAAGTGTTTTGTAAAGAGGCTAAACGCTATCATACCTAAATCAATCATAGACTGGCCAGTCTCATGAAGCTCCCACGCAAAAAAGGGAAACATTTTTCCCCATTTCGCGAGGGTTCGTTAGCAAAGTCCGGGCAGCGAAGTAATTATTAAGTAACATTTAGAGCAACATTTCAGGTCTCACTAACTATGTACAAGTCCACATTTAGTATGCTGACACGCAGAATTTGTGCGCAAGTTTCATTATTAATTTGTTAATAACATTCTTGTTTGGAGTTGGCTGCGAGTGCATTTCCGTCTGCAGCTTTCAGCATTAAGTTTTGCTTTAGTTTCTGAGACGGGGAAATCTTGCTCGCGTGCTTACTTATTCCATTTACTATCGGGAGGACGTGTTAGCGCGTGGTCGAGTTTCTCGAGACAATATTGCTCTATAACAACATTTAGAGATCGATAGCTGCATGGCTGTTTGGAACAGCACTGAAGCCAGCATGAAAAGCATTTATCGATTCGCGTAATAGGATTTCGTAAATTCTAAATTGAACGTTGTGTTTTGAAAGCTTTAACAAATTGTGTCCAGTATAATTCGAGCGAAACAGTCGTAAAACCTAAATATTGGCCAATTTGTTGTGATTTAAACGTCTATGTGGATGTTCTTATTAAGTTGGTAATGATAACTTTTGGACAGAGCTATGTTCGATCATTATTCGACTGAATTGATGGTTCAATAAACTTTGGACAAGTATTTATTTTAATGATGTTTTGTTTTCAGTTGCCCACAGTTCAGCCATAGGTATTCCCATGTAAGATTAAAAGATTAAAGTCAATTTGTTTGAGAAAGTGAAAAGTTAGAGTATTGTTACATGGTGTGACTAATATGGAGCCTTAATTGGTGGCTCACCATGCGGCTTAGCGAATATTATGTGAGTAATTTCATCTTCGTCGCCGTTCATAGGTGCTGTAAGATGCGATTAAAGTGATCATTTTAAGTACCTAAGCAGTTAGCCTGCACACGAACGAAGATTGCATTGCAATTTTTATTGTGATTTAGTTTTGAATCATGCCTTTGTGGTAAAAGCGCAAGTTTTCGGTAAAAGTAAAAAAAAAAATAGGACTTTCGACATATTTAAGTTCAACATAACAGTCAATTATAAATTAATGATGTATCTAAGTTCTCGCCATACTTCTGGGCCGCCCTGAAGTTCGCTTGCCCATGCGCAAGTCACGGATCGGTGCTGTTTTTGTATGAGATTTACTTTTGCGCAGCCATTGCAGCCAACTTCAGGGCGGTCAAGAAGTTTGACGAAAACTATACCTGTTTAGCCCATCCTGCACCATCCTATCTTCCATGCCATCCCAAGGAGTCTCTGTCCATCTGTTTCCTGATATCTTCAATCTAGGGTTCGTGCTTCACCGTCGACCACATCATCGCTTACCATTAGGCGAGATAGTGGTCAAACGCGAGCCTATCAATGAAAATGAAAAAAATCCTACCGCCATCCCATCCCATCCTCAAGTAATTTTGTTGATTGAGGCTAAAATATTGCACAAACTTTCACTACCAACATTCAACATCAACCATTTATTCCACCGCACTTGCCAATAACAACAAACCATAATATTGACGACATCCATCTCAAATGAGAGACAAAGCTTCATCAGCCAATTAGGCATTACGTTTGTTTCTGTTGTAGCGACAATATTCAATAGCACGTGCTTGAAATCATAGCGGCCCGGAGCGGCGAGCGGCTCAGCCGGGCGGCCGCAATCGCATTACGTTAATCACAGCATTGCCCCGCCGAGGGCAGTTTGTATGCTGCCTTAATGGACCTGGACCACGTCCACCCCTCCCTCACAAGCTCTGCTCATGCGTGATTGAAACTTTCATGTGTGATCTTCCTCACGCATAAAATTTGGATGGAATGACCACAGATATGACTCTCTGGCGATCCAGAGACATCTGACACAATTATAAACCAGTATCAACCCAGTTTATTCATTCCACCAAAAGCTTAACTTTAATGGAGAAACTCTGACAAATGTTAAGCTGATGTCGATTCTTTCTATCCGTGCGCTCCTGCAATACATAAATCCAATAGCTTATTGCTGTATGCATCGTTGAGATGCTGACGTATCTAGAGCTCGTGGAGCGTGGAAAACTACTTTATTACCTACTCCGCTTTTCTTTGGATTAAATTCGTAGCGGATATCAAAGCCAGTTACGTTTTTGGGGCACGTTATTTGAGCTAATCCTCAAGTTGTGCAAATCTAATTTAAAAATCATTTTGTGACAAATGTAAGACGTTAAATCAAAAACAGACTCATACCTCTTACAGTAAATGTTTGAACATTGAAGATGTTTACGAATAAATAATTTGAGATTTTATCAACGAGTGGATAGGGATGCGGAAAAAAATAATGGCTTCATTTTAATAGGTGTTGACTGATGCCATATGATCGGCAAAAGTATATTGAGACAAAAAGAAAGTCGTCACTGTTCGTTGTATTGTTTGCACATATTGTTACAGTCAAATCAATCGGTACGATTTTAGAAACGAAGATCTTCATTTTAGAAGCGAAGTTGAAAATTTGAAATTAAAAATCTTTTTGAAAAGATTTATTGTTAACGTCCTTTTATACTTAATGAGAGAGACCTGCTTCAATACGTAGCTATACATAATACAATTTTACAACATCCATCGTACCAACCTACAACGTCACAAGACCGTTTTTCACAACTAAGAAGTTTTCAGAATTCAGCTCCAACATACTACGGAGCTCGTATTATAATGCCAAAACTAAGAATGCGGTTTACATGAGTAACTTAAACAGACGTAGTTGCAAAAGTTATAATGTAAGAGGAATCAGTTTATTGCACGAGCAACAAGATGAACACAATGCTCCTTGTTTTTGTGAAAAAAGTGATAAAAAAAAACATTATTTATGGTAATTTTATGTACGAACTGGTTTCTGTTTTAAAACTAGGACAAAGTTAACTCTAATTAAAGAGAGGGTGAAAGTTATGAAGAGAATGAGTCGGTAATTTTATCGAGAAAACTGGAATCGTATTGTGGAAACAACAAACATTGTTGCAATGCTATACGATCAAACTAAATAATATAACTTGAACGTTTCTGTAATAATGGGTTTTGCTCCGGCGCCAGCATTACATGCGCAATTAGTAAGTCAGTTCTTGTTTAATGAAGAGAGCTTTATGTTTTAGAATTAACGTGAAGTGAAATATACAAGATTTAATGTAGGAAGTATTTAATCGCGTGAATTTTTTGATGGTTTTGTATTAATTATGTTATCAGCACTGTATGCTTACTGATCGTGAGTGATAGTCGTGTACCTAAGAATATGAATTGATTTGTTTGCTCAAATAACCTAGTTATTTTTGTTTTCATGAAATTACTTTAAACGAAGTTCCAGTCACAATAATTGCGTTTAATAATTCATAAATTGAGCTGATAAAGCTCCAAGTGACGGCAAATTTATTCGCTGTTTTGAATAAAATTTGAATCGTTTGATAAGGTATTTGAAATAGCAATTGAGGTCCGTCTGCAATTAGCAGGAAATTTCTTAAAGCTCTTGCGGCAACTTTGTTCCGGCTGGCGTCCAAACTGATCAAGTCGGCGGTAGCACGTCGCGAGTTCGTAACACTCATTAATTTCTTTGAAGTCTCGCCTCCAGCCGACAACTTCCTCGGCTCTTTCTCACCAACAATTATTAAGAAATTACTTCTGCTTCATTATTGTAGTACGCACGCGTTCACGCTCGTTAGCCGAGCCCTTCCGAATGAACACATCGCGCGCGCCCTGATTGAATGTTTTTGTTTTGTTATGTACGTGCGGCTGTGTTTATGACTGCAATATCCAACCTGATTATGGAACACAAATATCAGCTTCATAATAAACATACTTCCACTTCCAAACAGTTGTTAAAAGTCTTGCTATTCTGTAACCAATGCAGAACTACTACTTGATAAGAATGTTAACGGTGCCCATTACTGAGTAATTGATATAAGGTCAAACTGCAAGTCCAAGTTCCAGCGAAGCCGCGGCGTTGCAGCTGCTGGAAACGTTGTTAGCTACGTTATTCAATAAACTTTTAATCGTATCAACTCAACTTTCCAATCAGGCTAAACATGCCCCGGACTAAGTTGAACTGAAAGTTTTAGTTATAATATAACTTACGCTTCAATGATTCGTTTATTTAGTTCGCTTCATGTAAAGTTCATGTAAATATCTACATATTGACAGGTATGTTTGGCTGCTTTAATTGTCTGGCTCTGGACGGACAAAACAACAGAATCAGTGATGCTCTGGTCATAATAATGATAGCTGAAGGCTAAACGCTATCAGTGATAAATAATAATAACATTTAACGCCTGTTTCATAAAATGATTATTAACAAAGGCTTTATTTTGATTACATTTCATGATAAATATTTCTTAGAATTAAAAGACCAGTAAGAAATAAACTTGGCCGTTAAAACACAAAAACAATTGTTTGTTCTTATTATTTAACATTGTTTCCGTTTCCGTCTTCCGCCATAGTTCCACGGAAGCAGCACTAATCTTAATATATTTGTCGGAACCGTTCTAATTGAACAATGTTTAGATTACAGAAGAACAAAATTGCGTTGTGTCGAGCGGCGGAATTACAGCCATTGGGGAAACCAAATTAATTACACAAACAGACTCGTACGCAACACATACACTTCGTGACAAGTAAGAGCTTATGTTATGAGTATGACGGAATCTGAGCAATGAAGTTAAACATAATTGAGATGTCGCAATGCCCCGCGGGCGCCACGCGGCTGGCGCACACTCCGTATCCCGGTAACGAGGCTCGCACCCCGCATACGAAGCAGCCGAGTCTCACCGACGCCGACCGCCATCGTACCGTGTTTACACAACAACAAATTTGTATTATCAACCATGGCCCATCCTACATTAAGCTATTCCATTAACACGCTACTGTTTAAAGATGATGCTCCTGCGACTGTAGTAGGTACGAGTGATACGACTCTCTGTAACGCGTGTCGTCATTAGCAAGATGATTCTTATTACTCCACTTCGCAAATTTATCACTGCGGCAACGCATTTGGTGGCGAACAAAGAGATTTATGGGAGATGTCGACGTCAAATGGCAGAAAGCGATTGAAATGGTTCAATAGTAGAAATAGTGTAGACGTGAAAAGCTGGAAAAGAAGGTAGAATACTGTAAATAGGTACTGAAATAATCACATTTAAAACATTGTACTGTAATGTTTTCCAACCTCATACAGCATAGTAATTAAGCGTTGGTTTTGAAATAATTGTACTACCAAAATAAACTAACCGCGAACACGGAGCACTTAACTCAGTTAGTGGGCTCACAAGGGTTACATATCACATATCTTAACGCTACATTAATTAGGAATGAAAGTGGGAAATCGTATATCACGCATTACTGAGTAAAATCGTCCATGTTGATCGTAGTTAGATTGCAAATGGGGCTGTGGACGTGCGCCAATCTGTGCTGTTTGCTCCCACTCGTCCCTATGAGATTATAACTCAAGCGACCGATCTCACTACGGCGCATTAGACTGACTTCAATATATATTTCATTGTGACATTTCTCGTTAGATACCTTACTTTGTACAGAGAAAACTCCGTGTATCTTCTTCTCCGTCTATCTACGTGTTATCTTATAAGCTTTTGCGTTTTTTAAAGGAAAAGTTTATTCAAGACCCACTACTTAATAACTTTAGAATTCTCTTTTGATTTAGAGTGTGATGGTGTGGCGTTGAATTATGTGGGAGATCTTATCTGTTTTATGTGCTGGAGGAGAAGAATAGTTCATTAGTAGGAATTTACGTTTCGCGTAGTTTAATGAAGATTAAAAGAAAACCAATGAGGTCAATATCATTACATTTATGATGAGATTTTTAGTGGTTTAGCTTTATTCAACACAATAAATATGTCAAAAAAATTATATTGAAAAAAAAAGGGGCTCATAATTTACTAACTTTTGCCCGTGGATTCACTACGGCGGTGGCTTATTCCACAGGAACTGTGTCGTTTTCCGGGAAAAAAGAAGCTAATGATCCTCAGTGATAATGTAACTTTTTACCAGTAAAGAAAAATCGTTATCCAATCAGGGGGGTGACTTAGAGTAAGGGTGTAAGGGAAAGACGTATATATGACTTGTATACATCTGTCCCTTACGCACACTCAAAATAACCTTACTCTAAAAGCTTATGGTCACCACCCTGTATTTCTTGGAGTTTACCTTTGGCTAACATAATACAATGTGTGCGGACTTGTAGTAATAAAACTTGAAGGCCGTAAGATACAGTTAATTTTATCAATAAAAACACCCCCCACATAAGGGGTTAAATCATCAAATCCTTCATTTTTGTACCTGACTTATTTATTACGATATCCACATAGTCTAATAACCTAGTCCTAGTCTGTCTAACTTTGGACCTAGGTCTCATAGAAGTGTACATGTTTTTTTTTTACGCCCATAGCATAGAGAATCTAAAAAAATATTTGTCTAACACTCAACAGGTAATATATGTTTGTATTGAGCCATAAAAGATAAATTTTAAATGCAATTCCCAATTTTTTTATTGCATTTCCTAAAATTTTGCAAAATATTTAGGGCGTAACTACACTCTGGCAAAAGAATCACAGCCCTAAGCCAACTAAAAAGAACTCCTACACATTTTTGCCTTACAATTTCTGCAGAATTTTAGGAAACGCAATAAATATTTGTGATAATATAACCCCTTAAGTGGGGTAAAATAAAAATATCTATCGATAAAATTAAGTGTATTTTACGGCCTTCAAGTTTTATTACTACAAGTACGGACACATTTTTAAATAAAACAATAGTAGCTTCTTATTGGATTATTATTTATTTGAAATAGGAAGATTCTTAAGACGCATACTTTAAAATGTTTTAATTTTCCTGTATAAAATCTGCCGACATCTGTCACGTGCGAGTAGAATAATAAACGTACGATACATGAGCGTCACGCATTCACGACAACGACTGACACTCGATTCCGTAGCTTTGTTTATGTCTAAGGGTTCCGTACATTTGTACGAACATTTTATTATTTTAAAATGTTCTACTATTTGGTGTCACATCATGAATGATTTTTTACTTGTTGACTTTAGCTGTTGGGTAACTGAAGCTGGTTTACATGTATTAATATTCTTATTTTTTAATAAAATTATTAATTGATAAATCTTTTTTTTAAACAAGCTTTTTTGTATTCTTCTCGGCAAATCTTTTCATTTGATAGCCATGTCATGGCAGTGCACAAGAAATAACTAGTCCGCCATTTCGGGGCATTCGCTGTATTGGATTTTGAATGACGTCACTTAGCTAAACATGCAAATATTCATCTTAATCGGTGGAGGAAAACTGCTTTAAAATTCAGTTGCAAGATTTGACCCGAAAACACTTACATACATACGTTGCAAGTTAAATAAAAACTTGAAGCAAAATCCGTTGAGATCCTCAACATGTTTGAGTAATTAATGACTATAAACAGTCTGTTTTAAATGGAAAAGGGCAATGACCGCAAATGCTAAGCGAAAACGAAACAACTACGTGACTAAATAACCTAGAAAATAATTAAGTTTTGTTATTGTTACTGTTCCATGTCAGATTTTTATTTGTCATATTTCTATGTTATTTAGTTTAATAAAATTGTAATATAATAATATAGCGCACTAATCACACTAATATTATAAAGACGCAAGTTTGTGAGTGCGTGTGTGTGTGTTTGTATGTTTGTTACTTCTTCACGCTCAAACGGCTGGACGGATCTGAATGGAATTCGGTACAGACATAGATTATAGTCTGGAATAGCACATAGGATACTTTTTAAACCCGGGAATGTGTTCCCTTGGATATAATTTTGACATTCACGCGGGCGAAGCCACTGGCAGTAGATATTACTATTATAAATGTAAAAGTTTGTGAGGTTGGATGGATGGATGGATGTTTGTTCCTCTTTCACGCAAAAACTACTTAACCGATTTAGATGAAACTTTACAGAAGTATAGCTTATACATCAGAATAACACATAGGCTATAATTTATAAAGATATTGGGAGAATAACTAATAACAAGCAGGCGGGCGACAGCTAGTTAACTATAAAATAAATTAATGAATAAGTTTTTCACTTATTGATAGCTTAAATAACTTAACTGCATTCGGTTAGACAGTAAAGTTGATCCCAAAATATTCATGTAAAGACTAGACAGATGGACTTTTTAATGGTATTAAGTAAATGGTGTCATCTTTTCACGGGAATAGAACCAGGCAATAAATTAACCCAAAGGCTACAATAAAGATGATGTAGATAGTTCAACTCATATTTGCGCGCGGCGCTGTGTGTGGGTAAGCATGTGTGGCTGGTTGTTTGCTCGGACGACGGCTGCCGCTACTGCTGGCAATGACACCTACACAAATGCATCATGTATAATAACAAGCGCACGCACACATGGCGCCGCGCGCACATATGAGGTGAACTATCTATACTAATCTAAAACGCGCATTAATGAAGCGCTTTCGTTTCCGTTCCTTTTAAAGCGTCTATATTTTCTCATCTACATATTTTATTTGCAAGCTGTAATTGTCAGGCTTATTGTTTTGCACTCTCTTCGTTGTATTCTGCTTTCTTCAGGGACTTTTTTGTGAATGATTGTTGTTTAAATATTTATTTATAATAATATACTTTATTGTACACAAAAATAATGCAATACAGTACATTTTTTTTTTTAAACAAGTGTTTCATGGGTTTTAACCACACTGGGAGGTTTCTTACGGACAACCTTTCAATATACGGAAATAAAGGAGAACAGAACTACAAATAGACACATCTATAGCCCTGAATCACACTAATATCACGACCGTGTGATTCTGTATTACGTCTCCAAGTTATATTAAACAAACATCCAAATGTTTTAATTTATAATATAAATTCTCAACGTATGATAAAACAGACGTAGAAATATAAACGTTAAACAGCGGCGTTTACTGCTCAGACTTATTTCGCGGAAAGTTTCGCGAGGATCGTATCTCGACTCCTTAGCTGATTACGCCCAGTTCTGTTGTAAAACTTAGCATTTGCTTCCAAACATACGCTGAATCAATCGATAATCTCCATGTTATCCTTGGAACTTCGAACTTGAACAGATGGAAAAACACTGATTGGAAAGTTTGTCCAATGTTCGATTATATTAAAGATATATGCTCTTTCATAAAAATGATAGCGAAACTTTTAGATTAATCTGTCTACATAATACAAATCAAATTTCATGGTTTCATTCTGGATAAACTTCGCGCTTCGTTAAATTAATACATCGTAACGCCAGCGACCTTGTCTGAGGATTTTACCCAAACATTCAAATTAATATTAGAGCCATCCGCCACTGTTGGATTTAATCCACTAGAACAATAACATTGTTAACATTTCATCGTCGTCGGTTAGCTGTGCGTCTACAATATTTAGTACTGCTTAATTAATTAAATTAAGCCTCTGGTTGAGGAGTAGGTGCCATTATTATGATTAATAATGTACACACGGTGTAAGGGCCGGGCTACACTCGACACTCGAGCCTCAGTCGAGCGGCTGTTTGTCGACGCGTCTTCATGTCGCACGTCGACACCTCGCCTACTTTACTGCAATCACCTATTGATTACCGACATTAAATTAAGTGATAATTAACGTACGGTTGGAACGTAAGCAGGCGGGTATGTCCGATGTCTGGAGTATGATTAGCTATCTATCTCATCGTGTTCGGTCAGACTGAGATACAGTAACGAGGCCTCATCGTGTGATACTGATAATGATTCATGGACTGATTCAGACGCCATTTTTGTTTTTTTGGCCGCCTTTGTTTTCATATCTACTGTTTGTGTTTTGTATTCTTTTGTAAGTTATAGATGACTATTATATCCGTCCGTGAACTGAACTTTTAAAAGAAAACAAAATATTAATGTACCTTGAAAGTTTGTTATTGAACTGTTTTTCGCCATTATCTGATAAATAAAACATTCGATAACCCCAGACTAATGGCTAAGGCCGAACTTGAAAACCTATGCTATTAAAATAAAGTAGTAAAACCACTCTAAACATAAGCACACTTAGTGTAATTGGCAGAGTTTGCTGCAATAATAGTAATGGGCATCACATGACAATACTAATGTTCAGTTTTGTTAAAACATGCAATAAAACTTTAATGTTTTAACATTTAATATTGTTTTTTATTTCGTGATTGTGTTTGAAATGTTTTCACAAGTATTTACGTGAGCGTCACACGGGAGCCAGTGTTCGATTTTATCTGTGTTTTCATTTACTCGATGCCACGATGCTACGATGCTACGATGCTACGACGCTACGATGTTACGACATCGTTGTAGCCGTTCGTAGCAAATGTTCCTAGGGTTGCTTTGACGCTTACTAATCGGTATTATCTACCCACAGGGACTTCACGTGGACATTCAATTTTCTTCTCATTCAAGTCCCATTTAAATTTTAAAATCTAAAAATGAACGCGTAAACTTAAGATGGAAGTTTCTAGCATTTACTATTCATGTATTAATTAAGGTTATTGTAGTAAATCTATGTATATAAGAGAAAGTCGTGTTAGTTACACTATTTATAACTCAAGAACGGCTGAACCGATTTGGCTGAAAATTGGTGGGGAGGTACCTTAGAACCAGGAGACGGATACGTTTTATCCTTTTTTTTTAATTTTTCTTGTTTTCATATGTTCGTCACTACGGTCGGTCAGATCTCTTTATTACTTTTACCATTATTAATTAGGGTAGGGTAGGGTAGGTAAGGTAGGGTAGGTATGGTAGGGTAGGTAGGATAGGGTAGGTAGGGTAGGGTGGTAGGGTAGGGTAGGTGGGGTAGGATAGGTAAGGTAGGGTAGGTAGGGTAGGATAGGTAGGCAGTTGACGGGAGCGAAGCCACGGGCACAGCTAGTTAAATATAAACCTTACTTTACTCTATTCTAAGTTTGTGGTTGGTAATAAAAACGTTACGATTAAAAACGTTTGACGCAGAATTTTCTCTTTATCTCTTTTTAAAATGTTTACATTACGGTTTATTTGCTGTGGCTTAAACTGTGCTGTCATTTTGTAAAAATAAACAGCTTTATTTATAAAAAAAATGTAACCATATAATTAATTTAAGCACTAGTTACCAGATTTTTATTCAAATTTGCATTGACAGTATAAGGCTTATATAATAAAATATTAAAATTAAGTATAAGGCCCTAAATGAGTTGTGGGCAACCCTATGGATTCAAATTAAGAATGCGACTCGATACTGATAGTTTTATTCGGTGTTGGTATAATCAATTGGAGTCAGATTTATTGTTGGAACCGTTTACTGTTTTACATAACAACGAGATTTGTTTGTCGATACTACAAATATATTGTTTCACACTACGCCAGGGAAATAAAACAGACTATGAAAGCTATTCGATATGACATAAAATTATCGCACCAACAGGCCATTTTTTGTTGTAAAATAAAGTTATAAGACTGATGGAAAATATATTATTTACATACTATAATATTATAAATGCGAAAGAAATAAGCATGTTTGTTAGTTTTCTATTGGTTTGTTTGTCATCTTTTAACGACTAAACGGCTGAACTGATTTAGATGAATTTGGTATAGAAATAGTTTGAGACTCTTGGCAGCACATACCTACCTACTTAGGATACTTTTTATACCGGTAGTGTATTCCCTTGGAATGATAAAACACTTTTACGCTGGCGAAGCCACGGGTGAAAGCTATTTTAATATATTTTACGAAGTTAAGAAAAACTGATAAAAAGAGCTTGTTCAAAGCTATAAAAAAACAATGGCTTTGTGTTTTAAGAGTTCCTTACATCAAAAGGAAAATACGGAAACGCCAAGAGATCACTGTGCTCTTCAATTTGTTTGTGTATCTTTCTAGCTTCTACCAGTGGCTTTGCCCGCGTGAAAACAGCTTCCTTATCTGACACAAGAGAACATTATACCGGTATGAAAAGTTGCCTATGTGCTATTTCTGACTATAACCTATATCTGTGCCAAATTTCATCCAGAACCGTTCAGCCGTTCTAGCGTGATTGAGTAACAAAGAAACACACAGAAAAACTTTTGCCTTTATAATATTAGTATGATCACATTACATATTTACCAAACAGTATGTAAAAATCGTCCGTCATAAAGACAATTAAATTGACGGCGCAAGCGTGCGCGTAGCGATACATTATTATATGCAACTCTGTATTATTATATGTTCCCTCGGGATAATTTTCGACTTTCACGAGGGTGAAGCCGCTGGCAGGATCTAGTTAATTCATAAAAACATTAGCTATTCTTAAGTTATGCGTGATTCCACCCGATACGAGAAAAAAATTACCAAGTTTACTGTTTTAACTTTCTGTGTTCAATTTTAGTTCCGGTATCGACTAATTGGCAGTTGGCAGTCACGTCCAACCTGCAACCACTGAAGATAGAAACAACTAAACAGAAGACATTCTCCTTAGAGGGGTAGAGGTGCACCAAGAAAGGATTTTTCTAAACTTCACCACTCTGTGAGTCAGTGGGGGTTTGAAGTTGAACGAAGTCGTAAGTAACAGCTTGTTAAAGTACATAAGAGCAAGCTATTCTTTCCTTATTTTATTAAAACAACCTCGTTGATTTACCTGAGGTATTTCAGCGATTTAAATAACTATGATAAGATGAACTTTGAATATTGCGTAGGACGACCCATTCTATATTTATCGTTTGCCATAGTAACCAATATAGAACAATAAATATTTGGGTAACAATTTGAGTTGAAACTGGCGCTGGCGAGAACAGGGGTGACGTCAAATAAACTTGTACACAAAGGGGTACAAGCTCTAGGTAGACAACTGAATGCTCGGTAAGCGCCTCTTCAGTCTCCACCATACGGTGAGGTGAAAGGCTAAAGCTAGAACGTCTTGTTGCTTTATTTGGATAACGTGTGAAGCTACTTGGAGTAGATGAGCAGCAATAATCAACCAAAAGGGAAACTGTTTTGCCCTCACCCCAAGTAAATTAAATAGTTTCTCACTGCGAATTTCCTTTCATGTAACGTGAGTAAAAAAATACAGTTTGTTTCGATTGGAGTCAACAGTTATATAAAAATTGATAAACTAAGCATTGAACTAACTGTACCACCAAGCATAAGCATATAAGTCGTTAAGTTTATTTATAAGTGACGTTTAGATGGTTCATCCTGAGGTTCATAAAAACAATGCAAGAATAAAGTGCATAACTAAATTAATTAAAAAGCAAGCATCCTTTTCCACTCAACTTATTAGCTAAATTATAACTCAAAGGAGAAAATAATGAAACACGGACAAAGTTATTATATGAAACGTACATGCATTATGTGATGTAAGTACATAATGTATTAGTTTACTCGGCTGGCAAGTGTGGCGAGGGAACACAGATGGAGAGCAAACACGGGCTTAACTGCACTAGACGAGTAGATTCCCTTTTAATTAAACGAGTTCTAGACGACGTGCTCACCGAGGCCAACTACTGAACACACACAAATTGATATAAAACAAACCCACCGAGCTCACGTGACAATCATAACTACATTTCCTGATATCTCTAAATATATTTCACGAAAAGTCTTTAAAAACGTTCAGTTTAAGATAAAAATGTCTCACGTTCATGTGTTTTTGTAAACGAACACTTCTTGCCGTCATTAGATTCTTTCAGCATCAACCCATCATTACCCAAAAATGTAACTTTCGTAACTCAAAATAAATTACTCGGTCTATTATTATAAGCCATTAACAAGGGTGCTTGACTTTTCTGTCACGTTATTTATTACAAGTTGGCTAAATAAGAGCCCCAACTGATCCACTACCTCACAGCACAAACATTCAAAATAAAACACAGGGACACTTTTGTGAAAAGGGTCGAGCGGGTAATTGGAAAACATAAAACACAAAAACTCAATTTATATCCGTGCAACGCGTGTAAATAATATAAATTGATTTGGATCAATTTTAGGGGGGAGAATAATCACCGCTTTTATTGAGCCTCGATCACAAGTGTTTTGTGAGTTCATAAGAGCTGCTATAAATTGAATGATGAAGCGGTCGTTTTTGTTTTAGTGTTCTGTCCCGCGGGCGAGGTTGTCTCATAAAGCGTCGCGTATGACATGTACTGTAGGACGAATCATCTACAGGTGTTGTTCGATCTGATTTTCAATTACACTCGCACAGTTTATGACTGCAGTTACAGCTCTTGTTCTATTGATTTTTACCAAATTTTGTGTCCTATTTTGTTATTGGTTCAGTTAATTCGGTAGGTACGAGTACTAAATGTGTCGGTGGTACGCTATATAATCTGTGACAGCTTCCCTGCACAATACCTACTACCACTTATTGTGCTCTCCATACTACTAATTTGTACGCTCGGGTGGTTTTTAAATGCCATAGGTGAACGCTCGAAGCCGTACAATTTACTATAATATCTTACGTTGAATCACGTACAACGACTGAAGATGTACTCAAAGAGTAAAAATAACATAAACTTTATAATACGTAACAATATATGAAACGCGGCATCAATCGCATCAGACTATATCACACTAATATATCACAATATCACACTTATATTATAAAAGCGAAAGATTGTGTGTGTTTGTATGTTTGTTACGTCTTCACGCTCAAACGGCTAGACGGATCTGAATGAAATATGGCACAAAAATAGATTATACTCTGGAATAGCAAATTTGTTACTTTTCATACCGGTATAATGTTCCCTTGGGATAATAAAACACTTTTCACGCGGGCGAAGCTGCTGGCAGAAGCTAGTATACTGATATAAATCCGTGCGCAGATAATCCTCAGTTAATATATCGAACGGTTAACGCACGTCTGCACTCGGCGTTAGTAAACGGCTTAAGTTTTTCAGCGCAGAATACAATTAGACATCAAGGACTAAAAGGACTTGTTTGCAATACGTATTACCCGAAGCATTGAACTGAACAAGGCAATTTGAACTAATCTACAAGCAAACGGAGATCGTGTCTAGCTACACGCTGTATATAACAGTTGCCCGGAGTAGGGTAATAGCTGCCGAGGCTCCCGACCAGCTAACTTAAGCTGAACAGCAAACTTAATGTAACTTCGTCCAGAGCCAAGACTAGGCCTAATAATACCGTCATTATATCTCTGACTTTAATACTCTCTTATAATGGTGACTAATTGTAATTATATATCGACTATATAGCTTCTGCCAGCGGCTTCGCCCGCGTGAAAGTCGAAAATTATCCCAAGGGATAAAAAGAATCCTATGTGCTATTCAAGACTATAATCTATCTCTATGCCAAATTTCATCCAGATCCGTTCAGTAGTTTTTGCGTGAAAGAGTAACTAACACATAAATACACTCACAAACTTTCGCCTTAATAATTAAGTAGGATTATTAATTTTGCTTCACGTTGATTGGTGCTCAGAATTCGAGAACAGTTTAAGTGATAGGTCTTCTCTCGTGTATATCACTCGAATTATTTCGGTTTGGGTACCTATTAAGCTCACTTGTCAGATATATTTTGGATTATTGGGCAAATACAAATAACGACGAGTTAGGATTGTTGTTATTACCTTACCTTGTTCCTATCGCGTATCGATACAAATCTTATTCAGATTTTGTATAAAATCAAAAAAAAATGGAGTTATCGTAGTGGGTGTAAGTTCTACCCACATAAAAATAATATTAGAAAGTTTTTAGTCAGTTAGTTAGTAATTGCTAGTCATATTTATATCTTGATTTCTTGATTAATATTACAAATGCGAAAGTTTGGATGGATGGATGTATGTATGTTTGTTACTAAATCACGGGTTAAGCGAATCTGAATGAAATTTGGATAGATTATAGAAAAAAAAGTTAGGTAGAAGCTTGGATATTTTTTTTTTGATTTGTTAGATTATAGTCTGGAATATTACACAGACTACTTTTCATCCCAGAATAATGTTCCTTTGGGATAGCAAAACCCTTTTCACGCGGGTGAAGCCAGTGGCAGTAGTTAGTATCTTGATAATTAAAATGGCTGCTGAATAATTCGACGTAATATTTTCGGGAAAGTCTTCTTTTCGTACCCAACTATTTATTTCAAGTAGTAAAATGATTAATAATGGTGTACGATTCCTTGTAAAATGATTGATTTCAAAGATTTTCTTTGTTCCTTCGTTCTATATAAGTAGCCACCTACTTATTCCCTATGAAACACTCCACTCATCGACTAGGCCGACGGTCATTAACTACGTATCCTGCTTCTATAATTACATAAAGAGAGGGAGTTCTATACAAGGATTAATAAGCTGCGTTAAATTTCAATGATGAACGTATATTTTACCAAGAATTAAGGATTAGACATGTAACTAATTTGCAGAAATTAAGTATTTATTCGCTGATAGAGTCGATGTAGTGTCGATGCACGGTGCGGGGGCGTGTCATGCAGCGTTTGTATGGCGTGCAACGTGCGGTACAACAACGTTGGCGCGGCGTGAGCGGCTGACGTCACAGCGGACATGTTGCACTGCTCGCGGCTCGATCACTAACATGCTAAAGTGGGGAGTAATGTACTGCTTTATTCTGTAACATTCATTTGGAAACACATTTTCTTCAATTTTGCAAAATATTTAGGGAGTAACACACTTTTTATGTTTTTTTTTGTTATTCTTTGAGTTGTTCTACACACTGACAAAATAATCACAGTTCTTGGCCAACATGTTTTAATATTATTTTTGCTTACAAAGAAATCTTACTCAGTTTTGCCTTATAATATCTGCAGAATTTTAGGAAACGCTATAGAAATTTGTGGGGATTTAACCCCTTATGTGGGGTAAAATAAAAATATCTATCGATAAAATTAAGTATATTTTACGGCCTTCAAGTTTTATTACTACAAGTACGGACACATTTTTAAATAAAACAATATGAGCTACTTATTAGTTAAGATTTTTTTTTAATAGGGAGACTTGGGGCCTTGGGACGCATACTTTTAAAATGTTTTTACTTTTCCTTTAAAAAATCTGCCGGCATCTATCACGTACGAGAAATTTAATAGACACACGTTACAGGAGCGTCACAAATTCACGACAGTGAATGACACTCGATTCCGTAGCTTTGTTTATCTCTAAGAGTTCCGTACTTTTGTATGAAGGTTTTATTATTTTAAATGCTTCTACGCCTTGATGTACCATCATGTATGCTTTTTAACTCGTTGACTAGAACTGTTCGGTCACTGAACCTGGGTTACATGTATTTATATTCTATTTTTCAAACACGTTAGTAAAAACAAAATTAAGACATCTTGAATCGACATCCATTGTGATCTTCATGTTGGAGTAATTAATAACTATAAACAGTCTGTTTTATTATATTCGAAAGGGCAATGACCGCTAATGCTAAGCGAAAACGAAACAATTATGTGACTTATAAGGTAAACAACTTAGAAAATAATTAAGTGTTACTGTTGTTACTGTTCCATGTCAGATTCTTATTTGTCATATTTCTATGTTATTTAATTAAATTGTAATTGTATATGGCCTTGTATCGTTTTAATCCTACTATATACTATTATAAACGTGAAAGTGATTGAGGATGGATGAATGGATGGATGTTTGTTTCTCTTTCACGCAAAATGGATACGCTACTAAATGGATTTTGATTAAACTTTACAGAAATATAGCTAATACATCAGAATAACACATAGGCTATAATTTATAAAGATATTGGGAGAAGTACTAATACTACGCGGGCGGAGCTATAGACGACAGCTAGTTAACTATAAAATCAATTAATAAATAAGTTTTTCACTAATTAATAGCTAAACTACTAACACTTTACTGCATTCGGTTAGACAATAAAGTCGATCCCAAAATATTCAGGTAAATACAAGGTAGATGGACTTTTTAATAGTATTAAGTAAATTGTGTCACTTTTTCACGGGAATAGAACCACGCAATAAGTTAACTGAATGGCTAGAATAAAGATAATATAGATAGCTCAACTCATCTTTGCGCGCGCCGCTATGTGTGGGTAAGCATGCGTAGGTGGTTGTTTGCTCGGGCGACGACTGCCGCGTCACTGCCACACTAATGTATAATGTATAATTACAAGCGCACGCACACATGGCGCCGCGCGCACGTGTGAGATGAACTGTCTAGGTTTACTAATCTAAAACGCGCATTAATGAAGCGCTTTGGTTTCCGTTCCTTTTAAAGCGTCTATATTTTCTCATCTACATTTTTTATTAGCAAGCTGTAATTGTCAGGCTTATTGTTTTACTTTTTTTCTTCAGGGACTGCTTTGTGAATGATTGTTGGTTAAATATTAATTTATAATAATATACTTTAATGTACAACAAAATAATGCAATAAAGTTCATTTTTTTTTAAACAAGTGTTTCATGGGTTTTAACCACACTGGGAGGTTTCTTACGGACAACCTTTCAATAGACGGAAATAAAGGCGAACATAACTACAAATAGGCACATCTATAGCTCTGAATCACACTAATATCACGACCGTGTGATTCTGTATTACGTATCCAAGTTATATTAAACAAACATCCAAATGTTTTAATATATAATATAAATTCTCAACGTATGATAAAACAGACGTAGAAATATAAACGTTAAACAGCGGAGTTTACTGCTCAGACTTATTTCGCGGAAAGTTTCGCGAGGATCGTATCTCGACTCCTTAGCTGATTACGTCTGTACGTCTGTTGTAAAACTTAGCATTTACTTCCAAACATACGCTGAATCAATCGATAATCTCCATGTTATCCTTGGAACTTCGAACTTGAACAGATGGAAAAACACTGATTGGAAAGTTTGTCCAATGTTCGATTATATTAAAGATATATGCTCTTTCATAAAAATGATAGCGAAACTTTTAGATTAATCTGTCTACATAATACAAATCAAATTTCATGGTTTCATTCTGGATAAACTTCGCGCTTCGTTAAATTAATACATCGTAACGCCAGCGACCTTGTCTGAGGATTTTACCCAAACATTCAAATTAATATTAGAGCCATCCGCCACTGTTGGATTTAATCCACTAGAACAATAACATTGTTAACATATTTTCACCGTCGTCGGTTAGCTGTGCGTCTACAATATTTAGTACTGCTTAATTAATTAAATTAAGCCTCTGGTTGAGGAGTAGGTGCCATTATTATGATTAATAATGTACACACGGTGTAAGGGCCGGGCTACACTCGACACTCGAGCCTCAGTCGAGCGGCTGTTTGTCGACGCGTCGTCATGTCGCACGTCGACACCTCGCCTACTTTACTGCAATCACCTATTGATTACCGATATTAAATTAAGTGATAATTAACGTACGGTTGGAACGTAAGCAGGCTGGTATGTCCGATGGCTGGACAATGATGAAGAGAATTATCACAAGTAACGTGTTAGATTGTATAGCTAGCTATCTATCTTATCGTGTTGGGTCAGACTGAGATACAGTAACGACGCCTCATCGTGTGATACTGATAATGATTCATGGACTGATTCAGAAGCAATTTTTTATTTTATTTTAAGCCGCCTTTGTTTTCGTATCTACTGTTTGTGTTTTGTATTCTTTTGTAAGTTATGGATGACTATTATATCCGTCCGTGAGCTGAACTTCTAAAAGAAAACAAAATATTAATGTACCTTGAAAGTTTGTTATTGAACTGTTCTTTGCCATTATCTGATAAATAAAACATTCGATAACCCCAGACTAATGGCTAAGGCCGAAGTTGAAAACCTATGCTATTAAAATAAAGTAGTAAAACCACTCTAAACATAAGCACACTTAGTGTAATTGGCAGAGTTTGCTGCATTAATAGTAATGGGCATCACATGACAATACTAATGATCAGTTTTGTTAAAACATGCAATAAAACTTTAATGTTTTAACATTTAATATTGTTTTTTATTTCGTGATTGTGTTTGAAATGTTTTCACAAGTATTTACGTGAGCGTCACACGGGAGCCAGTGCTTGATTTTATCTGTGTTTTCATTTACTCGATGCCCTCGCCGGCTATGACACTACGATGCTGCGATGCTACGACGCTACGATGTAGCATCGTAGCGTCGTAGCATCGCAGCATCGTTGCAGTCGTTCGTAGCAAATGTTCCTAGGGTTGCTTTGACGCTTACTAAACGGTATTATCTACCCACAGGGACTTCACATGGACATTCAATCTTCTTCTCTTTCAAGCCCCATTTAAATTTTAAAATCTTAAAATGAACGCGTAAACTTAAGATGGAAGTTTCTAGCATTTACTATTCATGTTTTAATTAAGGTTATTGTAGTTAATTAAATATAAACCTTACTTTACTCTATTCTAAGTTTGTGTTTGGTAATAAATACGTTACGATTAAAAACGTTTGACGCAGAATTTTCTCTTTATCTCTTTTTAAAATGTTTACGTTACGGTTTATTTGCTGTGGGTTAAACTGTGCTGTAATTTTGTAAAAATAAACAGCTTTATTTATAAAAAAAAATGTAACCATATAATTAATTTAAGCACTAGTTACCAGATTTTTATTCAAATTTGCATTGAAAGTATATGGCTCATATAATAAAATATTAAAATTAAGTATAAGGCCCTAAATGAGTTGTGGGCAACCCTATGGATTCAAATTAAGAATGCGACTCGATACTGATAGTTTTATTCGGTGTTGGTATAATCAATTGGAGTCAGATTTATTGTTGGAACCGTTTACTGTTTTACATAACAACGAGATTTGTTTGTCGATACTACAAATATATTGTTTCACACTACGCCAGGGAAATAAAACAGACTATGAAAGCTATTCGATATGACATAAAATTATCGCACCAACAGGCCATTTTTTGTTGTAAAATAAAGTTATAAGACTGATGGAAAATATATTATTTACATACTATAATATTATAAATGCGAAAGAAATAAGCATGTTTGTTAGTTTTCTATTGGTTTGTTTGTCATCTTTTAACGACTAAACGGCTGAACTGATTTAGATGAATTTGGTATAGAAATAGTTTGAGACTCTTGGCAGCACATACCTACCTACTTAGGATACTTTTTATACCGGTAGTGTATTCCCTTGGAATGATAAAACACTTTTACGCTGGCGAAGCCACGGGTGAAAGCTATTTTAATATATTTTACGAAGTTAAGAAAAACTGATAAAAAGAGCTTGTTCAAAGCTATAAAAAAACAATGGCTTTGTGTTTTAAGAGTTCCTTACATCAAAAGGAAAATACGGAAACGCCAAGAGATCACTGTGCTCTTCAATTTGTTTGTGTATCTTTCTAGCTTCTACCAGTGGCTTTGCCCGCGTGAAAACAGCTTCCTTATCTGACACAAGAGAACATTATACCGGTATGAAAACTGACTATAACCTATATCTGTGCCAAATTTCATCCAGAACCGTTCAGCCGTTCTAGCGTGATTGAGTAACAAAGAAACACACAGAAAAACTTTTGCCATTATAATATTAGTATGATCATATTACATATTTTTCAAACAGTATTTAAAAATCGTCCGTCATAAAGACAATTAAATTGACGGCGCAAGCGTGCGCGTAGCGATACATTATTATATGCAACTCTCTATTATTATATGTTCCCTCGGGATAATTTTCGACTTTCACGAGGGTGAAGCCGCTGGCAGGATCTAGTTAATTCATAAAAACATTAGCTATTCTTAAGTTATGCGTGATTCCACCCGATACGAGAAAAAAATAACCAAGTTTACTGTTTTAACTTTCTGTGTTCAATTTTAGTTCCGGTATCGACTAATTGGCAGTTGGCAGTCACGTCCAACCTGCAACCACTGAAGATAGAAACAACTAAACAGAAGACATTCTCCTTAGAGGGGTAGAGGTGCACCAAGAAAGGATTTTTCTAAACTTCACCACTCTGTGAGTCAGTGGGGGTTTGAAGTTGAACGAAGTCGTAAGTAACAGCTTGTTAAAGTACATAAGAGCAAGCTATTCTTTCCTTATTTTATTAAAACAACCTCGTTGATTTACCTGAGGTATTTCAGCGATTTAAATAACTATGATAAGATGAACTTTGAATATTGCGTAGGACGACCCATTCTATATTTATCGTTTGCCATAGTAACCAATATAGAACAATAAATATTTGGGTAACAATTTGAGTTGAAACTGGCGCTGGCGAGAACAGGGGTGACGTCAAATAAACTTGTACACAAAGGGGTACAAGCTCTAGGTAGACAACTGAATGCTCGGTAAGCGCCTCTTCAGTCTCCACCATACGGTGAGGTGAAAGGCTAAAGCTAGAACGTCTTGTTGCTTTATTTGGATAACGTGTGAAGCTACTTGGAGTAGATGAGCAGCAATAATCAACCAAAAGGGAAACTGTTTTGCCCTCACCCCAAGTAAATTAAATAGTTTCTCACTGCGAATTTCCTTTCATGTAACGTGAGTAAAAAAATACAGTTTGTTTCGATTGGAGTCAACAGTTATATAAAAATTGATAAACTAAGCATTGAACTAACTGTACCACCAAGCATAAGCATATAAGTCGTTAAGTTTATTTATAAGTGACGTTTAGATGGTTCATCCTGAGGTTCATAAAAACAATGCAAGAATAAAGTGCATAACTAAATTAATTAAAAAGCAAGCATCCTTTTCCACTCAACTTATTAGCTAAATTATAACTCAAAGGAGAAAATAATGAAACACGGACAAAGTTATTATATGAAACGTACATGCATTATGTGATGTAAGTACATAATGTATTAGTTTACTCGGCTGGCAAGTGTGGCGAGGGAACACAGATGGAGAGCAAACACGGGCTTAACTGCACTAGACGAGTAGATTCCCTTTTAATTAAACGAGTTCTAGACGACGTGCTCACCGAGGCCAACTACTGAACACACACAAATTGATATAAAACAAACCCACCGAGCTCACGTGACAATCATAACTACATTTCCTGATATCTCTAAATATATTTCACGAAAAGTCTTTAAAAACGTTCAGTTTAAGATAAAAATGTCTCACGTTCATGTGTTTTTGTAAACGAACACTTCTTGCCGTCATTAGATTCTTTCAGCATCAACCCATCATTACCCAAAAATGTAACTTTCGTAACTCAAAATAAATTACTCGGTCTATTATTATAAGCCATTAACAAGGGTGCTTGACTTTTCTGTCACGTTATTTATTACAAGTTGGCTAAATAAGAGCCCCAACTGATCCACTACCTCACAGCACAAACATTCAAAATAAAACACAGGGACACTTTTGTGAAAAGGGTCGAGCGGGTAATTGGAAAACATAAAACACAAAAACTCAATTTATATCCGTGCAACGCGTGTAAATAATATAAATTGATTTGGATCAATTTTAGGGGGGAGAATAATCACCGCTTTTATTGAGCCTCGATCACAAGTGTTTTGTGAGTTCATAAGAGCTGCTATAAATTGAATGATGAAGCGGTCGTTTTTGTTTTAGTGTTCTGTCCCGCGGGCGAGGTTGTCTCATAAAGCGTCGCGTATGACATGTACTGTAGGACGAATCATCTACAGGTGTTGTTCGATCTGATTTTCAATTACACTCGCACAGTTTATGACTGCAGTTACAGCTCTTGTTCTATTGATTTTTACCAAATTTTGTGTCCTATTTTGTTATTGGTTCAGTTAATTCGGTAGGTACGAGTACTAAATGTGTCGGTGGTACGCTATATAATCTGTGACAGCTTCCCTGCACAATACCTACTACCAATTATTGTGCTCTCCATACTACTAATTTGTACGCTCGGGTGGTTTTTAAATGCCATAGGTGAACGCTCGAAGCCGTACAATTTACTATAATATCTTACGTTGAATCACGTACAACGACTGAAGATGTACTGAAAGAGTAAAAATAACATAAACTTTATAATACGTAACAATATATGAAACGCGGCATCAATCGCATCAGACTATATCATACTAATATTTCACAATATCACACTTATATTATAAAAGCGAAAGATTGTGTGTGTTTGTATGTTTGTTACGTCTTCACGCTCAAACGGCTAGACGGATCTGAATGAAATATGGCACAAAGTTAGATTATACTCTGGAATAGCAAATTTGTTACTTTTCATACCGGTATAATGTTCCCTTGGGATAATAAAACACTTTTCACGCGGGCGAAGCTGCTGGCAGAAGCTAGTATACTGATATAAATCCGTGCGCAGATAATCCTCAGTTAATATATCGAACGGTTAACGCACGTCTGCACTCGGCGTTAGTAAACGGCTTAAGCTTTTCAGCGCAGAATATAAGTAGACATCAAGGACTAAAAGGACTTGTTTGCAATACGTATTACCCGAAGCATTGAACTGAACAAGGCAATTTGAACTAATCTACAAGCAAACGGAGATCGTGTCTAGCTACACGCTGTATATAACTGTTGCCCGGAGTAGGGTAATAGCTGCCGAGGCTCCCGACCAGCTAACTTAAGCTGAACAGCAAACTTAATGTAACTTCGTCCAGAGCCAAGACTAGGCCTAATAATACCGTCATTATATCACTGACTTTAATACTCTCTTTTAATGGTGACTAATTGTAATTATATATCGACTATATAGCTTCAGCCAGCGGCTTTGCCCGCGTGAATGTCGAATATTATCCCAAGGGATAAAAAGTATCCTATGTGCTATACTAGACTATAATGTATCTCTGTCCAAATTTCATCCAGATCCGTTAAGTAGTTTTTGCGTAAAAGAGTAACTAACACATAAATACACTCACAAACTTACGCCTTAATAATTAAGTAGGATAGTAGGATTATTAATTTTGCTTCACGTTGATTGGTGCTCAGAATTCGAGAACAGTTTAAGTGATAGGTCTTCTCTCGTGTATATCACTCGAATAGTTTCGGTTTGGGTACCTATTAAGCTCACTTGTCAGATATATTTTGGATTATCGGGCAAATACAAATAGCGACCAGTTAGAATTGTTGTTATTACCTTACCTTGTTCCTATCGAGTATCGATACAAATTTTATTCAGATTTTGTACAAAATCCAACAAATTTTGTAGTTATTGTAGTGGGTGTAAGTTCTACGCACATAAAAATAATAATAGAAAGTTGTTAGTCAGTTAGTTAGTTGTTAGTCTTATTTATATCTTGATTTCTTGATTAATATTACACATGCAAAAGTATGGATGTATGTTTGTTACTACATCACACCAGAACTGGTGAAACGAAATTTGGCACAGAGATAGATTATAGTCTGGAATATGACACATGCTACTTTTCACGCGGGTGAAGCCACTAGCAGTAGTTAGTATCTTGATAATTAAAATGGCTGAATAATTCGACGTAATATTTTCGGGAAGTCATCTTTTCGTACCTAATTACTTATTTCTAGTAGTTTAATTGTTAATAATGTTGTACGATTCCTTGTAAAATTATAGATAAAACTTATATTTATATGGAGCTCGTTATATTTCAAGCATTTCTATTAAAAATCCAACAAAATAGAAAGCCAATGTGTATGTTCTTGTTCACCAATAAAAATTAAAGCAAATGTTCTGTTGTTGCAATTAAACTAGGTATTCAAACAATTCAATTTCGAAATTAACTTAGTACCTTAGTACTATATAAGTCGGTGGTTCCCAATGAAAACACTCCACTCATCGACAGGTCGACAACGTATCCCGCTTCTATAATTACATAAAGGGAGGAAGTTCTATATAAGGATTAACAAGCTGAGTTAAAGTTCAACGAAGTACCTATAGTTTACCAAGAATCAAGTATTTAGTTATGTAAATAATTCTGCAGAAGTTAATTATTTATTCGCTGACTGCGAGAAAGAAAGTGAATAAGATAAATTAAGTACGCAGTGGGTGAACAAACGGTTATCTAATTGTAGTGTCTGTGTACGGTGCGGGGCCGATGCAGCGTTTGTATGCCGTGCAACGTGCGGCGCAACAACGTTGGCGCGGCGTGAGCGGTCCGGCTGACGTCACAGCAGACATGTTGCACTGCTCGCGGCTCGATCACTAACATACTAATGTGGGGAACAAATGTACTGCTTTATTCTGTAACATTCATTTGGAAACACATATAAATAAATTACCTAGACCCAAGCCATTGACATCTCATCTCATAATCTTGATCAATACCTAATTTATGAGACATTGTTTGCCTACAGCTGATCAAAATAACTAATAAGAAAAACGGATGTTTAATAAACACGAGACGAGAAAGTCGAGACGCCGAGTTACTGAAAAACACTCTTCAAAGAGCGGAATTATTGATTTGATTTCATTATAACGACGGGTTCATTGAATCGTTTTACTAAGCTACGAATTCCATAAAAAACTTTCTGATATTTAAGTTATAAAAGTCGATAAAGTTAAAATGAGTTATAAAAGAAATAGGAGTAAAAGGGAATTAGAATGAATATAAATTACGTGTGTAATAACTACAACTAATCAGGCCAATATATCGTATGTGACCCATTTCGGCACAGAATAAGGGAATCCGTAAACAAAAAGCGTTCGGCGCGCGCGGTATCTGGGGCCGCAGCTGCAATTACCTAATGATGCGCAGCGGTTACCCAATTACAGCGACTACCGCTGCATTTACGTTTTTAGTTCCGCTGATTCAGCCGCTTTGCTCGATAATTTACTGAGCACGAGTGCTGAAAACTCGCGGATTGGCACGAGTAGATATAAAAAGGTCTAATTGTTATTTTGAACGTGAAGAAAATGAGTACGTAGATAGGAAAATCATAATTATGTTAAGCCATGAAGTTTGTGAGACACCTAAGCTGAAACTTATATTGATGCTTGAAATTCCATAGTATTGATGGCCCTTTGAGTTTCCATAACTGTAATATGCAGCGAGTCAGCGACACGTACAGGCTAGTGCGAGCTTTTTATCATCGCAAATTAGGTTCCGTCGGTGTAGCCTTCGCAAACAAAGTGAGAGAGATGTTAATTTAATGTACGTCGGTGTCACTCGAAGCGGACCCGCAGCTCCGACTTTCAAAGGACTAGGGCAGCCACGGATTCTCTATTATGTAAATTTTCGGGTAATTTTCTCGGTGGGAGTGCGCCGGCCAGACTTTGTAACACGAGTGGCCTCTCATTAATACTTACCTGAGCTCTTCAATTTTTGAAGGACAACGTAAATTTACAAATGCTGATTCAGTTTAAACGGTCACAAATTGAAAAGCAAATCAACCTTTGCTGGTGCAATTAACCCGAAACCTTTGTAAACGGCGCCTCGTTAATTGTAGTCTGAAATAAATGTCTCTTTAAAAAGAAAACTCGTGCTGAATAACACAGAAATAATAACGATACTTAAATGATAGCCGTCTGAATGTAATGTAGCTCCATTTGTAATGTAGGACACATGATACGAAAACCTAACGGGTACTAATCCGTAGATGAGCCGTCGGTTTCGTAGGAACATCTGCGGCCGCGACAACAACGATGCGAGGCGAAACAAAAACGAAATGAGAAAGGTTTGGAAAGTCGTATTGTGGCAAGTTGCGATGAAGCAGGAGCTTGCAGCCCACATGTATTGTGTGCGCGGGCCCCGCCCGCTCCCGGCCCACGAGTACAACTTCACCTGACCTCGCCTTTTTGCCAAAATACTTCTTCACATGACTCTTAAACTGACTACACAACTAATTACTATGAGTTCGTTTTCCTTACATTACCCAGTAAAGTTCTGTTTTAGTTAAACATTTTCGTAAAACAACTATTTCAGCAATACAATGGCACACGAATTCAAATTAAATCTTACGTGTTTCTTAGTTGTGAAACGTGTTAAATTTAAAAATTAATTAGCCTGTAAAGTATCTCTGCGAACGAGATAGACCTACTTACGTGTCAGTTTATGTTCTGAATGGGGTATTAAACGGGCTCTTTAATTTTAGTAACTCGTATTTTATGTAAGCGAATAAACGTTTTACGACGAGCACCAGACGTGAGTTGCTTAAATATCAATACGGTCCGTTCATTAACTATTTCTTCCGAAGACTGCGATTCTCGTCTCCTACGAACGTGAATGGTTTGGTCACATACAAAGAAAAATAATTAATGAGCATTATTAGCAGTAAACAATACTTACATAATTTTACCTCATATAATATAGATCCATCAGTTTACGGGTCGTGTTTCCAGATTAATTTTCTGACCGTTTATCAACGTTCGATTAGTTCTGTTCGAACTTAATTGAATTCGATATAATAGGCGTCTATTTTCAGATCAATTTAAAATTTAACTTCATTTTTTTTTAATTGTTTCAATACAATTTCAAAAAGAATACAATGAATCATGTTGAACAGTTTAAATTTTTGCTCCATTTTATCTCCGGTGATAAAAATATTGGAGGTACCAAGAGTTTTCACTCCTTCCGTCCTGTATCTATCCATGTAGCACCTCCATGACAGTTACCATCTCTGGTACGGGTGATAATACTTTGATAATCTAGCTCGGGAGGCACATTAACATGATGCGGCGGCTGCGAGTAGCGATCTGTGAACGAGCCGCAGCGCCGTGACCGGACTGAATACAATTACTGGAATAGTGTAATTAAATTGCAAAGTTAGAGCTTCATAGCTGCATATTAAGAGGTATAAAAAGCATCGCGCTATGAAGTTTTAATGATATTACTTTTGCATACATGGTTTGAGTGTTTATTTTAATTCTAAATCCAAATTGCAAAAACCCGTCGCCTCTAATTATCAAAAGTTGTTTTCAACTTGAAATTATTACGAACGCAAAGTTTTAAAAGCCGTTTATCATTGTCAATCATGCACCTGTCTATCTCTCAAATGTAACCTTCGTTCTCATAAATTATTGGAGGAGTCTCTGGAGAGCTTTTACGTTTATTAGATCATCAAACAATTTATCCGTGACAACTGTACAGAAGTTGTGGACGCGGAAAGCTGCCTGCCGCCATAAATAACCCACAATGGCGAGTAGTCAAGGAACCGAAGTTTGTTTAACACATATGTGTATGTTATATCGGTTTAGTTGGAACGTCAACAAATAGGATAAACAAAGCCCATGTAAGTACCTACCTATCGTTGGTTGTTTTATGTATGTGCGAAAGACGGTAACGTGAAATAGGGATATTGAATTCTAAGCGCGTCTCCGTCGAGCGAGCGTACGTGCCACGCGACCAACAGTTCTACAGCCTCAACAAAAAGTCCAAATAGATGTGTCCTCTCAAAGAGGATAAGAAAGGAGCCATTGTGCCCGATGCACTGGCGAGCTCCTGCAAATCTCAAAACATCTCCTAAGGACATAACGAGAAAAGTTGTGTGCGTTCGCACCGTCGGCGCCGCCACCACCGCCGCCCGGTCCGACTCTCGGATTCTATTATTATTTATTGCTCAATAACCATCCAACAATTTTTATTGCTTGTAAACATCTGTCTCTCAGCAGGAATATCCTTTTGCTACCATTTCTTTGCATTTTATTATGAAGTGGTTCAAGTTGGAGCAATAAATCTGATTGTTAGCCCAACTAAGTTATGTACTTAGTCGTAAGAATAAGAAATATCTTGAATATGTGTTCTTTCTTTGAGTTCAGTAACATTTAGTTGCAAGAAAGAAAATATTTGTAATGATGTGATATGTGGTGTTTCCAGCACATAATCATTGTAATACATTTCAGAAGAGAGTAAACAGGATACCTGTAGAGAGAAAGGCAAATAGTAGAGTAGGGAAAGCTAGAGGGTTCTCGGGCAGAGCTGTTTGCTTGCACGCGGTCGCCGGCCTCGCCCGCCCGCGTCGGGCTGCCTTCATAGAATCCACATTGTGTACTGCACTCCCTCCGGCCAACAAATGTATGGCATGGCTACATTGCCACAAATAAATTTGTAATACACGTTATGGAAGGTACAGGTATTGTACTTTTTCGTGGAATTTATTTGTTAACGTTAGGAGACCGCCAGAAAGAAAGAGAAAAAATAATTTTGCATCTTAATCGGCAATTGGAAATACATACATACTTTTTTAATTGGAAATTCGACCAGCCAAGTGCGAGTTGGTCTCGGGCACGATGGGTTCCGTACGATTATCGCAAAAAATGGCAAAGAGACAAGTTTGTTGTATGGGAGCCCCACTTGAATATTTATTTTATTCTGTTTTTAGCATTTGTTGTTATAGTGGCAACGGAAATACATCGTCTGAGAAATTTTCAACTGTCTAGCTATCACGGTTCATGAGATACAGACCGGTGACAGACGGACTGACAGTCAGACGGACCGCGGATTCTTAGTAATAGGGTCCCGTTTTTACGCTTTGGGTACGGAACCCTAAAAATGAACCAATTGGTATATCAAAGATAAAGATAAAGTTATTTTATTTTGCAAATATGGATACAGTACAATGGTGATATATGGAATAGGTCCAGCCTTATTTTACCAATAGATATGCAAACATTACAAAATTATTAACCAATCTACTAAACTTAGAATAGAATAGAATAGAATATACTTTAATGTACACCAAAAAAAAAGAAATTACACTTATATTTTATAGCAACATAATACTAAACTTAAACAGACAAAACAAACAGAAACAAGAACCAAGCATGATTCTTATTTTTAAACGTTATTAACAGCAAACACAAAACAAACACTAATCTCACTAAAAACCAAATTCCTGTCGGCCACCCCGATCATGATCAATAAAGTTTTTCTTTCGAAAGGACAGGTAATAAACAAGGGACACAATTATTTTATAGACAATCTCGGAAGGAATATTTCGGATCGTCACGTAAATTGCTACTTGCGTATCCCACTACCGCTACATGGTGAAGATATATCTTTACAATACAGCACTTAAGCTAATCAAATCATCCATTAGATACTCGGCAATATCCTCGAAGCGGCGCCGGGTAATTTAGATACTTCGCTACGTATAAAATATTGTTTTTATCAGTTGTTAATATTCTATCGACGTTCTACAAGTTCATTGATTGTACCCCATGTAACACTGTTACTTCAGCTGTATTCATAAATTTAAAAACACTTGTATACTTTTCTTTCTATTGCGAAATTGAAGTGGATTTTCTAAATTCCTTGGGGTTACCCAGGAACAAAAGCGGAGGCCATCAATTCCACTTATCTATACAATTATTCAACTAGCATCATAATGTGGGTTTCCTTCGAACCTTTGTCTGTAATCGAAACACTAAGCCGAAGTGATTTAAGATTATGGTGTGGGATAATGGCGTTCATTTTCGTTTCTACGTGGCACAGGTGCGATACTAAATTTTTCTTAAAATCGAGAAATTTATGTTCGCTGTAATTTCGTTTAGCGGAATTACTCTTGTTTAAGTAGGTAAGGCTGTGTTGAATCAGCTACTCTTCATCCAGAAGTGGCCACTGTTTTTAGTTGAAGTGTTTATTCACCCCAAGAAATGCCAGGGGTCTTTTAGGGATAATGATAAAGCCACACACAAAAGTTTCTCGTTTACATAGAGGTAATTTCCTGTTGTGTACATCTCAAAATTATTCCATACATACGCAGGAGGTATATTCATGTTGCCGAGCTCTCAAGAAGCCCCCTGACCCAGTAAAGCAAAACTTTGCGCATTATTGTGGGTATATTCAACAACACAAGTGAACTCTGTAAAATTTCACACTTTCACATATAATAAAGTTTGCAGGAAATATTGCACGTGACGTTTCTATATTTATGCTGCATGTGAATATGCGTTTGATGTTGTCGGAGTGAAGTTGTTTGCTGCATTTATTTTAGTTTTGTTGTAGACTGTACTCATCTGTTGGGTACTCTACAAACATAAGGCTGTCACCCGACCCGTACCGTTATTAAGTTCGGTTAATTCACCATCTTATATCCCAATGAAATCATCAGAAGGAAAATTTTCAGTCTTATGGTCCTACTTATCCTGGTTGTTAGTCATAACTGTTGTTCAAACTAACATTAATAGGAGAGTAAATATTCATACAAAGTTTGATACTATGTTTGCTTATAATATCTATCGACGCTCTCAATCTTCTTCAAACTTTACAATATCAATGCTAAAGTTTGGGACAATAGATTTGATAATATAATCAGGCGGGATTTAGATTGCCTGAAAAGCGTATATTGAATAACACCGTCAAGTGTCGAACAACCATTTTAATTTCATTTTACACTCAAGTAAAGAAAGCTACATATTGAAGTACGGGTTAAGAAAAAAAGTATATTCGCAAGATAATACGAATGATAAAATAGAGGAAACGGACCACCTGCCCTCACATTTCTCATCGGGAGATTGGGATTGCTATATCCAGACATTCGAATAATCCGAGAATGACAAGTGGGTGATCATCGAGGCAGTCCCGCGGGCACAGATTATCGTCATCGGTCGTCCGGCACTCGTCCGGCGCCGGACGTCATCCGAGAGAGTTCGGCACGCATCATTGCCGTATCATTGCACCGTCAATGAACGCTCATGTTGAAGCAAGCCTCTTTTATAAATATATATTTTTTTGACAGATAATTAAAATATATATGTCGGTTTATTTTGTGTAAGAGTGTTATTTCGTCTGTGGTTTCTGACGTTATTATTCGACTGAAGAGTTCACTAATAAATGAAATTATAAAACTTTCCAAATCACAACAATTCCGGCTAGATTGAGTTGATAAACTTTTGCCGTTTATTAATTATGATATGATTATGTAATAAATACCTTGTGATTATATTTGATTACTATGCGAACTTTTTATCAAATAACTGTGTACTTAGCTTACCAATTAAATAAATAGTAAATTTTGCAGCAACTCTAGAACGGAACAAATTAATTTCGTGGCCCACTGCATATCCGTCCATACGACCTTTTAAACTGATTGTTATTCATTTGCAAGTTGAAAAAATAAATCCAATTATATTGTGAGTGTTGTGCCAAAAATAAAACGGGACAGCCTTTTTTATACAGAATCTCTTTTTTTTGTACAAAGTGATGTTTTAAAGCTAAATAGCCGGTATGGGAACATCCTCAGCGGTGGTCTAGGAACCATGGCCCCCACGGGATTTTTAGGCTTTTACTAAATATTACACAAAAACATTGTAGAGAACTTTGTGCCTTTCAAGTTGGGAGTCGTTGTACAGCCTCTCCCTATAAACTAAAGCTATATGCGCCCTTGGACACTACGATCTTAATTTGGAAACTTTAGAAGCTTGACTATGAGACCTTATAGTACTCGAGATAGGCATCTTTCTCAACTAGTTTCATAATAATTAACAAAATAGAAACAATGGGTTCAGGTTGGATAAAATTTCTGAAATATTGTCATTTCTCTTTGGGATACCTGTATATTGCCAAAGAAACCAAATTATATCAAAGCACTCAATAACTCTGAAGAGCAAACAATGCCTTTCGTCACTATTCCAAACATGTATAATTTATTAACAAAATTAACTTATATTTAAAGTTTCACGATCTAACATGTTTTTGCTCTCTAATGTGATATGATAATTATCTCAAAGACAAAGGATTTCCACGAAGTTGGTACTGTTAACACTCATAAGTGACGTAAACACTCAGTTTGACGAGTAACTCTTGAACACCGTGTCAAATCGGACAGATTATGCTAAATTAACCCACGTTGTACAAAATGTACTGAACAGAAATACATACGTAGGTTACACTTGTGTACGTGCACGTAAGTGTTGTCGCCGGGCACTATCGGATCGGCTCTGAATTGCATGTGCAATATGTTCCTTTGGCGAGCTATCGCTGCGGCTCACTGTACCTTATCGCTTCCTCATTGACGCATGACCAGACGGCCGATGAAACATGAATGATCATTGGTCAACAGATGAACTCAATCACTATGTGTCGCTCCGACGTTCTCACACCCTACCACCACTATTTATGACTATGGAGCTGGATTTAAACGTATATAGGTACTATTCCTGCGTAAAAGTCAAATGAATGAGATTGATAACCCTATAGTAATGGATTGTCAACGCAATAGTTTTAGGATTACAGTGTACATTAAACGTATCAGTTGCAATATTTGTTTGCCTGAAACTGTTGCCAACGACTCTAATTGTGCAATTAGAAACTCTACCCCATCATGAATAAAAGCATGAGTGACTCTGAATGCCACCCACTTTCTGAAGACGCGAACTCGGAAGGTTGCGAAGTAATGTGAAGGGATGCGAATAAAATATTAAAATATATGGACGACATTTTTATCGTATAATTGAGACGCTGACGTTGGTGGAGAGCGAGAATTATTTGTTTTGTGAGAGAAACGTTAGCTCTCGTTATGAAGCAAAAAATTACAAATGGAGCAGAAACCAATAAAATATGTTTAGAACAAACACAATATAATTTACAAAAGATTTCCTTCGTTATGAAATGTGACATTACTCTTTATTCAAGCTAAAGTTAATTAAAATCCTACCAAAGTTTGTGCTAATCTCTGTTCTTCCTAAATAAAGCACCCTAGTTTGGCTTTCTTGGAAAGTTCTCAAGACCAGTTTTGGACTTTGCCTACATCTAATATTCATGAAGTTATCTATTTAGTGAAAATATAATAAAAGATGGAAGTAATGACATAAAAGATATTGTGGCGTAATTTTTACTGTTGCCGAAATTGGTGTGGTGTGTAGTCGAGTTCATGCGTTTATGTGGTCATGAATAATACGGCATAATACATAAAGAGGCATACATAAAGCATATAATATGATGGCACTTTGGGTGCAGTAGTCAGGAGCTGTAAAGTATAGGTGTAACTCTATATTAGTGCTCCGTTTATGAAAGACACAAAGGAAATTATTTTCACGACTGTAAAAATATGTACATATATATAAATTATGTAGGTAGATAGTAATTTTATTAGAATGAATGACGTCAATATAGGTTCACAGTATATGGGTCAGCATTTGATTTGATCAGCATATTTATAGCATTTATTCCGAATGTGTCCTAGTTTTTTAGATTTTTTTACATGTAATTTCGAAGTTTCGATTTGGCGTTGTGTTAACATGAATTTTAATTAATTCTCTATACATATTGCAGTTAAAACACACATTTATAAATAAGAGTGGCAGAGGTTGTGGCCAGTTCGATAATGGCGGTGAAATACATACAATCATAAACCAAAGCCTTTGCCCATGTAGGCAGAAACTATACAGCAGTGTTCCACAAACTTTTTGTGTTCAAGGTACACCTAGGAAATCTTAAAATTTTGGAGGTGCACCATAAAATAAAAATCAAATTTTACATGATATTAATCAATATTTATTATTAATCAACAAAACAATATTTATTAATAAAATCAACAAAACATTTTTTTTTAGTAATCAACATACCAATATTTATTATTAATCAACAAACCTAAACTTTAAATAGCACAAAAGATATTTTATGCGAAACATGAGCTTGCTTAATTGAGCATAGGCGGTCCAAATTTGGAGTTATCATTGAAAGGGCTGCTCAAGAGGTCTCATCTCTTCGTCGATCGACTTAGGCGTTCTCTTTTTTACCCGACTGCCGAAGGAGGGTAATGTGTTTATCAGTCTTTGTATATAATGTATGTATTTATGTTTGTTCCTATGTGGCGTTCTAGAAACCAAACGCGTTGACCAATTTTGATGATTCTTACGATTCGTCTTAACCTTGCGAGTGTCACATTAAAACTGGAAAATAGAAAAATGGCGGATTTTGGGAGCCATATTGTGGAGGTTTTAAGAGGTGTTTTCAAAAATTTGTAAAACACTTATATGTTTAAATGTAACAAATTCGAAAAAAAAACTTTGACTAATAACTTATTAATAGTTAGTTTAGTTTAGTTTCGACGTGCTGTTTCCGCAACTCCACGACCAAGCGCGTATTTTGCGTAAATTATAAATAAAAAAAGTTAATTCAAAATATCAAAAAACCCGACTGCTTTAGAAGCAAACTAAATAGACGTAAACAAGAAGAAAATCATGCTGTACAGTCGGAGGATACATCTGGTTTAGGTCAACCAGCTCGTGACTATGCATCCTCCGACTGCACAGCATGATTTTCTTCTTGTTTACGTCTTTTTAGTTCGCATCCTAAACAGTCGTTATTTTTTAATTTTATTTTGGAAGGAACGAGAGATCAACGATACGCGGAGGAAAATATTCTGCTTAAAAACAAAGTCACTGAACTTGAACAGAAACTTAACTTCATAGATAAAGAAAAACGTAAAAATAACCTTGTGTTCTTTGGGACGGATGAAACAGGAAAAACTGAATGCGAACTAGTTGATTATATCAAAGGTATCATTTCAGACATGGGAATAAATATAGACAGCAATGAAACTAAAAATATATAGAAAATTGAGCGGTGGACATCCAGCCCCAAAAATCGTCTACCTGTCACTGTGATCTTATTCTTGCTGGAGCTGTATTGTTTTCTTGCCTGTATAATAAGTATGTATTTATGTACCTATTTTAGTATTTTATATTTAGTGCATCATTGCAAATGGCAAATGTATAGTAAGATCATGCTTAGAAAGCAGAGAATATTCATTTTCCAAACATAGCCAAAATAAAATAAAAATAAACACATAGTAAAGCAATTTTTGAAAATTTTAATTTAAATATGCGATCCGTTTTCATTTCCAACAATTCTTCCTGCTCGTTAATTGGTAAGTGTCCAAAAGGAATGCTCTCAGAGAATGGATTTCTAGTGTCTTGCGGCTGTTTACCTAGGTATTTTTCATTCGTCTGTCTATATAACTTTAAGAGATAACCTTAGTTTTCCGAGACACACCAACCTATGACCACTGGTGTACAGTGTGCCGCGGCACACACTTTGTGGAATACTGCTATAAGGAACGCCATCTGCTACGAAATATGCCATCTATCTACTGCTCATCTTGTGAGGCCATCCAGCGCTGCGTCTTCAGGAAGCGGTCTCGATCGACAATCCAGTCTGTGTGGAATGTGCCCTGCCGTGGCAATTCTTCAGGTATATCGGTAACCTTGGTTCTCTCCTTTGGATGATTTTAAGCCTTCTTATGAGGCCCATTGTGGGCGACCACGTTTAAATTCAGTTCACTTTCGCCTATCCGCTGAATGGCACAAAACCGGTCGATTTGGCAACACTTTGGGGAGACCTATACCACAGATAATATAATACTATACTCAACAGAGGAAGGTTACGTCTGAAATTATGACAGATAACGTGCCCGCTGATGAGTACAAGGCCTCAGTGAGAAACAATGAACATTCAAATTTGTCCCTCAACTTGACCAAATTAGGTCTGTCTGACCGCCTAACTTACCTCTGTTTCGACTAATAACAATATAACTGCATCCGAGCTAATTGGAGACACACTCGGCTACGACGTTTCACGTTAGCGGTGACGGGTTATCATGTATGAGCGTCTCCGTAGTTAACGTAATTAAATCAGTTGCCATGTCTACCTCGAATTCTGAGCTACACGTGGTATGAGGGGAAGAGATTTTATGGGAGAAGATGTAGTAGAAACAGTAAAGTACTAATGGGTTTGTTGTGATATAAATTATTGCTAGAGAGTTAGTAGTACAATTTCTTCTCATCTGCCAAAACGAGCGTGCGTTTTGGGGAAGTGCTTTTTGTCATTTTTGAAGTCCAAAATTGGTGCTGATTCTCAGTCTTACTTGAATAAATGATTTACATTTTGGTGTACTTACCTACTAGTCAACGTGGTGTGTGATTATCTACTTAATGAAACATATAACATAGCACATCGAGTTTTAGAAACACTTGGACGTTGTAGAGTATCGTATCTTTCACTCATTCCTCTCTCTCTGTCACATCTTACTCTCGTATTTAGTACATAAAATTATTTAATATAGTACATAAAATCAATATTTTTCTTTTTACATATAAAAAAAATCTGTCCCTATTGGAAGATTCTCTAGTTCTTCTTTGTTGCCTTGATAGTACCAATTCGATATTGTTTTTTTAATTTGCGACAAACACAATCTGTTTCCAATTATTTTCCAGTATTGTCTGACTACTTATTTCTACTACTAAAAGTTTACTCACAATATTTCCTTTTAATTATACTGAGAATGTTTATATTATTTAACAAGGTAGGGAAACTTCCGGAACATCGTAATCATTAGTCGATGAACTTCTCTCCCATAATGAGGTACTCACTTACAAGTAGGTACGTATTTACGTTAACTTACTTATTGTAAGTAACTTTAATATTCATTCTGGGTAATTAAAGGTAGTAAAGTTTAGTTCTCGGAACTGACGCCTTTGTAGAAAATAGGTGAGGTCAGAGAAATTAATGTTAACCACGTCTGAGAATAATTCTCAATAAATTGAATTTTCATATAGCCCACACCACCATTTCACCTTGTCTTTTAATGAATTGCAAATAAATTAATATCCTTGCTGTACAGACCATTTATTAGTGTGAAAGAAAATATTAAAACAAGCCAAGTGCGAGTCAGATTCGCGCAAGAACGGTTCCGTACCATTATCGCAAAAAACGGCAAAATAATCACGTTTGTTGTATGGGAGGCCCACTTTAATATTTATTTTATTCTGTTTTTAGTACTTGTTGTTATAGCGGCAACAGAAATACATAATCTGTGAAAATTTCAACTGTCTAGCTATCACGGTTCATGAGATACAGCCTGATGATAGACAGAACGACAGACGGACCGCGGAGTCTTAGTAAAAGGGTCCCGTTTTTACCATTTGGGTACGAAACCCTAAACACAATCAAAAATCAGGCGTAGAATGTGTTGGTACGGCTCAAACCATACCAACACATTACAAATTATATGTTTATACACATAATTTGTATCTGTTTCCTTTCTTGGAAACATAATAATAATATGCAATCTCAGGGAATACTTTCTAAACACCGACGTGGGTATGCATCGAGATGTAGTAGCAGTGGACAAGGGACTCACCCCGCTCTCCTTGGCGAAAAGCCTGTAGTGCTTGATACTAAAGACCGCAGGGAAGTATGGCAGAGTAAGGAGCTTCACGGACGCTTTTTCCGGGCCCTACATGGGCCCGATGTAGATCAATCAGCGTCCGTAGCCTGGCTGCGTTTCGGTGACCTCTTTGGGGAAACCGAAGGTTTTGTCTGTGCAATTATGGACGAAGTTATCATGACGAATAACTACCGGAGATTTATTGTGAAGGATGGCACGGTTGACATCTGTCGGGCATGTCACCGTCCGGGTGAATCGATCCGCCACATTATTTCTGGTTGTTCTCGTCTAGCTAACGAAGAGTACTTGCATAGGCACAACCTTGTAGCCAGGATTATCCATCAGCAACTTGCTCTGAAATACACTCTTGTGGCATCGGAGGTACCGTACTACAGGTATGTGCCCGACCCATAAAAAGACAATAAAAGACATATCATGATCACCTTGTACAAACACCAGCAGGTACATAAAATGTCAAGATGGATCATCAAACTCATTCCTTATTATTCTAAGGCCTTCTTCTATCATTTTCTTAATCCAATAACTAAATATTCTACTCTTCAAAATTTCGCCTTTCAAGGTTCAGAATGATAAAAGTAGATAGAGTATGTTCAGAGTATCATTCATTTCCTCCACTCAACTCTGGCTTGCCTAAGACTCCCTCAATCATATCTACAGTTGTATAGCTTTCTATTCATTTATTTTACCTTCTTCGATTCGACAATTTTTGTTTATTGTCATAGAGTCTGTGAGTCGAGTAGAGTGGAGGCAGTTTCCCTCAAAAGAACATACAATATGGGTGATAGATTTCTTCTATCAATTTCGCTCTATCAAGATCATCTTCAGTGAAAATCATCACCTAAGAATTAATGTCCAGTAATATTTTACCTGTTTCTCCACACGACTCAACCAGCGCTAAGGAATTACACCGACCAACGTGTAGAGGCATGTTGTTTTGTGGTGGCCGAGGTGTTGGTATGCGACAGCCCGGCTATGTGTTATGATGCTTGCTACTTTGAGCAGATAACCCACTGTAAATGTGCCTACAGTCCGCAAATTTATGCCAGTCTGGTTCAAAGTTAGGAACAAAATTACTTATACAGAAAGAAAAATATAGCTATCTGCTTCAATGGTTTCATTTTATTAAAACAATAACCGTTCTTGAATATCCGATAGAACCTTATGAGTAAATCTAAATTTTCTCAATGTAAATAGACTGTTACCAATTTTGTAACTAAACATTTATCAGCCATCGATTCAGCTGACCTGTTTCTAGTTTTGACGTAACGCGCCTATGTAAACTAATATAAAACAAGACGTAGGTATCGCACGGTTGAAAAGTCAACGCAATCTTGGCAAAGGGTCCCGTGTGACTCTCACCAAAGAAATTACCCGAGATTTGCATAAAGGAGACTCAAGGGATCGTCTTTGAAACTCGCCCTAAGTTTGTGGACATCCCAACATGCTCTATATTAAGTTACGCTTTGCTTTGTTCTAAGTAGTGTACTTTGGCACTAAATAACGGAGATACGTGTGAAGATAACAGGTTGTATCTATATCTTGGGCCTAACGTCGGGAGATATCCGCCCTTAGTCGCAAACCATAAGGAATACGTGGGCGACGCGCGACGTTAGAGCTCTAGTTAACAATTATATTGCGCGAGTGTTCTCCTCCTCCGCACTTAATTACGGCAGCGTTAGTTTGTTATCAATCAAGATTGACACGCCAGTAGTTGTAATAAAATATATTATGCTCTAATTAATGATGTACTTATTCGTAAATGTCAATTAGTGTTCAGGCACGGTATCGGCACGCTGTTATTCAACGCAAATATTTCAGTTCGGTGCACATTTGGGCGTGACGCAACAATTGAGTGTGCGGATAGTAATTTAAGATTATCTCTCGGGCTAATGGCGGCAGTTAGACTGACTATCTGGCACACGTCGGACAGCACATTTGTCCACGCGACAGGTACAATTACCGGGAACCGGTCTCATTCGTTCAAATACCTAACCGATTTACCTTTATCTGGTCCTCGCACACAATTATTGTTTTGTGTTGCGCCACTCTATGGTACACGATCAAAACATAGTCTAGTCTCAACGTAGAATAACTCAGTATAAGAGCCTGTAGTCTTAACGTAGTCAAATCTCGTGAATGCTCTTACAGATAGTTGACTATACTAATGAAATTCTTGATCATCAAAACTCTAAACAAAGACGTCCTAAAAGTTTCGCGAGTACATACGCACAAAGCTCGTAATTTCCCCGGAGATGTCTAAGGCCCCTAGTTAAATTAGCTTGGCTAAACATTCCTTAATGAGCTATATTTTTCAACTGTAGACGCTTCTTGAATGTTTTCGTCTCCATATTTTTTTCGTCTATAGACTTCATTTCGAGGGCTGTTTATTTATTCAGTTATTATTTATTTAAATATGGGCTATTCACATTGTAACTCCTGGAAAGTAGCTTTATAGTATGGTATACAGAATTACAGACTTACGTAGAATAAATCAACGATACAAAAGGGAAAAGCTTGCAGCGTTGTACGGCTTTAGGCATTCGAGGTTTTTTTTGGGTTTTATTTCATATTTTGGGTAAATGAAAAGCATTCACTGAATAAATCACGACAAACAAATCTGCAAAATATATTTTAATTAAGTAAACTATTGTGTGTGATGAGTTGAGTAAAATAACAATATAGTAATGTGTAATATCTTATTAGTTGACATAACATTTAATTATACATTAAATCGAATAAGCGGCGCGAATACCGGTAAGTACCATAACGTAAACTTTGACACTATAATAGATGTTAATAATAATTAATCTTGCAATATTAGCTGCAAATAATACCCTCGTATATAAACATGAGAGTGCCGTGCAAATGGCGTATGTGGGGCAAATGTTCACCGTGGGTAATGTGGGCATATTAACGTGCCCAACGATCGAATACGCGGGGCGTGTCACGGCTGGCAGCGACATGGATGCACGAACGTAATTTCTTCAAAGATGAGGGTCGCGATAACAAGAAACCTGACAGATGTCCAACGTCGCATCGACGAGGCAGATTGACATGTGTCCCGGACCAGCTATTACTCACGTGGCTTTTAGCTGATTGTAAAGCCATTTTTGTTAGCCTCTGATAGGATTTTTGTTTTTGATTGGTTTCTACAAATCTATATAATAATACTTGAAGAGACAAAAATGAACCCATCTCAAGTATTTGCGTAAACAAGGAGTGTGAGATTTGGCATAGTTGATCATTTTTTTTTTAGGAATTACGGTCGAATTTTGGCCACTGCGACCAGTTAATATAAAAGCATCAACACCTAAGCATCCCTTAATGAATACAATTAATTTTAAAATAAAATAAGCCCCATGTGGTGGAACTAAAGTAATTAATTACGCAACCGTTTAGACTCGTAGGTATTTTGCAATCGGATTTATGCATCAGTGTTACTAATACCAATTCGATATAATCGTATTAAACTACTCTGACGTTGTGGGTACCTAATACGTGTATAATATCATTTATTCACTTTACCTAAAGGGATATTTTACTAAGGCTTATAGAAGAAAATAAGATTTACTCTAAAAGCCGACTGCGCCAATAAGAACTTATTATCACACCGACAAAGAAACTGTGGCTACATGAAATCTCACAAAGAAGTGTAGGTAGCAGTTTTTCACATCAACAAATATGATTTTCTTTATGTATTACCATAGAAATGTGTAATAAGATCACACATAAGTAAAAATATTCCAAATCATAAGAAAAATAACCTGGTTGTGGAGTTGTGTCACACTCACACATCACATCGGTGCTAGAGGAAAATAACGCGAATAAATGTATCTATATATATTTTTTTGTGAACACTTTTCTCCGAAACTTTCCACCTACTATTTCAAGTTTTTTATTCAACAACTGTCAAAACGTCTATGGAGTGCGCACACTATTTTGTGTCACAATAGGGTATTCCCGGGGCGTAGGGGCGTAGGCCGCACTTGTGGAATTTAGTTAGAAACTTAAGGAATTTACTTGGCCGATCTCTCGGAGGTGAAGTAGTGTTGGAAGTTATTATAAGGCTTGTATTTTCTGGGACGTTTTTAGACGAATCTTTTGTTATCTGTCCTATTGAAAGTTTTTAACGGGAAAAAGAAATGCTTGTCTTCATACTAAATAGTATTAAGGACAACAAAGTAGTTCTCAGATACACACAACTTACAAAATCATTAACAGTACAGTGTAAAACAGCTCTGTAAGCAGCTTGCTCGAGAATGTTTCGCCCGTGTTATAGCCAGACATAGACTATTGATTGAAGAGAAATTCTTTATCGGAATAATTTATCATTTTCAGGCAGAAATACTTCCAGCTTTTACTCGATCTCCGAGCAATTCTTACGTCCAGAGGCAAATCTAATTTTAATTTCAGTACTTACCTGTCCATTCCATTTTAGATTTTTACCGCTTACATAAATCACTCATCATTGACATTTAAATATGATGTCCTAATGAATCATCCTGCTGAATATTATCGGATACGGTGCCAGTAATAATTTAAGCCGATCATTTATTCCCCGCAGTATATATATAATTACAAAGTAAATGTACAAAATACTTGAAGCTTATCAGAAAGGCCTCATCTACATTTCATCGTTGGTCGTTCGCGAGATAAATGAATGGAGGATGGTGGTTTGATTACTATTCATAAAGTGGCGAGTTGTGCGCAAACAAAATTGTTACGTCGGAGTAGCCTAATACTGCACGACGCGGTAGGACGCGACGCGACGCGGCTCTACGCGGCGCGTCGGGCGCCGACCCTGCCTCCTGCTGGTCGACTGTTGCTGCAAATCAAAAGGGCACAACACCAAACTTATTTTCCGGTTCCACGGTCTCATATTTACATAACAGATTTAGACGCCTCGCTAAAATGAAGCGCGGCTTTTTAAGTACAAATTCTGGAAAATGTTCCAATCCGCCACCTTCTTTGTACATTATTACAGATTTTTGTAAACGCGGCAGCTGATTTTAATAATCTACATTAAACGCTCTGATTTGGCAGATGTCTTGAAGTTGCCGTCAGTGTTAATTTACCCAATCCTTTTGTAGAAACTTATGCTGAAGTTTTGGCATTAATCCCATTACTTAACGTTTTGATTCTAAATTTCTATTATTTTGAATTTTATTGTATATTTGACATTGCTACTGTATGGCAATTCTTCATTGGAGTCTTATCCTGTAGTCATTATCCAGCTTGTTTGAGCCTTGCGCTGCTAATTTAATGAAGGATAGCATTGCTCATTTGCAATTGCGTTGAATTAGCGCTTCAAAGAGCCAGAGCACCTGTATGCACCTCGTTATGCAAATTGCTGTGTGATTTCTCCGAGTTACTTGGGTGTCAGTTGCTCTACACAAATTCTCGAGAGTGTGACATGACTTAGTGGAAGTTCAGGCGTATTCTGCTCATTACCGGCACCCATTTCTGGCAATTAACTTGACACAAACATCGAATTATTTTTGTCTACATTGCTTCCGTGCCCGACTTAGCTTTAAACCGTTTTAAGTAACAAACTCGCCTATCATAGCTAATTGTAGTTTAGTTCTCATTTTGCGCCATTTTTTCTTGGATTGCGAGAAATCCTCCGTGAAGATAAAGCTCTTTGCTGCTGAACTCCGTTTGATACGATTACTGGGATACCGCTTCGTGGCATATCGATTACACGCTTGAATCAGCAACGTTAGGATTGTCGTATCTATAGAAATATGTTGTGACTAACTGTGAAATACTAAATGAACTGATAAATAGGTAGGTACTTCTGGTTTCAGTGAAATATTGTCAATGTTTTAGTTTATCTATAAGTTTTCTCCGTGTGCGTGTAATTTCCATTTAAATTTCTTAAGCCCTCGCGGTTTTTATTATGAAAACTCAAACGTCCAATCCGTGAAATAAGTAATACAAAACATTCGATTGTTTAAAAAAATACGTTTATTTTGGATCAAATACTTTTACACATTCAATTATACCCACCAAACTGCGTAACAGAAAAGAATATTTATTTATTTATATATACTTTATTGTACACCAAGATAAAAACATTACATACGGAAACCTTAAAATAAACACAAACATACAACAGGCGGCCTTATCGCATTCTGCGATCGCTTCCAGGCAACCCAGGCAATACAGCCATCTAGAAATATATCTTTTAAATTTGGTTTTCTTTTTCGTTTTAACTATTTATTTTCTATCAGATCAGTGAATTTTCATAATTAGATCAGTGTATTCTTTAAAAACAAAGCATTTTATCTCTTTTATGTAAGTGTTAGTTTCTGTTTAGATTCAGATGAATTCAAAGTTTTAGAGCATGGCAGGTGCACTTACTCTTAATAGCTAAGAGTTACCATGAAATTATATCAACGCAAGTATAAGCACTTTTGCATTAAGTCCACTCTCATTTAACTCTGTAAATAAGAAAGTCTCGAGAACCTGCTTAATAAGTAGGACTTCGTTATTTCCTATATTAAGTTCTGTTAATATATTCCAAACACGTATTTAATAATTTAACAAGGACTCGAGAAAAGATTTATATATTGTAGAATAAAATTACTTTAAACTAATTGATGGAGAGAGTTTGGAATGCTCAATTCGTAGTACCTACTTATACCAATACTTTGCTTGATAGGTACTTTTGTCGATATTTTCAGTTTTGTTGCGAATAATATTTATATTACCCTTATTTTATCTTATCTTGTGGAGAGGCCGAGAAATAACTCGGACACTTCGAGCCATTAGGATCTTTTGTGGTCCCCTAGATAACTTATTCCTCCCCAATCTCGTTGAAAACTCTTTTCATGAGTTTTACAACGAGACTAGGTGATATGATCCTATAGTCTTCCGGTTTTGGATATCCAATCCCTAGGAGACTCATTCGCTTACAAGCCAGTGCATCGCATGTGCGCAGAAGGTGCTGCATGCGTTCCGTATGTTCCACGCACAACCTGCACATGGGTGTCGCGGTTATACCCATCTTCATGAGCATGTCGTTGGTGCCAAAGTGGGCAGTGAAAGCCCCAAGGAGGTAGTGGATTTGCCCCTGCTCATATTTCAAATGCATTTCCGCGCTTTGAACGTAGAGCCCAGTAATTTCTTTGAGTGTTGCAGACCGGTTTTAGACAGCCAATGTATATGTTTACTGTGGTCTGCAAACTCCCTGAATGTGGCTTTCACTCGTGAAAGCGTGCCTCGGTACGTCGAAGTGCCTACACATGGTTCTGGACCCACAAAATCATTTGCTGAGTCCTCTCTTGCCAGTTCATCTGCCAATTCGTTACCATGGATTCCTTTATGCCCTGTGACCCACATCAGTCTTATTCTGTTATGCTTCCCAAGCCCGTTTAGTATCATCCAGAACAAGTTTTGAGTCTATTTTGTAGGATGCCATGTCTTTGATTGCAGCCTGACTGTCACTAAGAATATATATATATTTACATCTGGTTCCTCTATCTATATTCTCTACAGCACATGTTATTATGGCATATGTTTCTGCTTGGAACACAGTTGTCATCTTCCCTAAGCTATCTTGCTATATTTGTAACCTTTTGCGTATATTCCCGCTCCTGTACCTGATTACATTTTGGATCCATCAGTGTACCATATCAGACTATCTTGTTCTGGTGGATCAAGGCCCTTCGTCATTTCTTTCATTTGAACCTTGTTAGATCATTCAAATACAAACATAGTTTGTATTTTATCGGATATCTTACTTGTTACTCGATCGATTAACAAAGTTGTATAGAAATCACATACGTAAGTCATCATCCACAAGTCGAACTTTAGTATGATATGTACTTATTTTTGTATGGGTTTTGTAACTGCAGAGTAGGGTCGAATTCTGAATAGAGTATTTGGCGTTAAGAATGTGTCAAATCCAAACTCAATGCCAAAGTTTGACTGATTTTCAGGTTTAAGTAGAGTTTGTCAAATACTAAAATTTTACATTCAAATAAAAAGGGCATATGCCACAATTGGCAGTAATTCAGGCAGTAATGAATTCACATAAAAGTTATCTGAAACGTAAGTTCTTAACATAAATAACAAAACTGGCAATCTGGCAATGAAAGAAAAACAAAGTTTATCAGGTGCCCCTTATCCCACGCAAATTGTAAGTCAACGAGGGGAATGAGGAGAAATGGCAGCCGCGGGCATGAAGCCGGCAGTCTTAATAGATTGTGTACCTTATGTGTATAATTGAGCGATGAATGTCAAGGATCCTTAATTATATGTGTATAAGAACCAAATTTGCTAACAAAACATTCAACTTCATAGCCTTTTCTCAACATTCTTGCTCTATAGAATGGAGAAATTTTATGCAAACCGACTTTCTGACTTTCGCAATCCCCAGAGATTACCGATACCGTAAGCTTAGCCCCTTTTTCTGTGGGTCTTACCTTAGGGTTCTTAACCCTTACTTGAAAAATATGTTTAAAATGTGTACCGATAAACAAGTACCTACGACACTTCTTTTCGTGAGTAGGCACGGGCATTACGAGAATAGCTCGTGCCAAGTCGTGCTCATGTCATGATTAAGTAGTCTGCAAGAATAGTGGAGCTAACTTTAAGGTGCGCCAGACGTACACATGGGCTGTTTTAATATTAGAAGGAAAAGAGACATACAGGTACTTATCACAGGGGTTTTGAAATATTTCCCACTCTCGTAAAAAATCTGTGCCTAATTTTAAAGGCCAATCTTTAGCCCATTGACAAAGGACTATCTTGGTATTTTTGTTTTGATGCCATATTAGTTATAGGCGACCCCAAAAACCACAAAAACGACACCTATGACCAAAAGTCATGTCAAATATTTGATTCAGTGCCATCTTGAATTTTGATTTTGACCCCATATTCGTTATTAGCGACGCCGAAAACCCACAACGCGTTTGAACTCTTTTTTCGTATAATATATACTATGCACTTCTGCCTACCTTTTCAGAGAATACAAGTGCGATGTAACGTCTTAAAAAAACATAGTGAAATATGAAAAAGACTGTGATAAGATTACCTGTAGAAAAGGCTGGGGTAGGTACATTACATTGAGCAATCATTTACTTTAGCTATAGTTAAAGTAGAAAGTTAAGCCGATCTTTTAGAGTGCATCTGAGAAGCTGAGCAAACATTTATGAATATCAAAGGTTAACTGGAATTGGAGACAGTGGGGATAAAATACATTTTATAATTCATCTTATTCAAGTTGAGTGTGCAAGAGATGTTACGTGAATACATTTAGTAACATATTATTATAACTTTGTTCTAACTCTTAATGGAGTTACAATCAGTTTTTTGTTCTGTTCTGTTTTGATTTCTTTGAAGTTAGGGACTGTAAAAGCAAAGCTACAGAACTTTAAAAAAAAAATCTTATTAGCTTTGACTTTTGTTAAAATTGATGATAAATTTTGTCACAGTAAGAGTGTGGTAACAAAAATAAAACCAATGATTTAATAACCAGATGCTAAGGTCTGTTAAAATACCCCCTTATTCTATACGATTGCTACGCGGAAAATGGAGACACCTACGAGCAGTGCGCTTCGCCGTAGCACTATTACGGCAAAGAGACCACATGACGTCACATGATTAATTACTTGCATCTGTTACAAATACGAGTTATGTTCCACACTTTGTTTGCTACTAAAATAAACTGAAGGAACTTTAATAGCAAACAGTATATGTAACCTGAGTATTAGAAGTACGAAACTGTGATCAAATCAGCTTAACTAGTGTTTGTAGGGACCCCTCTTGGAACTAAAGTTAGCCTAGCTAACAGACAAGATACTAACTTAGTTCTTCTTACTGGATTTGTGGAAGGGCAACTTTGACTTACAATAGACGTCAAAGTACTTGATTTGATCCTAACCTCCTCCTTGTCTTGAACTAAAAATATTGGTTTTAAAGTGCTCTTTCATTCTTGTTTCAGTTTTGTTATTGAACGTAAGTTAGTATTATATTAATATTCTTTGATCATAATGTTTTATGAAACATGCAATATAAAAATCTACACATACATATTTATGTTATCAACATGTATCTCGCAAATACCCTCACAATGGGTTTATTTACCAGGCGTGTGAACACGCGGGAAAATTGATAGCTTTTTTTTTCTTTTCATAGTAAAAGAATTGTGTGAGTGGCGCATCGGGCGCGATAACGAGGTTTCCGCACAAATAGCAACACGTGTGTAGCGGCTAATGGAGCGGCCGCCTGTCGGTCCCAGCCGGCCGATCCGACCAGCCGACATCCAACGGCCGACATTACCCACCGCATGTCGGCTCATAACAAATATTACAAACAATTCACCTGATATTTGATTTATAATTTGGCTAAATTGCGGTATGAGTCGGAATAGGAATCAGTTTTGGCATAATTGTTTTATGCCAGACCATATCGAATCAGCCGTTTTCCGAGTAGACAGAATTGAACTACATATCTGTGGCTACAGAACGCTCGTAAATTTCGCCGCCAGCCTATAATGTTCTTTACTAAATAGTTAGGTACCTATTTGCTAAAAAGGTGAGACATTGAAGCAGAACTCGTTCGACAGTTACTTGTTAAGTGTGTCCTACATCAATCAGAAAACGATGCAACAGCTACTTATCATACATACAAGTGATAAAATTCGGACGTAAACCGAGACATTGCGGTGATTGGAAGCGATCGTTCAAAAATTATATTTTTAATTTATCCATAAAATTTTCACCGAATTAATAGCCGTGCTCATTTCGTCGTCATATTATGATTATGGAAAACCGATAGGCGGACGATTGATCGGAACGGGATAAAAATTTGTTCAATATGTTTTACAGACAAGTTAATGCGCTGCGGGATCATAGCTCGTTGTTTGCCAAACGGGAAGATGTTACCTTCCCCGCACCCCCGCGCTTTTCCGTTTTGAGAAAAGCCTAATTTCCTGTGGGTGCTCATTACGCTTCCTACTGTACTTTTAACAGTTATTTATGTATAGGTTATCATGTTTTCTCATCGCTTGATATGGACAATGAACTTTTTAAAAACGCGCAAAAAAATATATCTCTGCATTTTTAGGCAATGTAATAAATAAAGATTCCATTAGGGTCGTTTAATCAGAATTGTCATTCAACTTGATATCTCGGACGTTTTTTGTATAGAACTCAACGCTTGGATAAAATCTGGCAAAAACGTTCAGCTAATACACTCACTGTAGGTAAGTGTAGGAGTTGGAATAAACTTGTCATAAACTTTTTTTATTTTGACACTTATTACGAATTACGAGTCCCAAAAGTGGTTCGTAATGTTTCCCCCTTCCCTCATGTAATTTTCCGCCCAGAAAACTGAAAATAAAAGTATAGAAATAAAATTTAGTTTGACGTAAATTACGCCTGCCTGAAGTTGTTCAACTTTGGACGATAATGAACAGTTCTAGTTCACGAGTGAAAATATTGTATTTTCTGACTAGACATTTGTCATAACCAAATGAATAATCCACCGGATAAAGAACATACTTGTATGTAACAGTAACACCCGTTCAGTATCCGTTCATGTTCGCGGTCAATTATAAACGTAGAGCATAACAATTTGGCACTGAGCGTACAGTGGAAATACGTAGCAAGTACCACTAGTACTTGTACTAGTGGTACGTAGATATTTGCGTGTGTTATATGATGGTGTAGTGTGGGGAACCGGCCGCGTGCGACCGCACGACATGCGACAACCGCAAACACGTCGCATGTCGCGTGTCGCGGCCTGTCCTGCCCTGTCGACCACTTAGCATACCAGACCCCTTTTACGTAAAATATCGTATATCGAAAACTGTTACAGGACGGGCTTAACCTTCGAACATTGAACTGTTGAGCTCTCTCTTCAATTACGTGTTAAAACTCCATTTATATTTCATGATAACTAAGTTTGTTTGTTAACCTTTGTCGTGTCCTTCTAAACATTAATCAAGAATTAATGAGGTTCTTAATAAGATTTTTGTCTGGATATTTTAAGATAAACTAGTTTTTCTAGTAATTTGTTGAGATAATGGATGGGTTGTACACTACTCATTTTACGAAACATAATATTTCATATTTGGGGTTAGGCAGAACTATACAAAGCAATAGTACCTACACCCAGATTTAGCCAATAGGGATGTCCTGGGTAGAAAAATGATAATTCTATGTAGTCCGTCAGTGAGATCATCAAATAATATTGGACCCGTATTTTTTGCTTTATCAAATAAATAAAAAAATAACAAAGATAAAGCGCAGTATAAAGTGTAGCACACCGCGACGATACACGATATTTCAACGCACTGTATCGTCGTATTTTATTTTGTTTAGGTGGCAAAAGTACAAATACGTGTCCAATATTTTTTATTAATCTACCTGATGGACTAAAATGTTATTTTTAGTTAACATACCTATTATGTTAAACTCCAATGATATAAGAATCGAGCTCCCAATCCATTGTAAAAGTTACACAGTTACATCGTATAGATGAAAAAACTCAATCACACATTGACCAACTCGGGAAGGGAATCTAGGACCTCATGTTCAGCTACTACGACAACTAAACCAATAATATAGGTCAATCATATGTATTGCGTTCAGAATGTATTACATAGGTAAACACATACACTTTCTGCAACCGGCCAAAAATAAAAAAGTATATTTATGGGTATCCATTATGTTTGATATAAGTTGACAAAGGCGTTGGAACCTGATATTTTTAGCATGTCCACTCCCGTTGCGAAAATACATAAATAGTAGGCATTCGTATTGTTATACAAATTCAATCCACAGCTTTGTCGTCGTGTTTTTTTTTCGAATAAAAGCCAGCGTATGTTCGCTTTAAAAGCTGGGTCATGAACCATGTCTATTGTCTGTATCAGATTCCATACAAGTTATGAAGCCATTTGGTTGCAACAAACAATCCAGCTTTGTTTTTATATAAGTTATTTGAGGTTTAACTCTTTTTTTATTGTACACCAAAAACAACATTCAATACAATGTGTTAATAAAGTACATGAAGAAAGGCGAGTTTAACTCAATCTCATACACGTCCACCACCAACACCTCCACCTTTATCTCTTATTATATTCTCTTACAGCAAACCCTAGAGAGTAACAGAGAATGATGACAAAAGAAGTTAAGATCCAGTGTACAATTGTAAACTAACATAATCGTTTAAGTAAACACTTAACCAAGTTCCAATGTGCACCCTATAATTTAACCCAACGATATCTTTATGTTATCGCTGAGTTAATTACCCATGGTGTTCGGTAACATTTGCGCTAGCGTATATTACAAGCAAACATTCATGGTTCGACCTGGATCTCAGTAATTGTGCTAGGATTTATGTAGGTTTGACGACGCGTGGCGCCCGCGGGCTAGGGGCTACCGCAGCATCGCCGGCACGACGCCTTTGATTAACGGTGCCATTGGACGGACTCCGCCGCCAATAAACATTACTATAATACGTCTGCACGATCGCTAGTACCGTTTGTATAGCCACTGGGATCCAAGTAACAGCTACACCGCCACTACCGCCAACCGACCGGCAAACGACAATAAATTTGTCTTAATAGCAAGGGTGTGGCTTTTAGCGTCCGACAGCGAGAACGATCACTACACGTTAGCTTCGTACCGGTGCAATTCAACAGCTCATCAAAACGATACAGATGAATGATATTTACTTGAAAGAGGAAAATAATAAACAGCTTTACAAACATCTTTTCAGCTTTGATAACTTTGTATATTTCCCAGTAAACAAGATAATATTAGCGCGCGGATTCAGTACATACAAAACAAATTTATTTGTGAAGGAAGTTCAAAGTAAAGAGCCGATAATATAATAAATTATGCGTAGTTCCCGTTCGATTTCATCAGGGTCCGCGAAGAACTCGAGGGCTAATTAAATTGGAAGCTAGTTGAGAACAAAGTGACTCGTTAATGTGATAGTGTTGCTGATGCCGTACCTGACCCAAAACTTTGTCTTACACCTCAAAGGAAACACTCGCCGAACCTACATTATGAGAACTGTTTTACAAGTTTTTTACATTTGCTAAATTGCTTCTCTAAATACAAAACTAATTACTTGGACTTATATTTGACGTGGTTTGAAAGTTTTTAGTAGATTAGTACGATTTCACAGGCTCTGTAGCGTGGAAATGAGCATTAATTAGTTTGATTTATAACTTTTATGATTTTGGTACATCAACCGATATCATTTACTAATAAATAATAAAAAATAAATCTTGGCAATACACAAGTTATCACAAAGAACCAACCAGAACCAAAGTACACAATGGAATAAAATGAACAAGATAACACAATGGAAGTTGTCATGGGCCTAAACACGGAACACCTGTATCTGGGTGGCCCAGAAATGCATCACAACGTTTAATAAAATTTATTGTAATATGATTCGAGTATATACCGTACTGGATCGTATACAAGTATCGAAGGTATTATTACCGTTATGAATTTAATTTATTGATTCCCATATGACCCCATTCAACGTGGCAATGCTGTCAGTCTTCTGGGCACGTTCCCAGGTGACAGCGATTTGGAGTAATACTTCGACGCCTAAGTGTACCTTTCTTTTGTATATAGTGTAAGTAGTTAGATTTAGTATAATTTTGTATAGTTTACTTATGTTAAGTGTTTAAGTATGTACATATTTACACCTTTGTTTTACGAATAAATATTTTTCCATATGACGTATATGATAAAGTAATTCAATTGAACGCGCTTGGATTGAAACGAAGTGTATTGAAAATCTAGTGTATCAACGCTGTTTGGCCCCGGGCGGTATTAATAATATGAACACATCCACTTACTACCGCGGCGCACAATACATCCACTACTAATTACTACACATTAACATAATGGGACTTTAATATAAATCTGTTTGTTTTATATCCATCATTTTAGCTTCCATTTTTCCAAAAAGGAGGAGGTTCTATGTTCGACTTCATGTTTGTTTTTTTTTTGTGTATTTTCACCGATATCTCCGTCAATTGTGGACCAATTTTGAAAATTGTTTTTTGGTTTGATAGAGTATGTTCCAAAATTGGTCCCAATTTGGCGAAGATCTGATGAAGAACTTCGGAGATATACAACAGAACTCTTCAATAAATAACGGAAAATCTCTCGGAATTGCTGCAATCGCATGTCTGTTTATGATTTATACCATTCCATAACATAACATCACGCCAGTATACTCTAAAGGAGTACGCAGATGTGTATAAGTTCACCATGGTACACTATCATTTCACCGGTTATGTTCAAGTTTTATGGTATTCGGATAATCTATTCTGGCATTATAAGTACCTTACTAAAGGCAAGTTGCTTAATAGGTACAACAAAAAAGTGAAAAATAAAAAGGATTTTTACAAAAAAAATACTTCCGACTGCCAACTAAAAACACTACAAAGTAAAAAATAACATTAAGCCGGTTCATTTACAAAAAGGAAATAATTTTAACAAATTGTTTTCACACTTCTTGTAAAACAATTCAGTAATAGATACTTAACGTCTGTAATATCATCGGTATGACTGTATTAGCCAATATCGGTAGAAGTTCCAATTATTTTCTTGTTAGCTAATTGGTTTGCTCAGTCAGAATCGCGTAATGCCGTAAGCGTGCACTAATAGAAAATACTTCGTATTGCTACGAGGGATTACTTTGTATCATAACATTGAACTGCAGCTTATTTTCTGATGCATTTTCTCTTAGCTGGGAATCTGACTAGCATTTGAATGTAAACACGATTTTTATTAAGACTGATATTGATAAAATTTATAATCAATGGCAGGAAACAAATTTTAATTAATGCAAATCTAACATACAGATACAACAAATGACGCTACTACTACTAAAACTATTTAAACCCTCGGCAGACAAGTTGGGTTTATCTTAACCCCGACTTGTATATATATTAAAACGTAACCAAATAAGTTGATTTTCTTAGTAGTTGGAGTTTAAACATTACCGCGTCCAAAAACAGCGTCGGATCCATATTAGGTGCCCCAGCGACGTGTGTACGCGGGTGTAAAGTGGTTCGGCGGTGTTTTAACCCCACTTTGTATGGCGTCGTAAAAAAATATGTGAAATGTTGCATGAAAAAGTTCCAGGACCACGACAAAAGTAACCAAAAAGGGCTCAGAGATGTTCCTTTTGTCCAAAAAACAAAGATAGGAAGACTTTGAACGGTTCTTTCGATTGTACCTAAGCTACAACATAGGAGTCTTTAAGTCAAAAGTCAAAAGGTTTCTTCTAGGCAACGTGCTTCACCGTCGACCACATCATCGCCTACCAACAGGTGAGGTATTGGTCAAGTGCAAGCCCAACAACAATAAAAAAATAAAACATGCGATTTAATGTATTAAAATTTTACTGATTAGACACTCGTTTTAGCTAACGTACAAAATCGCCGCGGCCTCTTGCCTTCGACCTTACCAGTGATCATCAGCTGCTCGAGATTATGACCTTTCTTTTAGGCCATATGACCAAAGAACTCCAGGATTCTTTGCAGGCAGTTGGTGGAGAGCCTAGTCTTGATGTTCAGTTGTCAAAGGATAGACTCGTTTGTGTGGAACGCAGTCCAAGGAATTAGAAGCTCCTTCGCCAACACCACATCTCTAAAGCGTCAATGCGATCACGATCAGCCTTCCTTAGCGTCCACGTTTCCGAGCCGTAACTGAAGATGGAGAACACAAGAGAGTTTACCAACTTTATCTTTGTCATCCGAGATATGTTACGGTCTCTCCAGATTTGCGCCTTTGGCCATACCGATTCGTCTCCTAATTTCATTCTCGCAAGACCTTGTGTTGCTGATGGTAGCGCCCAGGTAAATAAACTCATTTACCTTTTCGAGGGACCTGTATTAAGTGAGTGAGTTGGTGCAGTCTACAACCATAACTTTGGTTTTAAAATGGTTGATTTTAAGACCTAATTTCATGCTGATCTTTTCTATCCTTTCCAGCAGCATTTCCATTTCAGCTTTGCTGGCCGCTAATAGCGTTGTATCGTCTGCGTAACGGAGGTTTGTAACTCTAGTGCCACCAACAGTAAAATGGGCGATTTTACTGTTGGTGGCACTAGAGTCGTTATGCACAGTTCTCAAAAGTTCGCTGGATGATAAATTCTACATACACGTTAAATAGAATGGGGGATAGGGTGCAACCCTAACATACACATTTTTCAAAACTAAAGGGCTCCGATAACGTCATTTCAGCCTTTAGAACACCCTGGTTGTTTTGGTAGAGCGATTGGATCAGCAAACCTACCTAGTTTGATGAAGATGATCACACACACAGACCACAGGTTTGACCAGATGACACAATCGAAAGCTTAACTATATTCAATAAAACACAAGATGACAGGAGTGTTGATTGCGTAGGACTTTTCGATCAGCCGCGAGTCCCCATGCCCTTAACGAAACCGGTCTGCTTCTCTGTTTTTCGACAGTCCAAGAAGTAGCGAATTCTTTTATTGATTATGTATAAAAGGATATTACTGGCGTGTGATATGAATGCCATAGTTCTGTAGTTGTCACATCTGGAGGTTGATTCATTTTTTGTGTAGCGGCAGTTTAATTGATTGTGCCCAGTCTTCGGGCCATTCGCCCGTACGCCAGATACTGTCACAAATTTTATGTTTTGCGCTTGCTCCTAACGTTTCCATTGCCTTTACAATCTCGGATGTTTTCCTGTCTTAGAGTGCGGTAATCGCCACTGCGACTTAAGATAGCAGTATAGGAGGTTCAAGATTAAAATTATCCCATGCGATAGTGTGACTGTGGGGATTCATATAGAGACCCTCGCAATATTTCTGCCACCTTTCTGCTACTGCGTCTAAATCTTGAAGTCGCATTCTATTTTCATCTTCAACCACCTACGTTTTGGGTTAGAATTAATTCGAGAGGAGTTTAACTTTCTGAGTTGTACTTTCCATAGGGGGATTTTCTTGGGTGTACACGTGGTGGCCACCCGATTCCTTCCACGGCAATCATTTAGAGGTAATTTCAGATCTCATGGCCATTGTGAGCCGCTTCATGCAGTGATGGAGGTAACGGGTTAGTTAACCACCGCCCGTGACCCGGCGTTGAAGCAAAATCATCAGCTTCTTAAAAGCTGGGTTGTCCTCCTTTCTCATCCGGGCTTGGGATGGATAGGTTAATGCACTAAAAAAATGTAAATATGAAGAAAATGTGCAATCGGAGGATCAGGTGGTCAGCCAGCTCGCGAATATATATCCTCTTTCTTCTAATTTACATCTTTTTATTTCGTTTCTTAAGCAGTCGGCTTTTTGATTTTTAAATTAACTTCTTTTTACAAGTAATGTTAAATTTGATAAAATTTTATTCTTTAGCGTTTCATTCTTTAGCTTAGTAACTTACCTAACACAAAAACGCATTTAAACTTGATTCGCTAGATTCACGCACAAAATAGAGACAATGCCTTGTGGGGCTAATTTAACCCCACGTTGTATGAGTGAGAAGTTTTTGTCACTTTCTATGCCGAAGGTCAAGAAAAGTTCACTCAGAAAGAGGCCTATTTTTTAAAGAAAACTTATAAAAAGAAAATTTATATCAGATTTATGTTCAAAAACACAAGTAAATATTTAATAGAGTCGTAATAAATAGCCCACAGTAACATGTTTTGTCCTTCGAAGTAAATCCAGACGAGACAAAATAAAATACAATAAGATATGTGATTGAACACCGGGCGTCGGTTACCTTCACGACAAAGTGACTTTTATATTCTCCGATTTTGGTAAAATCTTAAAGACCAATTTAGTATGAAGATAAACATAATAAAAACAAAAAAAAATGGGTTTGAATAGCTAGTTCTACAAGAAATTCAATCGGGTTCAATATTTACAATTATTTTGTTAATTAAGTGATTTCTACTAGAATTGTTTATTTCACAATGAGATGGACTAAAGCACTAACTTTGATAAAACTATGATCGAAGCCTACTTAAATTATTTTAACTACAAAATAGTCCTTTGAATGGACCAAATAATGCTTGTGCTTGAAATGGGCTCACAACTCCACACTCCATCTCAATAGTCGTAGTAGGTATAAATTACTCATATAGACTGATACTTAACCTCCATTTAAATCTGTTGCATTCTATATATCTCATTGATTTATGAGTTCACACGTATGACGGAAAAATAAATATTCATTAATAAATATTTTTTAAAACAAGCTTTTTCGTATTCTTCTCAGCAAACCCCTTCATTTGATGCCCATATCATGGACGTATAAATAAAATTATTAGTCCGTCATTTAGGGCCACCACGTTCACCATATTGGATTTAGAATGACGTCACTTACCTAACCGTGCATTGTCATCCAAACTAAACGTCACAAAATTTCATCTTAATCGGTGGAGGATATCTGCTATAAAATTCAGTTGCAAGATTTGACCCGAACACACTTACATACATACATACATTGCAAGTTAAATAAAAGCTTTTAACAAATAGATACGCATGATCCAATTAAGTAAAATTTCCCTTTGTTCGCCAGACATCCAACAAAAAAACAAACAATATTAAATTAGTTCAAAAACCTGTACGAGTATTGCTGTTACAGTGACTATTCCATTGCGTCCCATGGGAGCGAATATCCGCTCTTTTTTATTTTTATACTTGCAATCCAACGCAGACTGTATGAGTCGATTGAGGCAAAAGGGAAACCAGGGTCGTTTCGGTGGACCAATAATACACAACCTGTAACCATTATGTTATCTGGATCGTATATATCTTTACAGCAATTACCTGGACCTCTACAAATAATGGCAATGTTTGAAATGAATCGTCAAAGATTAGATTATATAATATATTTGATGAAAATCGGTTCAGCCGTTTAAAAGTTATACGCATTTTACTCTTTGAATCGGGTTATTTTCACAAGATATCGTGTCATAATTACGCGTTTACACGTAATACGTATCGTAACGTATACACGTCAAACTTATAACATTTTGTGTTAACAGGGATATATATTCTTTCGCTGGTCTATTCTATAATAGAACTTGATTTTTCAACTTAGGTTCGTTTGGTCTAAACCAACCTTAAGAAAAACTATTCGTCCACCCAATATTAAAAATCCTGAAGGTTCTGGTGCGGTATTCAAATTACCGTTTTTTACAGGGATCGGTATTCAACTTCTTAATTAGTTCAGTAACCATGATTATTTCCGTGTAACGGAAGTTGTTTACCAAGAATACTTGAAAGTACCATAAATAAATCTAAAAATACTCGGTAAATTTGAGGAAACGTTTAATAGATATATAGAAGGAAATGTTTTTAATAAAACCATCGCGGCTTTTCCAAGTAACAGTCAACAGTTCAAGTTTCTAAACAAACAGATTACAAGGATGTAAGATGTATATAAATATCTTTGTATGAAGTTTACGATATTTATAGAATCACCTACAGTAAAATAAAAATTCTCTTGGCGATTATGAAGCCCTGAAATATCCAATTATTTAAAAAAGTTAGATAATTTGGCATTCAAATGCCTAACACTTAGGTTATTTCAACGAGTGTCTATGTTTGCTTATGTACAGATTGTGTGAAATCAAAATAAAAAAGATAGGGCCTACCTTTGTCACAATGTGACGTTTGAGCTACTAGAGGGACGGCGGGTTGGCTCAGATTTTATTTATGTGCTGACTCATTCAACTGAAGTCCCAGTAGCCGGAGTTGTATTCTGTAATTTTGGTTAATTAGTACTAGGCTGCCTACAGATGCAGGGGCGACCTAGTACATATAAATGTAGCCTTTTATATCTAAATACCTGTTAAAGGCTGCGAGCCTATTGCCATTCATCATCAGCCTTTTTATGTTCCCACTGCTGGGATACAGGCCTCCTTTCTGTGAGAGGAAAAGAGCCGTAATCCGCCATACAGGCCCAGTGCGGGTTGTCATGTCGGATGTCACATGTCTTCGATTTTTTGTTTCTAGGATATGCCGGTTTCCTCACGATGTTTTCGTTCACTGTTTTGAGAGCAGTGGTGATGAAATAATTTACACGAAGTAAAGTATTGCCATTCACCGGGCGCAAATCTAGACTTTTGATTTCTACTGATCAATTCCTGATGGAAACCACAATACTACTTTGTTTGACATGATAACTTACTCACTACAACATGATCAGCAGCAGTACTTGACCACTACACCAAAGAGGCACAGGACGGTTAATTAGCAGTTAACACATAATCACGAAAAATGCGAACTACGATGCTTGCTCCTTTTTCTTCGTACACGTCTATAAAAGCTCGACGTACCATTTTAAGAGAAATATCAAAGTAAATAAATAAAGTAGTGTATTGTAAAAGTCTTCCCGCAGCCACCTGGAGTCAGGTGGAACCGGGCGCCGGGCGGCTGCCTCAGCGCTTGTGAACCCACAGCCCGCAGTCCCACAATCTCGCACCCAACTCTTAATTCTTATTGCCCACGATCAGATCCGTGCTCTTCATTTTTATTGTTTCCATCATTAACTTCTTTGTCATCAATACTTTTTATTGGTTCTTCGAACTTGAAATTACATCTCAAAATGAAGTGAAATTGTTCAATAAGGAAATAGCCGTAACTCAATCATAAGATTTATTATATTCAGTATTTTGTAACTTAATAAGTGACGTTTCCACCAAAAAAAGCCAAAACAAACTTTGTCTTGAAGTATTCTTTCTAAAGTTTAGAAATTCGAGTTAAAATTTACACAAAAGAGCACAGTACTCGTATCAATCGATTTGGAGAGTATAAAAGTAATGATCAAATTCAACTCGAATTTAATATTGAAATGAAAGAACTGTAAAACATTTACTAAAACAATATGAGCGTTAACGAAAGAAAAAAGTTGAATTGAAATTAAGTTAATAGTCAGCAGCAGCAGGCAGCAGAAACCGCAGCACTGTAGGGATTGGCTATGAAATAAGCGACCAGTCGGACACCTGGATCAAGCAGGTTTTAGCTCAGGATTAAACCGGCGGACATAGACACATAACATATGTGACCACCGCAAACTACTGGGCGTGTTTTGTGCAACTATTTCAGTTTGAGGTACCGAGCGTTTGGCTTTTAGGTGACCTTTTAAATGGCGTCGCTTTTGTCACTTAGTAAGGCATGTTCAGTGTAAGATTGGTTTTAGTTTTAAAACTACACAAATGTTCTTTAAAAATACATGTAGTACGTATGTTTTTAATATATTGATTTTTATAGTGTTTTACAGTACAATTACAATACCGTGTAATCATAAAGATTTTATAAAGAAGACATCAAAAAATATTAAAAGTTCCATAGGATGGTTAGACAATAACAATTAAAAATTAATTAAAATAAGACCATGATAACGCATTTTAGCCAACGCACACTGACCCTTACCAATTTTGATATAACATACAATAATATAACAATGGACGCAGTTAATACAACTAAGTTTCTTGGATTGACTATAGATCGGAATTTTAACTGGAAGGCGCCCTAACTAAAAGAATAATCAGTAGTGCGTACGCTTAGTACATTCTTTCACGGATGGTTAACATAGATGAACGAATAACCGCCTACTACGGGCTAACGGAATCAATTCTTAGGTACGGGGTTATCTTTTGGGGCAACTCCACTAATACAAAATTTGCTCTCAAAGCACAGAAGATGTTTAATTTAAAAACCACTGATAGTTGTAAGCCCTATTTCATACGATGTGAACTATTAACATTGGCAACCCTTTATATTGTAGAAACTGTAATGTTTGTTAGGACTAATAATCACTTATTTCCCCGAATGGCGGATAAATTTCCTAGAATCAGTCGTGATCATAGTCAAGTCTGTCTACATAGAAGTAGGACGGCACTTATGCGCAAAAGTGTCTTTTGCATGGTTCCTACTATTTATAATAAGTTACCCAAAAGTTGGAGGGAGCTAAATAATGTCCAATTGAAGAAACTATAAAAAAGTTCTTAAGTAAAAAGGCTACTACACTGTCAGCGAATTTCTGTCTCAATCTTTTATTTTGACATAGAATATTATTGATATTTTGACATTTTATGAACATTCCATAGCTTTGGCCTACTTGTTTTTTTTATTATACCCAGATATTTTTTATTATGATATTCTACACAGATCAGACATTTGCTTGATATTTGACATTGCAATTATTTATTTTAAATCTTTTTGTTCGTTGACATTTTTGTAATTTATTATTGTGTTTAAATTATGTTTTGTAATTTTTCATGATCATCATCATCATCATCATTTCAGCCGAAAGACGTCCACTGCTGGACATAGGCCTCCCCCAGGCGTCGCCACATTGACCGATCCCGTGCGTCTCGCATCCAGCGCCTTCCCGCAACCTTAACCAGGATTTTTCATGATATTATTAACATTTGATTGATATTTGACATATTTTTGTGAGATATTATTATTAATTGACATTTCCATGTATATTTTAAATTCATTATTATTGATTTTCAGTTCTTTATTATTGACATTTTGTAATTATTGTTTTTAAATTCATTTTTATAATTGTCCATTATAATAACTTTGATAATATTTGCACGCCATAGAATGTGGCAAACATGTCCGAACTGTTATATTTTTTTTTTCTGTTATTCTGCATGCACGTATTATTTATGCCTGTATGTATACACGTATTTGAGCAAATAAATATATCTTTATTTTTGCAACAAAATTGACAGACGACGGACAGACAGACAGACACGTGAGTGACATAAATAGGGCTCTGTTTGGACCTTTCGGGTACGGAACCCTAAAAACCACGGATTACTTATACAAACGCCAGACTTATAAAAAACGAACCTCCCATTCTCCGAAATTGATTCATCCACTCACGGAAAAATCGTAACCAATAAACCTAAACAGCTTCATCTCGCGACACATCCCTTGAATCGTGAATAAAACCAAAGAACCCAATTCATTCTCACAACTTCTCGGTCCCCGTCCCGCCTATTTCATGGCTCATAACAAAGAATTAAATGTAGCGTCGGTTGGATCCGGGATCGCTGAGTTAGTGCCCCGTCGGTGGCCGGAAACAGGTGCTGCCGCCCCACCCGCTCTTACAACTCACTAATTTTATATAAATGTACGTACACCGTACATATGTACCGCCCAACGCGTATGTGGTCGAGTGATTTGTCATATAAAATTTAAGCACCTGAAAATGAGTCATTTTCCGATCGATATTCCATGCATTTGCAGCTGAATTTCAGCTAGTATTCGGAGAGATTAGGCTTATATTGTTTGCCAAATTCAACGTAACCTTTAAATTTAGAACGCTTCATTAACTTTGCTCTAGTTACATGAATCATTGAATATCATATTACGTTTACGTAAGACACACGTTCTTGGCGTCATAAACTAAGAAAATATTTACAACACAAATGTTCATTTGTTATGCTCTTAATTAAATTACACGGCATTTTTGTGAACAAAAGCTTTCAAGACGCTCTTTGGCCTCGCACACATAGAATGGCACATACATAAATTATCACCTGTCACCGCTCAAGGCATTATTCGCAAGTGCTGACGCGACAGGCGCAGCGACCTCGTTTGATTTGTGTCCTGTCTGCTGACCCGTTTGATGAAAACAAGACACACAATACCAGCCCACAGAGGAGTCACACCCAGACACAATTGAAACAAATTAACCCCTGAAAGAAAACAATTAATCACAATAAAGTAGAGAGGAATGACTCTTCCTATTTTATCGTGCACCTTACTCAGCCAAAAACGCAGTAAAAACAACGAGTTTTGCAGCTGAAACACATCTCCAAATTGAATTTGACTGGTTACGTGCTCGTACGGCCACACATCTACTACCGTAATGGTACCAATCGAATTGAAATTTTAAAAGATGCAAATACATATAAAATGGCTGGAATGTTGACCGAAACAATCTCTGCAACCATCAACAGACAATGCAGCGTATTTCGGTGTTGAATCGCGTATATTTCAAGCTTGACATATTTTATATTTACAAAACTATTTTAGACCACACATTAATAACGATTATTTTCAATTTTATCGCAGATACAGATATTTTTTTTTGATATCATGAATTGAAAACGCGTTATTTTATGTTTACCGTGGTGTATACAAACTCGTACACTGGCGGATATTGATTTTTTATTTGTTTGAAGCTGTGGATAATGGACGCTTTTATGCAAATGCAGCATCCGCACTGCATCATATACCGAGCGAGGTGAGCAAGAAAAACAAACAGGATGAGCCCGTTGTCCATTATACTCTCATACCTACGTACAGTGATGTGGAATAGCGATTACTAACTTTATTATGTGCGAAGGGGATGAGGTAACGTTTAGTACAAACGAGATAACGGTAATTTATTAGTGGATACATTTCAGCAGGTTCTTTAATAATAAATAATAAAACTGAACAAAGTCAACGAGCCGTACGGCGTCGATGTGTAGTGTTTGATTCTCGCTGTGCACGAATAATTTATGAGCTACAGATATTTGTTTCGAGTCTGTTTGTGCGTGTGATTTGTGAATGTAATAGAAACCATGATATAGGGAATGCAGTTGTGGGCGTGAGTGGCTTTTATTTATTAAATTTTACATATACATTTAGTTTACGTTACAGATAGGAAGGAGGTGGATTGATTAAATTTATCCATAAAAAATGAACCGATTTAAAAAAAAAATAACACTAAAAAATGCAAAAATAACTTTCGTTTCGGGTGTCGGTGTCTTTGTTGCCTCTTGTTTTATCGTTTTTCAACACCGACTTCCGAAACGAAAGTTATTTTTGCACTTTTTAGTGTTCCTCTTTAGAAGTCGATTTATTTTTGTGAAAAAGCTTTTTTTCTCTTTTTTAGTTCTAGTATCCTATTGCTAAAAACATAACCTTCCCTTTTGCTTCGCCGTAGTCGGGTAAAAAAGTAAGCAATTTCTATATTAAGGTACCTAAAGGATTGACAAAATACCCATAATAACTTAATTTACACATTCATGCTGGTCGCTATGGAGTTCGTTTGTATGTTCCATATCTTGAAAACTGCTGAAGCCATTTTGATGAAACTTGCACTGTGCCCTAAGTTGAAGAAATGGAATCGGAGAAATTCGTAGACGAACATACATACATACAAACATAAACTTATGAAATTGGGCACACATGTTTAGAAGCTCATTTAGAGTAACAATATGTAAATATTGTGCAATTCCAACTATATTACATACATACGTGGCGAACTGATTACCTCCTTATTTTTGAAGTCGGTAAAAATTTACCGAGATCTAGACATTTCTTCAGTAGTTATGTTTATCTCTAAAAGCAAAACAGCTGTCATTCCCGGTGACAGCTACATAAGCTACTGGAAACGTGTTCCCAATCTCTAAGCTCTGCAGCCGAACTTTGGATGACAGCATGCGGCATGCTACTATTAGAACACGACTAATAGTTATTGCCAATCCATTTGCCTTTAGGTGGTATGATTCCTTCGCTGTAGCAGTTTGCTATGAAATCAACATCAAACAAAAACCCCGTAATCAACGAATAATAATCACAGCCCAAAGAGCAATATAACACTCTTCACAAAGTCTGAAGTAAAATAATAATCTTTGAAGCATACTTCTAAAATTTCAACCGCCAACGGAAAGTCTGCGGGGTCAAATTAATTTTAAAGATATTGAGCGATTAGAACAGTTTCAAAGTTGCAGATAACATTCGGATTGAGACAAAGATGTTTGTAAGTATTCGCCCCACAATCGCATCTTTGATCTGGCGCGACTTTGACGTGACTTCAAATAAGTAGCGGCTTATGTTGATCTTTAGGTAAATACGGCACATCAATATTTAATAATGGAAAAATATATAACATCGTGTAAGAAACATTTTTCTTTTTCCCTCTTCTTTATATTATGAGAGCTATATAGATACACAAGGAAAAGAGAGACAAACCTAAATGAGATTACGTTTTCCTACATTCGTTATTTCTGACTAAATAGCTCTTTACAAAAAAATATTTAAGACATATTATTATCTGTAATGAATACGGTTTCATATGAATTGGGGCCTTGTAAATTACAGGGCTGAGGCCATTTTGCTAATAAAACCAAATACGATACATTGACTCGATAAACGCACCGTAACGAATTTGTGGTGAGGTTGTAAGTAGCACAAAAAAATCTTCGACAAAGTATCCATTAGATACGAAGGGACTGCTTTGGGGTCGTTTAAACTTGATATAATGAAAACTGAGTACAGTTAATTCGATCGTTTTAGTAGATATGTTAGGCTCAAAAAGCGAAAACGCTTATTGATCGAAAAATTAAATTGTGGTTACTTTCAAAACGCAACGACACGAATTTCAGGTTGGTTGGTTTGACAATTTTGGTCATGGGTGTCATTTTCGTGGTTTTTGGGGTCTCTTAATAACAAATATGGAGTCAAAACCAAAATCCAAGATGGCGTGAACAAAAATTTGATCCACGTACGCCTTAATGTTCTGTCATTAAGCGCACGTAGAACATAACTAAATTTTACGTAGGTGACGCGTGTATCAGCTAGCCATAGACCGCGTCGAACGAATTACATAGGTAATTATTTTGAGTGGCCAGGCTCACTATGATTTGAATTGGTGATTGCAGTAATTTCTAGAGCACGCTCGAGTGGGCTTGGATCTAAAGAGATCACGAATTAAACCATCAGACCTCGAGTAATTAAATTACTCATTTTAAACAGAATTTACGAGTTCAGCGACTGAGCAGTAAACACAGTCGTCGGCAGAATGATAAGCTTCGCTCAGTTAGTATTTTTTGTTTTGTTTTAGCATTTTATATTACCGTGTTTACAGTCCAGAAATGTCTTAATAATTCAATTTATCGACAACAATAAGTAGTAGTTTTTAAAACCTTTATACCTGTGACATATTCAAAGCCAAGTGCCGTGTTCCATACCGTACCATGATTACCATGTATCTTCAAAATTTATGAGTAAATGATAGATTTACAAAGAAAATTCGAAGCGTGCAAGGCCACCTGTTATTTGAAGTAAAGACAACCAACGCACAATCAACCGACAAGCAATCACCACACATTGTTCGAAGCTCTTCAACTATCTTCCATTCGCAAAGAAACGAAAAGGTTTTCTATTCCACTGATGTTTTATTTCATTATACTTGTTTAAAGGCGACTTATTGTCAGCATCAGACACATTAAACAGTTCCCAGTAAATGTCCTTTGAAAGTAGATTAAATTAGGTTAGAAAGGGAACGACATGGCTTAAATGAACAAAGAGTATAAATGTGTACTTATTTGTGTGTACTCTTTTATGTAGAGAGTGGGGACGTGTTTGTATTATTTTATTTATACTTATAATTTATTAGAAATTTCACAATCGAAATGTATCGACGTGGGTGTTACAATGATTGATAAATTTCCATTAAACTGTGTTTCATCTAACATTTTTGTGATTGATTTCGAATATTACTATGTCTTTAGTGCTAGCGACCGTTTATGGAGGCCATTAATTAAGTGTGCAAGTCACCCCCTGCCATTTTATAGCTGTTTAGTTCAACTGTGGTCAAGCAGGGGCCAAATAAATAGTTTAGTAGAATGTTCCCAATCGAAATGTACTTGGGCGACACAGTGATTGATAAATTTTCATTCATTAACCTGTGCTTCATTTGACATCTTTGTCATTGATTTCGAATATTACTTATTATTATTTTGCCCTTTATTCATTACTTTTCTTCTTATCTACATTTTTAAATATTTTTATAAAATAAATAAAAATAATATAAAAAATAGAGGCCCACCGGTACCGGGAACAGGGTCCAAGCTACCGGCGGTCAGGGCTCTTATTTTTATTATTATCTATAGGCTGACGCTTGACCACTATCACACCTGATGGTAAGCAATGATGTATTATATTTTACTATTTCGGCACCTGTGTTAGCAACACGGTCTCCGAGAGAAAACAGGTATACATTTTCAATATTTTACTTCTTTATTGCCAATGAAAAGCTTTTGTATGAGCCACTAGCGGCTAATAGCTTTTCCGTTAAAGTTATCTATCGGATATAATCACTAAACTACGGCAAAGCAACGGTATCCTCACACGATAGCGAGCTAGCTAACATAATTTCAGTTCACTTTAGAATCAAAGCCAAAGCGATACATCCTGATAACTACGTACCCAAACAGGTAACGACTATCGATTTGTGGGATTCCGTTTCTAGAACAATTTATTTATATAGGTAGCATTGAGACGGCCGCAAGCAGGTACGACGACGACGCCCGACTAGATCAACTGCCAAAACCAGAGTCAGGCCCGCGGATATTACGCGAGACATTTAATTTTCTACGTGAAAGGATAAGGCAAGTAGAATTTCCTGGAGCATCCTGAGCGCTCAAACTGTGTTACGACTTTACGAGTTTACGGCCGCCTTAAATAGGCGCGGGACATAGGGTAAGCATGACAAGCGTTTGTTGTACTCACTTATATTCGATTCAATTTGGACCGTTCCGCCGATAGAACATCTATAAAAGTACGAGGATCGATTTTAAGTTCCGATTGTTGTGCGAATATTAAATTCTGGTGTTTTCCTGCACGTTTAGGTTTATAAATAAGTAAAGGATTCAATAATCATGTTTTAAAATATTGGTTTAGATAGGTAACATTATCAGGCTTGGGTAACGATACAAAATACAGTTGTTCTATGCACAACAACTGTGTATCGCATTGGATACTTGGACCTTTAAAAGAGCAGTGTCAGGTTCGCGACAAAATCTGGAACAACATGCACGTCCTTAGGAAACTATAAAGAAATTTAAGTAAATTTAATAAATATTTTCATAATCAAAGCATCTGTAAGGGCTAACAGAACAAAGCATGTGAATGTACTATCAATAATTAAGGCATTAATTTATTTGCTCATACCTACTCGTATATATAATGTTGTAGCCATAATTATTATTAGATTGTTAATTTGAAATTATAAATACATAACATAATACTACTTCCATATTCTAACTCGTAAAAGTTTGTTCAACCTGCTATTTCCACCGATTGCACGCGTCTGTACATATGTCTTCACGTGTTGTAACACGTGCAGTGATTCAGAAAAATACTAGCATCAGGTTGGATATCCGACACACCGAACACGATGCACGTCGCTCATTTGATGCGAATCTTGAGAGGGGGAAGAAACGCGGACGGGGTACACACAGCACACAGCACAGCGTTCGTTCATTATTAACCTCATATGTCAGACAGATCAGACAGCAGTACACTTGCTCCTAAGCTGCCCTGTTCTCGCTGGCTACAGGGCCAAATACTTCGGTGACCCAGGTCCCAGGTACCTGCAGGAGATAGTCGGCAGCACCAGGGCGCTGCTGGCCCTTCTCGAGGAGCTGGGGTAGATCGAATGATGTAACTGAATCCAACCCATACGCTAAAAACGCGCTCAGTCGTGGAGTTGCGGAGACAGCCCGTCGAAACTAAAGTAAACTAAAAAACCACATTTGTCATTGTTGCACTGATCTATTAGCGTGAGCCCTTAATTACTGAAACAATAGGAAAGCCATTGTGTCTCGCGTAGATCGACGTCTTAAACACACGAAAATCCCACTTGCACCACAAATCCCTAAATCCTACTCGCATCACTAATTAAAGCCATGTATTTAAAACATCGTTCTGTCACTGACTAATTGGCAGAAATAGAACGATATTTTAAATACGTGTAACTTCGTGCAAATGGATCTGAAAGTTGCTATTAGATATAGGGTATAATTTAGACGGTCATCAAAAATATTTTTAAGACTCTAAGCTTAGGCACCAAATAAAATAATTGGTTCCCAAAATGGGTCAACGGTCACCAAATTCTATCCAACTCAAAGATTAATATACCGGGTGTATTCGTGTTTTTAACGAATTAGTCCAAGAGCGAGCGAAGCGAGCTCAGGAGCTTAGGGCACCCCGACACGGACAGGTTAGGTTCGAACGAGATGCCGGAGCCGAAGTGAGCGAGCAAAGCGAGCGAACTCGGCTCCCGTCATCTCGTTCGTGTTAGGTTACTTTAGACCCTGCGGACGGAAATAGGAGCCCCGCACAGCGGGGCTCCGTCGACTTTAAAGGCGTCCATATATTTTTTTGGCAGTCAATAATACGAAAAAATGGATTTATTTCATAATATTTTAGGAAACGTTATTTGGTGACCATTTATCCATTTTGGTAACCGTTTAGAATTTTTTTGGTAGTAAAATAGGTACTTTTTTGGGCGGTGTTTAAACACAAGCCTTAGATATATCTGTTTTAGAGCCCCCGCAAACTACATACTTTTTATCGGCCGATAGTTTGGTCGGGCCGTTAATAAGTATGAGGTAGTAGTAGAATAGTATATGTACGCACGTCACAACGATTCGGTAATGAATGTAATTTTCAATCGGACCAAATTGTCGCTGGACAAAAAGTCTTTAGTTGGCGGGAGGTCTTAGCGTCGACGAAAACACTGCAATTGCATTGAGTTAATATTTTGTTTTTGTTTTCTTTAAGTAATGGTTTTATAATAAGGTAATTCCCGTGTAAGTATGAGCAAGCTTAAATTTGCGCTCCGTTTCTGAATCCGGATGCGAGGCGAGCACGGCGCGCCGGAATACACCCACCACATTTCCGTATTTAAATTGCGTGGATCTTCGCAAACATGTTTTAGTTAAGTGAGAAAGCCTCCGTGACTTCTGAGTTTACCTTCAACATTATAAACAATACGCAAATTATGACGTCAGTGACGTCACATGAGATGTTCGCAAAATAAATCCAGTTTCATTTTAATAAGTGAGAAGCTTTCGTTGGAAACCATTAACTTAGGGAAGGTTATTACACCAAAAAAGATGAGCTTAAGGCAGTTTAACCCGCTATTTTTCTTTCAGAGTTCCACTCGGTAACCTTTCTAAATGGACTCTTATCGTCTTAATGTAGAAAGTATAACCAACCACTTATCAGGTTTTCAGTAATCGCTGAATACAATAAAATTCAATATCGCGGTTTAACTTTTGACTCGACGGAACTTGAAAAAAAAACCGTTAAAAGCCATTTCGCTGCAGTTTTTCGCCGAAACGGTTGATAATTCTATTTCGCCGCTATCCGAGAGTGCTGTGAGGTGAAATTATGAAGTACTATCTTTTGATAAAAAGTGAGTTTTTGATGTTATTTGTCGGTTAGGAAGACAAATTTTGAGGACGGAAATAAACATACAAATCCTCAGAGCTCTTAAAGGCAGTGACTTTTCGGAATACTGTAGCTTGTTAGGCAGAAATCGGCAGAATGATTTAGGGAGGAAATTTAATGAATGTCACAGGAAAGATCTTGAAAAAATAACACTTTTGGACTGTTATTTGTATATTATAAATAGCTGAAGCTGGATTCAAACTATTTATTTCAATATCTATATAAAATTAGACTATGTATGGTAAATCAAAATTGGTTTGAGCATGATTTTAGCACGGCATGATTTTAGCACGCTTGCATAACTTAACGTTATTAACAAAATATTGGTGTGCCAACATGCATCAAAGAGATTGGGTAGCAATGCATACAAACATGTTTACATCCCAAACACTGAGACTACATCAATGTAACACAAGCAAACAATACTTTGTTTAACCTTTGCCTTTACGGCACAAGCTTCTTTATGTTTAGACTTCCGATACCTGTGTTTTACTTAGATTTGGGCATCAAAATATTGTGTGTAGGAATTCGATGCATGTTGCAATATTATTTCTTAACTAGGTCTAATTACTAAAGACTCACCAACTGGATTCCACCTCGAGAAACAAAATCGATAGTTATTATTGTTATTAGCCCTATTTTCTCGTTATTTATTTACACTAATCTAGGGCTTTCTGCCGTCCTCATGGTGACTGATTCGAGTGAATGTCCTTCAAACTCGACGACACGGTTGGCATAGTGGTTGAGCGATCGACTGCTGCGCTGCATGTTGCGGGTTCAATTCCCGCACGGAACAAATATTTGTATGACCTACAGGGACAGGGACCGGGGAGAGGGGGGTATAAAGGGTCTGTTTGTTTGTGGTATGTTTGTAAACGCACCCACGATACAGGAGAAATACCTAGGATGGCGCAAAGTTAAAAACAAAAAAGTGACTTGGAATATGGGCCTTTGAAAAAAAGATTGCTCGTCTATTAGGTATCTTCCTCCATTTACCTATGATGAAAGCAGACCGATGGAACTATAATTAAAAGTTGATAAAATAAAATCACAATATCATACAGGTAATCTACCGCAAAGTGCCTGCAGACAGACACACCAAACTAGAGATTGGAATGGATTAAGGCCGGGACACACGACAAACTCGCTATAGTTCACATCTCTGGCATGCGAACAACCTAAGCCACCTCGTTCTTCAAACCATGTTACTTAGTAACACAGCACCAGTTTTCGGAATACTTTATCCTCTGTGTATCCACGTCCTAAGGATTGCTTTTGGCCAACGTGTCAAGAGCACTCTCTATCTACAACATTCGTTACACTTTATTATTTAATGAAATGGAGTTTTCCTTATGTCAACCTTCAGCGGGAGAGAATAAAGAGCTAATTTGTAATTGAAATACTCTTTGGTGCCTCGTGAATTAAATAGTTAATTGTTAGAAAAATACAGACGGATAAAAGCCACATCTACAGACATAGCTGACTTTGTATAAAGCCCTGTATATGTGGAAGGAGCTGTTTGTGAAAAAAGTAATTATGTATCCTGTTTACGAAAATAACTTTACTTTCAGCCTTAAACTCTCAATTTCGTCCGTCAAAAGAGACTTTGGCGGTGTAGAATAGCGACGGTAGGTAGCGATTTCAATGGACATACCCACATAATGTATTTGTATGTTGTGAAGTGCCGTCAATCCCGACTGAAAAAGGTCAATGGCTACTTGAGTACGTACTCAGTTCGAGAGCTGAACCGTTTCCGTTTATCGATTAAATTTTACACAAACCCTTTAAAGTCGCTCATTTTATCTGGAGCGAGATGTTGTAAATAGGTTCGTTTATAACTTGGGTCTTATAGAAGCGATTGTAAAATACAATAGCTTTAGTCTAAAATAAATACTCGTACTATCAGTTAGCTGCTGTTTTTATAATCCTTATTGATTTCAAAATGTAGTGTTATTTTAAAATATATTTTATCTACACTCACAACGTAATGTTCCGAATATGAATTCAAAAAATCATGTATTAACACATACTATACATTCGTGGATAGGCAAAATTAAAAAAAAATGTATATTGCAACATTTGCCTTCTATTTTCAAACAACTGCATCATGAAACAACTTTTTAATTTTTATAGCACACTTTTCTTGTTAATTTACTGGCGCGTATGGGCTCATTGACTTAATGTAGAAAAGCAGTGTCAATGTCTATAGATGTGCGCGCTGCGCTGTCATGCCCAATAAGTATCTAAATTGACCTACCACATATTTTTTCCGTTTCCACTTTTGTTTTATTTCAACTGTATGAGTGAAGATAAAGTAGTGTATGCAACGGCATATAATTAGGTATTAAAACACTCGCGTGAAATCATTATCACATTCGGCTTCGCCGATATAAACCCACGCTCGTGTTTAATAACCCCTATAATATGACCATTGCATCAACTACTATTTTTTGTTTTCCAACGTTACGTTCTTCCAGTGTTTTAAAATACTTAATAAAAGAATCTACTTAGATCTGCCTTAGAATAGCACAAGTTTATAAATCCATTTACTGCTATTGACACTTAATATGTAAATTCACACTGTTTTTCTGAGCAAGTTAATCAGACCGATCTTAATACTTCGTAGAGCGACTCTGCAAAACCGTCTCCATCTAATTGTTTGACGATAATTCGCTTTTAAGCGGCCATTTATCCAGTTACTGGTACCTTAGTTATGAGGTGGTAACTTGGTAAGCTCTCCTTTTGCATAAACACACAATGAGGGTAATCTTAATACGCGTCGGTTTCAATGTCTAGAATTGAACGAGGTTAATCAAATGGATTACTGAATGTGTATGGAAAGGTAACTCATACATATTTTGATTTGTTTTAGTCTATTTCGAGAAAAGAAAATTAGGACACAAAAATTATGAAATTCATGAGCGAGACTAGCGATTAATCTTCTACTTGAAGAAAACATTTCCTTCTGTGAAAATTTGCCTTGTATTTATTATTGTTTATTAAATAAAACAACTCGCTCAATGTGTTAAAGACGTGGGCAGAGTTAGACATAACGCCAACGTTGAAATGTCAGCCTCGGCAATCCCCAACGTGGGAGTTGTGTCAGCTTACTGATAAAGTAATAAACCAGTTTCAATGATTATTTTCCATTATATTTTACTTGAACTCGTAAAATAGATGTTGCATAGCTAAAATCCGCTTAAAGCACAATTCTGCTGTTCCCTCATTTAGGATGCCAATCACAATTACGAATAATATAGCATTGTGTGTCGCCATTTATTGAGAATGCAAGCAAACGTGAAGTAAATGTTTTAAATCATGTACGTCTAGTCTAGCCTGCAGGGAAAAGGTAGCGAGTGTAGTTTTTAGGGTCCCGTACCCAAAGGGTAAAAACGGGACCCTATTATTAAGACTCCGCGATTCGTCTGTCTGTCTGTCCTTGAAATATCAACTGATGATGTATTTCTGTTGCCGCTATAACAATAAATACTAAAACAGAATAAAATAAATATTTAAGTGAGTCTCCCATGCAACAAACATGATTTTGTTGCCGTTTTTTGCGATAATGATACGGAACCCTTCGTGCGCAAGTCCGACTCGCACTTGGCCCGTTTTTACTTGTACAGACAGCATCCACGTAACGACGAGGTGGAACGCACAATGTTCTTTTGTGTTGACGCTACCTGCATTTTGTATGCTGGCATCTGCCATTTCATTCGTATAATAATATCGCACGGAAAAACTGTTGTGTTTTTAATTGACGTCACATTTACTGTCGGTTGGTTTGTTAATATTTTTTAGTGCACGATAGTAGTTTTCTTATGCAATAAAATTCGGGTTTTCTTAAGAGTGCCCTAGTCCATACAAACGTAGTATGGCGATTACTCCATTGTTTAACAATGAACGTTCAAAATAGAAAATGATTTTAATTTGGTTTATCTTTATCTAGCCCTTTATAGAAACTAAAGAGTAAAATAAACATATATTTGAAAGTTATGAGCGTCGAAATTTCCATATTTCAACTCTAGTTTAACGCATCTTTGGGCGGAAATAAATACCATAAGACGGACAATTACAAAACAGTCACCATATAAGAATAGATTAGTAGTTCAAAAATGCAATTTATCAGATACATTAAGTAGTTTTTTCATGATATCCATATTCCCAAAGGTCTGTTTATAAAATTTCACACGCTCGTTTTCGTTCTAAATCATCATCCATTTCATATTCTATTCATATTCTTTATTGTACACAAAATAAACATTACATATACAAAAGGAAAACTTATTTACAAAGGCGAGCTTAACCCAAAATTGGGTTCTCTGACAGCAAACCTCAGTGCTAAAGATATGTAAGAAATATATATAGATAAATAATAAAATAAATATAGATAAATAATAATATATATAGATATATATATTATTATTTTTTCGCTACAAATTTGCAAAATCTGTATTCGTATGCGCACTAGCTTCTAAATACTCATCACAGTGTCTATCCTTTGGCACGTTTTGTCGGATGAGATAGCATGTATTTTACAAAATAGTTCGTGCCGCCACACATGTTTGCCCTGAAGGATGAGGATACAATTTATTAATGTAATAAGGTTTGCCTCAATGAGCTGCAGCGAGCCGGGACTACCAAAAAACATTACAATAGATTTAAACTATGTTTACAAACTAACAACAGATTTCTGACATGTTGGCGTATTTAGCAAAGTGCAGTGAAACGTATGACAACTTTTCACATCGTTCCCTATGAATCATATAAATACCAGATTTTAACTTTGATTATTATTTTCGATAGGATATAGATATATTTCGATAATATATATTGGATATAGGGTGCCTGGTCAGCTATTTTGTGGTGCCATGTTTAATAGCGTTCCATTGATTTATTGCTGTGATTGATTTTATAGAAAGGAATACACATAGGATTATGGCTAGCAAACTAATGTCAAGGCTACTCTTAAAGTGCAATATAACATTAATTATATTGCTCATTGCAATATTGTATAGTACAGTATATTATATAATAAAGAGAAGAAGGGAAGTACGCACCGTTGGAAGGCCGGTATCATTTTGTGCACATTGCCGTTGAAACCATGGGCGGTTGGGGCACTGAGACCAAGAGGCTCATTCGTGAGATAGGCACAACCTCCGTGACAAAACGTGTGACTCCCGCTCCGGCTCGTTCTTGGTGCAAAGGTTTGCCACTGCCATCCAACGTGGCAATGCAGCAAGCGTTATGGGCACCTTTGCGCCGGGAAAAGTAAGGGGCGGGTTATTAGACTAGTTATAAGACAATGCTGTATGTCGTGTCGTTGTGACTTTGACATATAATTAATAAACTAATACAGATTATTTTATACTAATAATACCTGAAAGGATTTTCCCTATAAGCTGTGCATGGAGATAAGTAGAAAAAAAGATGGATTTTACCTTGAAGTAGGGGACTACGTAAAGGGTTATAAATAATCGTAGCCAAGTGCAACCAAATTAGTTAAAGTTTGATAAATTAATAAATAGTACGCCGTAGGCGACGAACGTCCTTGTTTATTTTCTTAGGAATGAAGATAACTGTTGATCATCACGAGTTAAAGATAACCTCACAGCTATATAAACAATTAAACTTGAAAACAAGTTATGTCCTAGACTTACGTCATGAGCAACTTAAAACTTAATGAATATTCATTAGAGCAAAATTCAAAGTGGCCTCCGTACAAAGCGATGCCATGAAAGAAATTCTTATGTATCTTAGATATTATCTACATTTAAACATAATGGGTTTCGGTTGTCAACGAAATGTTGGTTGGTATATAAGCTCATGAGGAGTGATTTCTGAGTACAGTTGTTAGTAATTATGGCTCTAGCGCACATTAAACTGTTTCTGGTGCTGGTGTTCCTTGTGGGGGTGGGTTTCTGCCAGAACAATGCCACCACAACCACGGTGGCATCGCCCGCGGCATCCTCCTCGACTTCATCTCCGACCACTACCACTACGGCTTCAGCTGTAAGTCTTAAATTGATCTTATAGAATGTTTATCTAAAACTGCATTAAATACGAAAAAAAATTATGAGTGAATTGCATAGTAACAGGGTTAACTCTCGACTTCTTGATAAAGGGCCGATTAAAACTCTACACTCTATACTGGAAACCCGTCTAACTTTGACATTAAAGTAGATTTAGACACGATCTAAACTCCAAATACGCATTTCAAAATAGGCCCTGAGGCACTTTAATAGTGATTTATTTATTTTTGTGTTAGTGGCTGAGTTTATTCCGATATTCTTTTGTGTTTCTTCAAACCAATTGGTACATTTATTTTATTTTTCAGGTCTTCAATTGGGCAACAGCGATGCCTCTGGGATTAATTGAAACCTGTAAAAATGTAAGTTTTCTATGAGGACTTGTTATAAAATTAAAACAATAATAATATCTTCCTGACTGAATGCCAGCCTCGGGCCCCGAGCGCCGCGGCCTATGTCATAAATGATAACTTTAGAAGTTTGTTCATAAGTGTGTACGCAGGGTCATTCAGTATAAGCCTCTCTGGTATTGAGAAATAAGAGTTAACAATCTCACGCGATTTATTAAAAACTTACCCTTTGTATAATTTCACAAGAAGCCCCAAAGTGTATTCTATCTTGTATTTCCTAACCTCCTCGTAATTCATATTTCTAATTATATTTTTTATGTTCTTTCAGAGTCTGCAGCTGTTTAAGAATTTTCTCCTACATAAGTTGTAATAAAAAAGTTACATTATCATAGAAAGCTGTTTTATTTTTATTGTTTATTGATGACACCTGAATCCTTAGCAATGAGCTAGATACTTATCTGACCTTATAGATGAGATATTTCAAAGAGATCAATGTAATCTCTCTGATTAAAAAATATATTGAATTTTTGAGATATAAACATGCCTTAGTAACTACATGAAAATGAGAAAGGTCGCCAAAATAATAGGTAATGCGTTTTATTTGGGAGAGAAAAAATCTTTCAAACATTTTCCTTTTTTTTCTCCCCTTTTTAGTTTGGTACAAAATCATCATCATCATTTCAGCCGAAAGACGTCCCATGCTGGACATAGAACATTCCAGAACTTCTCGGCAACATCGGCCATCCGTTCTGCGAGCAATGTGCCCTGCCCACTGACATTTAAGTTTCGCATTTCTTCGGGCTATGTCGGTAACTTTAGTTCTCCTGCGAATATCCTCATTTCTGACGTGATCACGCAAAAAAACTCCGAGCATAGCCCTCTCCATTGCCCTTTCGGTGACTTTAAGCTTTCTGATAAGTCCCATTGTGAGTGACTACGTCTCGGTCCCATAGGATTAGCTTTTGTCTTGAGCCACTGCGGTAAATTGGACGAGAGGATACCACGCAACTTCCCGTACGCCGCCCAGCCGAGCCGGATTCGACGGTTGACCTCTTTCTGGAAGTTAGATCTACCCATCTGGACCGTTTGGTTCCAGGTAGACATAATCGTCTACAACATCGAGTGTAGAGTCTCCAATCTTGATAGGAGAGGGTGTTACATGGGCATTCACCATGACCTTGGTTTCGTTTACAAGTTTTGGTACACCATAACTAAAAAGTGAACAAATTCTTAAGGCACCTAATAGAGTAAGAGCCTGCGACGATCTGACTTTTTTTCGCTATTTTCGTGTGTAAGTGTGTGTATTGTATGTACCCAATACACACACAAGTTTGGGATATAAGGGATTGACATAATACCCATAATAAATCAATGTACCTACACGTTCGTGCTGTTTGTCACTAAGGATTCCCGTTGTTTGTTTCATATCTTGAAAACTGATAAACCGATTTCAATGAACCTTGCACTATTCCCTCAGCTGAAAGATGCATAATCAAATAAAAATACCGGCCAAGTGTGAGTCTGTCTCGCGTACAGAGGGTTCCGTTTAAAAAGCTACATTTACCAAAATAAATAGGCATTCATAAACAATGACACCGAACATTGCTCTAACGAAAGGACAAAATAAACACTGGCGTTCGAAAACTGTTGTCTCCATACATCAATATACATTTTTTTTACTTTTCCAAGTACATTGATAAGTTGGTCGACTCGTTTACTCGAAAACTTGTAAAGCCTACTTAGCTATGATAGTTTTCCTTTTAATTTCGATATATGCTACTGCCGTGATATTTTTCCATATCCAAAAGCAGCTGGCAGGGAGGAGGAACACTTGACTCTAACAAAAAAAGCGTAATAATTAGCTTCTAACAACATTTAGTCTCTTAGCTCAGCTTCGGACGGACAAACAGACAGATAGACATGGCGAAACTATAAGAGTTCCTTGTTGACTACGGAACCTTAAAAAGGATTGATTGCAATCTGATTTCTAGTTTCTGAGGAATACTTGGACAAAAATCTATTTATGAAATTTGTCACACCTCTTTCGAAGCACATATAGAGTAACATATTATGTGAATATTGTGCAATACCAACAATATGTTTAATATACATATGTTTCGAATTGATATCATCCTTTTTTAAGTCAGTTATTAAATAGTATGTAAAATGGAGTAATAAAACTAACTGCTCTTATCATTTACCTAGTTACAAACATAGATAAAATTTAATTTAAAAATAAAACAACATTATTTTTACACTAGCACACATTCCCCTATAACGACACTCATTTACAACTAAATTAAAAAGGACGTAACTCCAATTAAAAAATATGTAAATTTTTGTGAAAAAACAAGTTATGTGACGTTTGATGTAGCGCAGATGGGGCTCTTACCCCAGAGACGAAATAATGTGTAATATTATTATTTACCTTAGTAAAGTATTTGAATGCCCATGTTACACCCACTCCTATCAAGATCGCAGACTCTACACTTGAAGTTGTGGGCGACTATGTCTACCTGGGACAAAAGATCCAGTTGGCTAGCGTCGAATCCGACTCGGCTGGGCAGCGTTCGGGAAGTAGCGCGGTATTTTATCGTCTAGCTTACTACAGTGTCTCAAGACGAAAGTCTATGACCATTGTGTATTGCCAGTTATGACCTATGGCTCTGAGACGTGGCCGCTCACAATGAGCCTCATTAGAGAGCTTACAGAGAGAGGGCTATGCTCGGAGTATCCTTGCATGATCGAAGTGTATAGTGCGCAGTGGGCAGGGCACATTGCTTGCAGAACGGATGGCCGATGGGGCAGAAAAGTTCTGGAAAGGCGACCGCGAACTGAAACGAACGTTGCGTTGAAATGCTTCTCACCAGGTGGACCGATGACCTAGTGAGGTTGCAGGGAACCGCTGGATGCGGAACGCACGGGACCGGTCAATGTGGCGACGCTTGGGGGAGGCCTATGACCAGCAGTGGACGTATTTCGGCTGATATGATGATGATGAAGTAAAGTCTGAGAAACAGATTGCCTAAAAAATTGACTATAACTTAAATTGTCAGAGTTTTCAAATCACTAGGCAATCAGCTATAGGTTCGCAATCTATTACATTGGACTTAAACATAACAGGCGAAATGTGAGGATGTGTGTGTGTGTGTATGTGACGGTGTGTCGGTGTACTTAGTACACCTCCGCCTCACTCTTCGGAGAGTACGGGCGTGTAGTTAAGTTAAGAACCACAATTGCCAATCAATCAGTCGCTTAGCTTAAGATATTTATACAATGACATGTGCAACTGAAAATTAGACATTGACCCCTCAAGTGTTTTTGTTTACAATTTCATAGCCCACACATGTAAAGCAATTGGTACCGTGTGCGAGATTTGACAAGACTAAAACTTTGTACCTACGGGAGAGTGACCCACATGTGGTGCACTCACGCCTCATCTAAACCACGAAATGCCTCACATGTGGGTTACGCACAGGGAACGTGTTAAGTTTCGACAAAATCCTTTATTTATTATAGTAGGTTCTGCCAGCGGTTTCGCTCGCGTAAATGCTGGTAGATAATTATCCCAAGGGAACATAATTGTAGGGTGCAAATGCAAATACACCTTAACTTTAATTATTGTCAATGCAAATGTCAGCGTAATGTAAAAATGTCAATGAGTGCCAACAGGAATCAAGAAATAAAAATGCAAATTGTCCGATCCAAACCGCGTCTATTAGAACACTAAATTAAATATTGGTACAAATGCATCACCAATGCTCTGCTTGCTGCTGCATGATTATCACAATATCTAAAGTAGGTCGCACGTGTAAGTGCAAAGGTGCGAGCCTACTTATTGCACAACCCTTACTTAATAAACAATTTTACAACCCATTTACGTGCACCGTAGAGTAATGCCAGGATAAAAAATGTTCTATGTTCTAATCTTGGACACGATCTAGCCCTGGGACAAGTTTCATCCAAATCGTTACGACGTGAAAAAGTAACACAATGATAAACCGATTAGTAAATATGGAAGAATGGATGTTAATAATACGAAGATATGGACCCCCCCAAAACATTTTTATGTATAATATTGTCAAGACGAGACCATGGCTCGCACTGACAAAAAGTTTTCAGATCTTACGTGGAGCCAAGCTAACTCTACACGCCCTAGCCCCTAGTCAAAATTTGTGGCTTGGCCGTTTCGCTACCATCACACATGCCTCGTTACTAAAAGTGGCCACTTATAGGTTTCACGTATTTTATATGCGCAACTCCTCGTCGCCATGTTCCTTTACTACAAGAACTATTGTATGAATTTTTCACCTTACGGCCTTGTGATGGTAGTGTAGAGGCTTTCCACATAGGACAAGCAACCTGTTCGGCCGCTGACACCTAATACTGGCGACTTATAAGTTTGGAAGGAAATCGAATACAGAATATTTGAAATAGATCGAAAGCGTGTAGTTTTTGTTTAGCTGGGACTTCTGTAAAAACCGCCTGAGGGCAGGCACGTTGTTGATTCAATACAAGTTAAAAATAATTTCTGCTTATTATTTGAGCTCCCTGAGTTACACCCTTCACAGTAGCGAAACGGATTGCTTCTTGTTGCTGACAGACAGATTTGCTTCTTAACTTCAATTGAATTTTCTTGCACAATGTTTCTATGAGTTGTCTGTTTGTCATTCAGCCTGTCCCAAAACCGTTTGACATGACATGTGGCTACAAAAGATAGCTGCCGTGTTGATCAATACAACACAGTCAAACGACGACGCTTGGCAGGCGAAGTAATTGGTGCGATACCTAAGCCACTTGGCCCAGCTTGCTAACTAATGGTCTCAAATTTCGATAAACTGCGTTTATTCATCGATTGTTATTCTAATAAATGGTCAAATACTTAACCATCCAACATATTTAAACATTGGTTGATTTAACTACGGATTAAAAACTGGGCCTTACTAATGCAGTCTCATTTTTAACGATATTGACTATATGAAACGGTACCGTAATTATTAATGCAGTATAATAAAATAATAGGTCGCCACGAGGACTGCCGACAGAAGTGAAGAGTTTTCACTGACGCAACACGACGTAATAGCACGTCGGTGACGCGATTACATAAGGATGTTGATGACGCGATCTTATAAGTGTTGATCCTACCAAAAATCGCTCAACACGGCTAAAGTGACCACCCCCCTAGCCAAGCTACAAAATTTTCGTATCGAATCTCTTTCTACAATCGTTAACGCCTTCTATTTGTATGGTCTGACCACGCGAATTAACGTTCAGATGTGTCATTCCCGTTCATTGATTCGTTTTCTACTGGTGTTTTCGATTGTAGATTATGCCATGTAGCCAAGTTGATAATCTACTATCGAAAATGTGAATCGAGAATCAACGATAGCGTTGCGTTAGCGATTGTAAAATGGCAAAACTGTATTGGAATATTAAACTCTATCGTAATGCCATGTCATCAATCCCATACATTTTGGCATTTCGATCATTGCCATCGCTGACATCGAATGACACTTGTCTAGAACCTAAGGTCTGTCATTTTTAACCCTCAATGATAAAAGAGGGGTGCTATAAGTTTGACGTGTGTGTTTGTGTATCTGTCTGTTGCATCATAGCTCCTAAACGGATGAACCGATTTTGATTTAGTTCTTTTTGTTTGAAACATGACTTTATCGGGAGTGTTCTTAGCTATGTTTGATGAAAATCAGTTCAGCCGTTCAAAATATATGGACGTTTTATTGTTTATTTACTTATTTATTTAATACTTCACGCACACGTACAGATGCGGACTTAATGCCTTGGGGAGGGGGAGGCCTTCGGGGTATTTGCCCAAGATATCGTGTCGAGGGGTTTTAAATTTTATTTGTAGTTCACTGACTAGATATTAATTTTTTCTCTTATTTTCTTTTAGCTGTTTTCAAAGTAAAATGTGCTTTACTGTTTCACCGACACTCAATTGCTAATTCTTCTTCTTTTCGTGTCGATAAACTCATAATACATTTTGCCAGCTAATTAAAAACGTGACTCTGACGAAACAATAAAACAGGTTCCATTAATATTTCATAATTATAGTTTGATGTCAATTAGACATTGGTTAAGGTCTGTGCTTACCTTGTCCTTTGTTGTGACTCCTGTCAGCGGCAGTGAGCGGAACCAGGAGGCGGCAAAGAGGGCTAGGCACCATAATCTATAGATAAGTAGTCATCAGATCAGATTAATACCTTTGTCATAGGAACTATGTAGTAAAAAGCAAGACAACCCAACAGTTCATCATCATCATCATCATCAATGCAAGTTTATAAGCTGACATGATCACAATCATTAGAATTATTATTTGTTTCGGGATATTTACCATGTATATTTAGACTGCGAGGGAAAGCAAGAACGGCCCCTTCATACAAGATTAACGTATATTCTGGTCTGCTGCTCCTTATTTTCTAGATACAAGCACTATATTAGTGGTGAAAAGAAAATCTAAACTATCCGGGATGCTAAAATTATCACGTACATCTTCATATGATTACATCTAGTTTTTATGCAGTAGTCTGTGCTCTAGGTAGGTTAATGTGTTGTGATATGATAAAGGAAGAAGTTTGAAAACTGACGAAGGAACAAACGTCTCGACTGTACAGTAGTTTGCAGATACTGCAACAATATTCATCACATCCACGACAAAAAACTGTGTTACTCGTTCAACCGCCATTGTTTGTTAATGCGGATTAACTTTTAGTTTAGTCAGAACGTCGGCAATGTGGGATACTAGATAATCCTATTTACGAACTTTATACACAATGTTCGGATTGAAATTGCATCGATTTTCAGCTTAGAGCACTTTACTGTGTGTAAGTACGTAGAGACGGGTCAGTGGTGTTTGTTTATCCGATACCCAGAGATACGATGTTAATTTTATTTGATTAAAGTTCCTCTAATCGGTGGCACGAAATATTTTGTGCGTGAGATTAAAATGCATGCTATCTCATCCGGCAGCACGTGCGAAAGAGATAGATGCTGTGATGAGCAGTAAGAAGCTAATTCGCTTACGAATTAGCACCTTTGCAAGTTTGTATCGAAATGGATGATGATTTAGGACGAAAACGAGCGCGCGAAATTTTATAAACAGACCTTTGGGAGTCTACATATCATAAAAAAACGACTAAATGTATATTTCCAAAATAAAATTATTTGCATTGTTGAATTACTAATCTACTCGTATCCCTGTATGGAGGCCGTTTTGCAATTTTCCTTCTTCTTGTGGGATTTATTTCCGCCCAAAGATGCGTTAAAATTACTGTTGAAATATGGAACTTTCGACGCTCATAACTTTATTTTTTTTGTTTCCACACAGGGCTAGACAATGATGAGACAAATTGATATATGTTTTTCTTTTGAACGTACAACGCCAAACAGTGGAGTAATCGCCAGAGTACGTTTCTATGGAAGAATGATCGACTAGTGTAACCTTAAGGAACTGAATTAATTTAGTTTTATGTGTGTGTTCTTGTCCGTGTTTGACTCTATAGCACCCGCTCTCTTATCAAAGAATAGTTAGTTGGATACTACTTTTTGTAGCTAATTATGGAGTTATGATAAAAATACGCCTTTTCATTTTTAGTTACTTGTACCACAATGCATCACAAAGTTTTATAGTCAGAAATATTGCACATGTTGTCATTTTTCATGCCAGAATCGAACTAGTAACGGTGACTAAGACAGACTTTATGGGGAACCTGGATGGGGGGCGATGAGGATTCAGGTGAAGTGGCGCACTTTGGGCGAGGCACATCAGGCAGTGTACTGCGATAGGCTGAACAGAAGCAAATAACTCGACTACTGCGTAAAATTCCAATACACGACACTCAGTTTCCACCCATGATTACATGACCGAGCTGCTCCTGGTAACTTCGACGTACCCGTACCTCCCTCTATCAGTAGTGGCATCAAGTCATTGTCTAAAATCTGAATAGATGAACATACAGGACCACTTAGTTCACGCCTAGAGACACGGTTCGCCGTTCAGTATTCAGAAGTTTCTTGGAACTTGAATATAGATCCTGAAACATTTAGACACCTGAGACCTTTCAAAATGCTTTTGTCGTGTGTCTGTACAATTATTATGTCCCTTTGCTAATTATAATGAGCGTGGTTCTTGCTTAAACATGAACAATACATGGCCTTTAATGCTTAACACATTTTAACATCTCATTAGTTACTTTGGATATTAGGTATGCACGTTCGCGAAACATGTCAATACGGTCTAACTAAAGCAGAAAACAATAGTTAGTTAAATACATATCGGTGTAGTGTTAAATAGGCGTGACAAGCGTGAATTGGAAAGGATTAGCTCTAGTTTTGACGTATTAGATCCCTCACACACGAAGTGCGCGGCGCGATCTGTTTTCTTTAGTTTTGATTCCAATTCATATCAAATATTATGCACACGTATCTTGTACTTAACTCATTTATTTTTTTGCGGTCGGCGACAAATGTCTTCTTCTTCCCCTAATACCTACCTACCTACTTCTCTTTTAGTAGTTATTACTGCATCCCTTTTTCTAGGCATACCTTCTCTCACGTAGTTCATACATCATTTCTTTTTTTTCTTCCCTTACTCCTCATGCTCAAAACTTACATTCATATTCAAAACTTCAGCATGGATTCGCTCAAAATTGTTCAGTTGATCGACGCTTCTCTGTATTTTGAATATAATTACAAGACATTTTTGATGTGGTGCAACCAAATATATCGAAGCTTGCATTGCAGCGCCAAAGTAAGAGGCGTTAAAGTACGGTGGGTGTGTCGCTAGACTGCAAGGGTATTAAAAAATCGCGCCGCAGGTTTTCATGTGTTGAGCTCCTTATAATTACACCTAGCTACATAGAGGTTGCGTGGGTTCGTTGGGAAACTGGCAGTACATCAACCTCCCGCAGGTGCCAATAACTTCCATGTACGAGATGAAGCCACCTGGTGTGAGTAATTTGTAAAATTGTATACGATGCGATGTATTGGAAATAAGTTAGTGTGAAATTGATACTGCATGGTGCATGATATTCAATTAAATGCATGGTATTCCGTTTATATCATAAACGGAATACCATGCATTTTTAACAAAAATAAAAGGCTAGGTAAAATAACTTTTATTTCGCGTCTCAGATGACTAAAATGTTTTTTTTTTTATACTATTACTTTGCGTAGATAGAGCTTAATTCTAATATTTTCTTATGATTTTGGTTTCGTAAATTATCAAATGAGACAAAATATAATATCCTTTTCATCCAATTTAAAATTTGTCAGACCTTAACATTTAGTAAAAAGGGTTCCTTGTTGTATGAGCTTAATGGTCGTAAATTAAAAATTAGTAATGACCCTACTCACCGAGTAATGATTTTCTGGGTCTAAATTTATTGGACACTCTTTTTTTACCTTCACTAGCGATTGCCTGCTTTGCAAAGTTGTACGACTTTACATAATCTTATTAAAGTTTCATAATAATTAAATAAACACAGTAGAGATGACCCGATTTTGCGGCTACTATTTGGTATTCGGCCTATTCCGCTGCTTTTTTACCATTCGATATTCGGTAATCGGCCGAAATGAAAAAATACCCGTCAAGTGCGAGTCGGACTCGCGCACGAAGGGCTCCGTACCATTATCGCCTATTGTGATATTTTTGACTCCCATGAGTCCCACTTATATATTTATTTTATTCTGTTTTTAGTATTTGCTGTCTTAGCGTCAAAAATACCTAATAGGTACCTGTTACCCATAAAAAAATAATTTTAGCAAAAAAAAACAGCATATTGAATACTTAAAATCTATCAGTGCTAAGTTATGATGAATGAAAACTTTTGCGGTTTTCCTTATATATGCCTGCTTCCGAAAATAGCCGCTCATTATATATGTAATGGATCAAGTGATTCATCAGGGCACTATATATGAAGCCCGGGCATTATGAATCTAGTCAAATCAAATCGGGCAAAGTAATGAACACTGATTTAAACTTCTATATTTATCAAATTGGCTGCTCATTTTGATTATTGCTACGTACTCGTAGGTAACGGTTGGGCAATTCGATAATCATTGTCAATGAAGTACTCCAAGAGCGAGCAAAGCGAGCTTGGGAGCTTAGGGCACCCCGCAACGGATGGGTTAAGTACGAAGGAGCTCAGCTCCCGTCATTTCCTTCATGTATGGTTACTTTAGACCTAGCAGACAGAAAAATTCTATATGTCGCAAAAATAAAAAACGAAAATCTAAATAGACAGAACTCAAAGTCCTTGAAAAGCGATCTCCGCCGCGCCGCTTAAGTAGCGAGAGTATTATAGACGCGATTGAGCGGCATAAGGACTCCAAGGTCTTTGGAAGATATTTGACTATTGGGCAGAGCCAGCTCACGAAACTGAAGACCGATGGCAGGATCGTATCCGCCAAACCGGAGCCTCTGAGAGAGATCGAAACATTATATGGGCAGATGTATATGTCAACCAGTAAACGCGTCGCGAATCTAGCAAAAGACCCTAAGGCTAGATTGACCCGGCGCTATACCGAAGACATGCCGGACGTCAGCCTGTACGAGATTAGGATGGCTCTTAAACAGCTAAAAAACAACAAAGCATCGGGTGATGACGGAATTACAGCCGAACTCCTGAAGGCGGGTGGAGGCCCTTCAGAAGCTGTTTGAGACCGTCAAACTCGACGGAAAAACGCCAGAGGCATGGTGCGGGGTGTGGTGGTACTCTTCTTCAAGAAGGGTGACAATGCCCTACTGAAGAACTGTACTCACTTCTTAGCCATGTCTACAAGCTGTTTTCAAGAGTCATCACGAATCGAACGCGCAGGTTTAGCGATTTCCAGCCTCACGAACAAGCCGGATTCCGTAAAGGCTTTAACACCGTAGACCAGAGTACATACGCTGCGGCAGGTAATACAGAAGACCGAAGAGTACAACCTGCCTCTTTGCTTAGCGTTTGTGGACTACGAAAAGACTTCGATTCGATCGAGACTTGTGCTGTGAGGGACTGCAGCCCTCCAACGGCGCCAAATGAGAGGGCTATATAGGCATTAACGTTAAAGGCGAGTACATCACTCACGTTCGGTGAGCCGACGATATAGTGGTCATGGCTGAGACCATGGAGGACCTCAGTAGAGCTTCCGAAAGAGTGGGTCTTAAGATGAACATGGACAAAACCAAGTTGATGTTAAATGCCCATGTTACACCCATTTCTATCAATTTCGGAGACTCTACAATCGAAGCTGTGGACGACTATGTCTACCTAAACGATCCAGTTGGGTAGGGCCAACTTCGAGAAAGAGTTCAACCGTCGAATCTGACTCGGCTGGGCAGCGTTCGGGAAGTTGAGCGGTATCTTCTCGTCCAACTTACCACAGTGTCTCAAGACGAAAGTCTATGATCTGTGTGTGTTGCCAATTATGACCTATGGGTCTGAGACGTGGTCGCTCAAAGGTCAATGGAGGGGGCCATGCTCGGAGTGTCCTTGCGTGATCGTATCAGAAATGTAGACATCCGCAAGAGAACCCGTGTTGCCGACATAGCGCGAAGAAATGCCGAACTTAAGTGCCATTGGGCAGTGCACATTACTCGCCGAACGGATGGCCGATGGGGCAGAAAACAAAAAGATGACCTGGTGAAGGTTGCGGGGATCCTCTGGATGCGAGATACACGGGACCGGTCAATGTGGCGACGCTTGGGGGAGGCCTATGTCCAGCAGTGGACATCTTCATTTATCAGCGTGATAATACTGCGGCATAATAATACTTTGGCATAATGCAAAGGTTAACATAAATGTCATTTGGTCTAATTTGTTTTGCCATAATTTGGACAGGCATAATATTTATTCGTCATAATAATTTCAGGGAAAAATTAAAATACCTATGGGTAAAATGTCAATCTTCAAAATATCGAAAATTTTAATATCGATTTGAATCGAATCGAATAGAATTGAAAATTGAAGGTGCGTCGGGGTGGCCCATGGGCCACCCTTGAGCCGAGAACATGTTTGTTTTATTCCAAAGAGCATTATGTGTAAATATCGTTATGCGTTTATAACATTATTATTTATAAGATTATGTATCATTATTATTATACCAACAGTATTTATGGCAATATACAGTATGGCAAAGCATTTATGGCTAACAACATTATGCTGAATTTGGTTATGCCAATTATGGGAATATATTTTATGCTTACCATTAGTACCCTTTCGGCTGATATGATGATGATGAAGAGCTTATGGTCACCCTTTTATAGGCATAGGGACACCGCTCTCACACCGGTAAACTTAATTTTCATGAATATTGATATTAGGTAGAATAGATTGCTGCAGGGTGACCTGACAATATCTAGTCGCAATTAGGTACCCTGCAGTAGGTAATCTATACAATTAATAAGAAAAAATCATGAAAAGCTTTATCCAAAAAAAACGTGTTGTAGCGATGGGTTCTCGTACTACATAGATACACCTAAAGTGACTTCGTTTTATTAAAACTTTAGATATTACAAGAATGTAGATAGTTTATGTATTTTCACTTTATTTCATTTAATCTAGAATGTTTCTACGTGCCACAATTAAGAACCGAATAGAGACCTTCAACTGAAGTTTTTTTCCTGTGTTTATTTCTAATGGCGGGCAAAGCAGCCGATATTGTTGAACACACACGATATTTTCCGTAATTTCCGGCACTCTGTAGAAAAAGCAAGATGTTCTACGGAAAGATGTATAGATAGAGTAGAGAATAGAAAAACACATTCTAAAAAAATATGGTACCTATTAGGTACCGGGCTATAGAAATAGGCCACTAGAATGTTCCTCTATATCGAGCGAATGGAGAACATACTTACACGAACTAGTTTCAACATGACTATTTCACCTACATTTTAACGAAAATCCGGTTTCCAGGAATGTTCATAGAGACAAAAGGCGATCATAGCAAACTAATAGTTTTAACGGACATTCTACCAGCCTTCCTGTATGCAATTATGTATTTGCTGCGAGTTACATGTTGAAACGTATACAAAGTGACATATGACACCTGCATCGCAGAATCTTCCTCGAACCTTCTCATATTACACTCTGCGTCCGTACAATATGGCACGTAGCATTGTGTGCTCACAATTAAGGTGAATCTTATTCATTTTTCTCTCTCTATAAAATTTTCACTATATATTTTTCCAGGCTTCAAAATTTCTGTTGGAATTTGAGGCATCTTTGCATTGCATGATGAACATTGCAAGCTGAATAATATTTGAACTTTACCCAAAAGACGTCTGCTACTAGACATGGCTCCACAAAGCTTTCATCAATAGCCACACATCCGCAGCCGTATTGCGTAAGTGAATACGGCAACGCAAAGTGTTTGACCGCTATCCAATTGACCAAATCGACCAATCACACAGACGGAAATCCACATCGCATCATTCATCTCGCATGTGATTGGTCGATTTGGTCAATTGGACAGCGGTCAAACCCTTTGCGTTGTCGTATTCACTTACGCAATACGGCTGCAGGTTTATTCTTCTTCATACTTATATATTATAAACAACAATTACGCCTTAACAGTTCAATGGATTTTGACATACGGGTAAACCTTGTCCTAGATTAGGAAATAGGAATTATAGCTTGGGTACTTTTTATCTCGATAGTACGTACTTGTAGCCGCTTGCACTAAAGTAAGCCACTTATAAAACTTAGTACCTAATACTAATAACGTCAATATATCCCTAATTTCGAAGATACTTGTACAACCTATCTTTCACGCTCTAATAAATTTTATTTAGGCAGGGAAAAAACGAGTAATTGCTACTTGTAGTAGGTACTTACTCGTATTTTAGTAGGTACAGTACTTATGAACAATATTGGCATACACAATGTTATCAGTTTTGACAGTCTGGCACCCAATCATCGTCAACGTGAAAAACCATTGTTGAATTTTAACATGCTTGTTTTAAGCGTGTCGACGGCGGTGAAGCAGTTTCAGAACTTAACTCAATTAACTAGGCCAGCAGCCTTATTGGGTAATGAATTCGGCAAGGGAAAGCTCTTTGCCCTTTGCCTTTACGAATTCATTACGCAATAAGGCTGCAGGTACGTGTTTGGCGCCATCAGTTTATGTAGCGTATAGGCGTCATTACACGCAGAAACACGATATCTGATGTTCAAGGCTGGACTCAAGCAGCTCACCTGTGGTCAGATTATGTTTAGAGACTTTCATTTTAGAAAATCCTTCTCGTCTCCGGTGAGGAATTTTCAGCACGTGGAAGGTATGGGATGGGTAGAGAAGTGCTGCAACGCCTCAGCTTCACTCTATCTTCAGACTGGTCACCAGTCAGAGGGAGGACACAATTCATGAATCTGTTGCGACTTTGAAGCCTTTACGGCACTGGAATGTTATTGTGGAAGGATGAAGGAAACACTGAAGATTGATTCTTATCACTGGAACGACGGGAGCAAGGCAGGTAAAGCATAATCGGAAGAAATGCCTATTACATGGTTTGATTGAAACTTGAGTCAAAACTGATGAGAGTATAATTATCATAAGTGATTTTTTTCCATTTCATAATATTCCAGAAGCAGTGTTGTTACATATAGCGATAGAGGTCATGCATTCCTGGTGTAAGTAGGAAATAGTGTATCAGGGTAGAAGATAAAATCTAAGAAAGATGAAAGAAATAAAATGGTCTTAATAAAATTATTTTAATATCACATTGATATATTCCATTTTTATTTTATTGAGTTCTCTATTATATGGCATCTACATAATTTGTACAACAAAAATATACTTTGATCAAAAACAACAGGCTCCTACTTACTTTTCAAATGGTATGCAAGATAACTACAAATTGAAAGTCATAGCATACACTAATATAAGGTTGTTAGCCATGATCTTAAATTTTAACAGTCAATATATATTTGGTAAAATAGTCGAATTGTGCGTCACTGAAATATATTTTTTCATTTATATTCGAAAAGTAAGGTTAATATATATAAATTACAACTGTAATTTTCACTATTATTTTTTGCAAAATATATAGATTTTTGTTTAAAAAGTATATAGACATCGACTATTTTTCTAGTTTGTAAATATTTTAAACTTTATATATATTTGCAAATATACATAATAGGCGAAGTACCTATTACTTGCATATAACTATTACAATAGGCTTCCTACGTATTACGCGACATAATATGTTTTAAATCAAAGAAAATTAAAAGATGCGAACTTGAATACCCAGTCAATCAAATATTACCGTCACAAAGCATATTGAATTCACGCTGGTTTATAAATATAACATAGAGACAAATGTTTTTTTTTCCAAATACTAATACTACACACACACACACACAACAATAAAACAGTAAGTAACAAGAGTAATGCAAATTAATTCATAAGACTGTTTCTATTCGAAAATAAAATACGATAGGAATGATTTCGGTAGAAATACAAATATTTAAAACATATTCACATTTATTTTACTGGTGGGCTAAGCAGAACGTAAATACTAACTACATTCATACTATCGAGTCCAATTACAATGTCCTATAATAAAATATCACACCATTCATATCATGCCTCCAAACTAACTTACACAAGACATGTGCACGGGGATGCCAGGGTCTTCTTTGCTATCGTACATAGTCAGTACTGTTTGTATATCCATATACATACTTGTACGCTCCCAGCAACCCATGACACGGCGAATTTCAAATATTCATCAAGGTCACTAATTCACGTATACTCGTGAGACACCTACGCCAATCAGTCTACACAAAAAGTAAACATTTCTGTACTTACAATACGCCTATGATACAAACCTATTAACATGAATGAAGATACAACAAATAAGCTTACTAAATGAAAAAAAGAACTAAGTTTTAGAAAGATGAGAAAAGTAAGACATTCACATAAAGTTTAGAAAGATATACAGCATCAAGAACAGACAGAGATCAAAATTAACAGGAATCAAAGACAATCATGCAGATTATGAGAATAATATACATATAATAGATACTATGTTAGTAAATGAGATTAGCTTTTTTTACGCGAAATGACTAGACCATTGGGTATGTTAATATACGAATTAATAATATCTTTCGGTTTCTTCTCGATGTCGACGTCTAACGTGATGTACGTCGGATTAGTGACCGTGTTGAGGGCGTTCTTTGCATTGTTTTGGTGTGTTGCGAATACGTCATCTGTTTCTTCGTCTATTCTCGGGCACATATTGAGATACGGTGACTGATTGCCTTCATGGTCGGATTCTGAGCCACTCCTAGCTGGTAGGTTGTTCAAAGTAAGCATTGGTGTTAACTCAGATCCACAGCTACTTGCTTCAGATACCCTCGGATTGAATTTGCGGGCGTCGAAGTCAAACTTGGTGTCCTGAGTCCGAGGACTGAATATATTCTGTCTTGACGCTGGACTCATCTGTAGATAGCCTTCGTCATCTGAAATGTAAACCGAACTTAGTATAAGGCGTTGTCGAAGGAAGGAAATATAACACCAAGCCACACCAAGAAGTGAAAACTAACTACAAGGAAGTCAACCAAATCTACCAGACGAGTTTTAATTGTTTTAGTTGAGATGTGTTGTGTGTACACGTGCAGTGATCAGTACCAACACAGTTCGTTGTTAGTTACAACAAAGACATGCGTTGAATTACCATTTGTAGCATTTTTGTGTAATCAGAATGTAGTGTTATCCGTTCCGTCTGATAAAAGGAAATATAATTTGAAAAGTCGAAAATATGACAATTACGACTTCATAGGTCTTAGGTTTTTACCACAGTGCATAATAAATAAAAATGTAATATGACGGTATTATGGATTTAATATTTTACCTTTCTTATTTACTTCGGTAGCTTGAAAAATATAAACAAATATTACGGAAGTCAATCATAATGTAACCAGTATTAAGAACCTCTAAGGATTTAATATGTTACCTTTCTTATTTACTTCGGCAGCTTGAAAAATATAAACAAATATTAGGGAAGTCAATCGTAATGTAACCAGTATTAAGAACCGCTAAGAATTTAATGTTACCTTTCTTATTTACTTCGGCAGCTTGAAAAATATAAACAAATATTAGGGAAGTCAATCATAATGTAACCAGTATTAAGAACCTTATGAAACATCATCTGTTGAACGGTTAAAAATTTGTTTTCTATTTTCTTAAATTCTTTTTCTCATTTTTTAAATAATAAGTTTTTTTATATGTGCATGTAAGATTCACATCTAGTAGATCTCAATCAGACTTTTTCTGTTGTACACTATTTTTTTGCTTAATCGATTGTACATCAGTTTTGCGAAATACAAAAGAAACAAAAATTGTGCACTCTCTAACTCTCAATATCAATTAAGATACATAAGAGGGATACGGGAATAACAACCAAAGGTGCTTTTCCATCAGCTCTATCATCCTCGATCAGCCATGGAACTTCCTAAGTACAGGGAATTACCAACACGTTTTTTTACGATTGAACAACCCAATCAAGGCCGATCGAGTTGATTGAGAAGTACCTTCAGTGACGCGATTTGGAGTAATAACTATTCACTTCACCTGTTCGACCTTTAATCCTGCTATACCTACCTGCTCAGTTTACCCTGGTCCTAGACCTGCATTGCCAAACCTTCTATATTATCAATTAAACTATTTTAAATTCTTTACCTATCTGCGTAGGTGTGGTGGGGAAGAAGCTCCTATCGTTGACGTAGTGGTGAGGGCTGGGTGTCACCAGATTGTTGTAATCAGGCGCGCACACCATAGCCAGGTAGTCTTCTCCACCTGGCTGTACGTTCGTGTCCATATATGCTGTGTTTAGGTCCACGTAGTGCTGGAAGACAGATAAGAAGAATTATTAGAAAGAAATGGGATTTATTAGCCTACCTCCAATGATTAAATTCCTATTTTAAACTGTTTTTTTCGGTGATGTTTTGGATTTATGAATACTGTCTAGGTTTATCAAAGATCTTTGTGAGAGTAATGTAAGCGTAGCGTAGCAGCAACGTTGGATTCATATTGTTAAGTGCACATAAAGTCTAATTAATACTTATCTAAAGTGATTAGACGAATAGTCCTTGTAGAACAATATACTCATTTTTTTTTAAATGCTATAGCTATGCATACAAATTCCGAGGTCCCATTCTTCCCATAATTATAGTTTACTGCGCCATCTGTTACACGAGGCATGAACTACAAAGGGGTGTGGTTACATACGTTTTGGTTCATTTGTTTCATCGCGTCATGTCTCTCTCAAACCTTGGCATAGAGGGAGCCAGTTAGGAAAGGGAATTGTTTAATTGTATATCAAGTTTTAATGTCACTTGCAAGTCATAAAAATGGCAAGGTTTATGTGACAGCTTCAGCCATAATGAGGCTGTAGTTTACTTGGAATGTTTTAAAAGTTGTATTCAATTAGCCCTGACTATAAAGGTATTTATTGCGAAATAAAGTGTTGATGTTAGGGCGCTCATGGCACAGGTTGATCTTCAAGGTTAAGCAACGCTTGCCGAGGTCTCTTCGTGGATTTATTATATACCATTTATTTAGGACCATTTATTATATACAGAGAGTTCTCCATGCCTCAGAAACCACGTTAAGTGTTGGTCCTGGAACCCTGAAAAACGCCTTCAATATACTCACATTCCGCACATTATCCTCTAAGAAACCGCCGAGAATCTCCTGCAGCTGACTGAAGGTGGGCCTACTCGTAGGCTTCTGCTCCCAACACTTCATCATAACTTCGTAGAGACGATCATCCGCGTAAGTAGGCTTAGCTAGACGCTTGCTGTAATGTTAATCAAAGAGTTGTTTAAGCAATTGAAAGATATTGGTAATTACCAACGTTTACAATCCATTAAGAAATAATTGCCGGCATAGATAAAAAAAAAACACTCATGGGTTCTACTCGTAGTTAAAACTAGAATGTTTATTATTTATTCGTGCTGAATTACAAAAACAACACATCTATTGTGGCTTGTAATGATGACTGACTTGTTTGACTTCTAATTGTTATTAATTAACTAAGTACACAAAAATTGCCCGTCTTCCTAGACGAAAATATACCTATTTGAGCCTAAAAACACGGGCATGAAATTTGAACAACATAAATTGCAACAGTTAAATTTGTTTTTTATTTACTCTCTAGCCTGTCTTCATATATCCCATACTTAAATGTATATTATCAACATAATAATTGCAACTACAAGTTATACATACCCTTCAGATAGCCACTGCAAGATCGCTGCTGGGCTTATGTTCGGATAAGGCGTCTTGGCGAGGGAGAAAAGCTCCCACAGCACGATGCCAAACGACCACACGTCTGACTGCGTTGAGAATATACGATCCGTCATACACTCGATCGCTAGCCATTTGACGGGAAGAAGACACTGGAAATACAAAGAAAAATATCAAGAAAAAAAAGTTCGTAGTAGAAGTTGTTATTGCAACAGTTGAAGAATTTTTTTTTAATGGAGGCGCACAATATAGTTCTTAGTGGAAACGAAGGACAAGAAAAGTCGACGTGAAGTAAATGAGATTTATAGCCTAGGAGGAAGAAGAAGAATTGGTTGGCTAAGACAAGGAGAGTGCAAAGATCGGCTATCAATCCAACTGAGTTTTCTAGAAAGATTACAAATACAACAGAAGATGTAACAAGGGCCCAGGACTTTTTGATAGTTGAAATAGACGATAAATAATGGTGAATAGACCGTCAAATGATAACAGAAAACGAAACAATGTCGAGGGATACGCCATAAGATCATAAAACTAACAAAACATAATAATATATTGAGACTTAACAATCCCGGAGAGATTTGGGTCAAATTGTTACCCTGTATCGCTATCCCCCGATATGCAAACCCATTAACGTACCAGGTGTAGGTACTGTTTGCCGGTAACGTCATTATATCCGAGTCAAACCATCTCTATTAACTGAGCTGATTTTATTCCTCCCGTGATGTTAAGAAATGGGGAAACACCGAGTACGTTTAAACTATTGACCACGTTAAAGTGTTTGAATACGATAAATGGAGTACATCCCCATTTGTACATACAATACCACTAGATACTAGAAAAAAACATTAGACAATCTGGCTCTTAAATCATCAGTAGCTTGATATTGCCACGTTATTACCGTTTTCTGTTCGTTGTTCTGTTAAATCAAGACGTCCATGCAACATGGATACTCGTGTGTCTTGACTTAGAAGTACAGGTACAGCAATGTTACTTAAAAATAGTAGAAGTGAAAAATGATTTATTTTAAAGTTTATGTAAAAAAAAGTTTGCTAAACGTTTCGTTCGTTATCCCACGTCCAAATTATGCATTATGTTTCATATAATATTTGTAGCTATTCTCCTAAATGACTTTGAAAGTAAACACTTTATTGTGTAAACTTTCAAAGTGACCTTCACAGATGTAAGGTTATTTAAGAAAAATAGCTGAACACTGAGAACACTCACGTTTTCTTTCTTTTGATATTCATCGTTTTTGTAAATGCTCCTAGCGAGACCGAAGTCGCAAATCTTCACAATGTTGTCTTCAGCTAACAACACGTTTCTTGCTGCTAAGTCTCCGTGTAGAACCTGAAATGTACACATGAATATTTAGCTTGATGGGAAATGTAGCAGGAAACTGCTACATTTCCCATCATCATTTGAAATTCTTTAACTACTTCTGTTGGCACTTATTGGCCGAGATCAGTAGCTGATTAGTCTTTCCCAACTATGTTGGTATCGATATGTGGACACAGCATAGAGTGACTGCTTGTTTATTGGCCAAGATAATAAACAAGAATAATGTATCTTCAAATCATTATAGCCCGATCCATCATAACCAAACAAATTAAAAAAGAACATCTGCATACAGAAGCATACCAACCTTCCTACTAGCAAGATACTCCATGCCCCTCGCGATTTGGAAGGCCCACACGAGTAGGTCACGAGAGGTCAGTGGCCGCGGGTTGCGGCCATCGAAACTGTAGTCGCTCTCATAGTTTGTACGCCATTCCGGTTGTACGTACCCTTCTGATACTGAAAGCAGGTGCATAAAGTAATCTATTAATATATTATACTCTATATGGTACACCTTAAAACACACACAGACTGACTACAAACAGCAATAGAGTACGTGCAGGGTGGTCATTTATAAAAAGCGAAGTGCGTATGATGGATCTTTAGGTTTCTGAAAGGTTGCTTAATCCTGTCAATCCTGATGAGTAAATCTGTTAAGATTAATATCTCTTAAGCACTCGTAAGCTATTGTGATTGATTTAAGTATACAAACAACAAGAGCCATCGGAAGAGATTAACACGAGATATTTGAACCGATAAATAACGCTTTCAAAAACTTAAGAATCTGTGAAAATTGGAGATGCTCAAAAAATAAAGGTGTTTTACGGTACGCCCAGAGTTTTAAAAGCATACTTTTTACATGCCTATTTTAAAAGCATACTTTTTTATATAAAGAAAAAGATCGAGCCTACATTAGTCAACAACAGTTCCAATCGGGCCTAGAATAGAAATCAGGACAACCAATGTGTCAGATGCGGTTTATCAAAGTAAATGTGTACACAATGTGTACCTATGATCTGCACACATCCATATAGGTTGCTAGTAGATTCTAATTATAGGGAAACATGCAGTGAATGCACGAGTTTATTATCCTCTTGAGCCTTTCAGTAAAGAGAGGTATTTGGATTGCCTACGCAATGCTGCAGTACCTATAGAAATTGCATTTATAGCGGTGTACTGTATACAAAATGTATTTTTAACATGGTTGCCACAACCACTGCTAAAGGCTCTCGAAATTCTATTTTACCCTTCGATTTTGACGAACTTGATTTATTTACCTAAGATATACAAGTAGAAATACGTCAACGCACGTGCAGTTAACGTCGTGAACATTATCCTCATAATGCGTCGATTAAAATATTTGTTTAGAAGCCGCTTAGGTGATTATAACACGCGTAACGTAAGGCAACTAATAAATAAAACGAACGAGATCATAAAAACAGCGTTTGGTAATACTAAAGTTAGCAGTTTACTTTCCCAATTTGCATCAGTCGAGTCGGCCAAAGAGAAGGGTTACTGCACTTACTCTTTAAATATCAAATAGGTATGTACCTATAGTACTATTCGCTAGTCTAAATATTGGAAAATTGCCAATACAAGGAGCACTTTAACGAGTGTTAAAATACTCTACGCCAAACAATGCTGTAGATATGTGAGGTAGAAGCGGAATTTCAGAAAATGGGTAATTTTTGTGCACAAAATAGACATCAAACAAAGTTACATAAAAGATAAGGTAAATGCAATTACTCACTATCACAATGATAAATCAGACACGGTATAAAACTGTGCTTACATAGTAATTACAACGAAGCGACTAAAACACGGTGCAAAATTAGTATATGTGCCCCAAAGGTTTTACCTTTTGCGAATTCCACTTGCTGATTGTGGTTTGCGTTTTCTGGTAAAAAGGTTTAAACATTGAAAACGATTTCAAATGATTTACTTTTAAACTACTTTAAGCTTTCTGGTTTACGTTTTGTATAACTTCTAAAATTCATATCCGCGGTAAAATATTACCGTCAACAAAAACGGAGACTATTAAGATGGAGGAAATTTATTAAATTATCTTCGAAGCTTCAGCTTCTTGTGCAGATAAGCAGCTACGTTCAAAATAGTAACAGTTCAATAGCTTTGAACGAATGATTTTTGCTCATCTATTCTAAATCAATAAACACACCTACGCGTTTCTTGGTTTTTCTCCCAACATTATTGTGCTATCAAAAAATATGATCAAGCGATTTTTTACCGATGGTTGTATTTTAATTGTTGTATAACCTTGACTTTTAATATAGCAAAACGTAATTACCTTTTCTTGTGGACCGGTTGGTGTTGCCAGTGTTGACAAATGTGTGGTCCGTATCTTGTGTACTCGAAGCGAAATAATCTGAGTGTGCACTGAAAACATGAAAATACTTTAAGCGGATGTTTTCATGTCTCGAAGATAAGTAAAGATGAGAAAACCCTGAAAAGAGAGTGGATTTTCCGGTAGTAATACAATCTTAATTTTAACGTACTATTATTTAGCTGTCAATAGATAGCGATGAATTAGATTAAATACTACAGGTACAGTGTCGGTAGATACTATTTAAGAAACATATTTTTCCTTTTTATCAAAACTTTTCTTACCCCGTACTGCCACTGCTGCAAGAGTAGCCTCTGTTAACTCTTCCTAGATTTTTCTCCTTATTATCAGTGAGTTGATCGATGAAGACCTCGCGGTGCCTCTGCATATAATTGTGTATATTGCCGAACTTACAATATTCTACAATAACAATCAGCTCCCCTGTAATCACAAACAACCTCCAATTAGGAAAATTAACACATCATTGGTTGCTAACTCAAATCGATTTATGATAACAATAGTCCTTTATACGCTAGACTATAAGAAAAAATACAATTACGTTGATTCAACAAATCAAAAGTGACTCAGCAGAAGGCATTTATAAGACCTTTTTGTAAGTACGGTTAAGACTATTTATTCTTCCTAATTATGATACCACGAAATACCTAGTCGAATATATATATATAATAGCAGTATTATAAATGATATTTTTTTTTAGATTATACTACTACTGTTTCATCAATTTAAATTGTTATTGTTTTAAATAGTTTTGAATGTCGAATTTAACTGCTCTTTATACAGCTTAGACAAATATACAGAACTAACAACATTGTAAAGGAATATTGCTATCTAAAAATTTATAGAAATAACATCTTCTTACGTTTCCCAACATGTTTCGTGCACGCTCCAAGCAGGTTCACTATGTTTATGTGTTTCCCCAAGTGCACCATTATTTTTAGTTCTGAGGCCAACGCTTTGATATACATATTGTCTGCCGTTTTCTTCACCATTTTCACGGCCACCTCAGTTGTTTCTTCGGCGTTTATGATTCCACGTGCATCCGCCTTGTAAACGACACCGAATGCACCCGCACCTAGCTGTTTGCCTACAACATACATTCATATTATTCTCCCTCTGCTAATATGACCAGACAGGCAAAAGTAAGACTCTATCACACACTTTTCTCTTTCTTGACATTATAGCTATTGGGTTTCTTTTGTTGAACTCGTTAACTTTGATCAGCATCAGATTACGACCATCTTTGGTCGTGCCATTATTCTACTAGTCTGCCACGAAACTTAAAACACCTGTAGCAGGAAACGATATAAGAGCTAGTAGGTAGAATTATTCAAAATGAGAATTCTACGTGTAAATTCAGTGTGCTGAAATTTTAACAGTAATGGGAACACATACCTATCTTCATTTACTTACGTATGTAGCACACTGGAATTTTGTTTGGTTTACCTACCTGATCGACACGGGAAAAACTCGTTTTGCAATCTTACCTAGAATTAGTTTTTCTACAGGAAATTCAAACTTCTCATCGTATGGCAACAATTCAGCTTGCTCATCGATTCCCAGGTCTGGATTTAGAGATTTAGGAACGCCGTCTGTAAAGTATAGTAGGCCTGCTGCTGCCAATTCTTTTCTGAATCTCTTCTCTTTGCGTACCTTCCATATCAGATACAACACCACGAGGATCAGAAAGAAGATGACCACCAAGATCACGCTTAAAAGTGTTGCGATGTTTGCTTCTGCTGAAAGTGTGGATGTTTCAAAATTATGCTTCCTAATATTAGCCTTACTTAAACAAATGACTAAAGTTGATCTGAGGTCACTGTATACAGTTGTACCTCCGCGGGTATTTTTTCCAAAGCTATCGTTGACCGAGTGAAGACGCTGCGATTGCTTTTCGATATTACACCCAAGTAGTTTTAATTTTAAATTGTTAGTGATTGTCAAGATCAAGGAACACAGGTCGGCATTTAACAAAAATAAAAAATTGTGGGCATTAATAACTACATTACATTGAATTTTATGTATAGGAGTGTAAAAATATGTGCAAGAAGAAAAACAACGTGAGTGTAATACACTGCGCTATGAACCTAGACGCATTGCAATAAGAGATTTTTTTTTTTGAAATTGTGTTGATAAACAATTTGAGTGGAACTAATACCTTTCAGTGCAAGTGTATAAACCCGTGTATCCGTGAGTGCATTGTTGCTGGCCAAACATTCATAGACACCCTTGTTTTCGTCTTTCATTTGCTTTATCACTATCGTTGAGTTGATTGTAGTACGATTTATATTGTTTGTAAATATTTTTGCATTCGTCTCATTATCCATTAGAACCTTATCCTGATAAAAAAAAACACAAATTAGGTATTCACTATTCTATGTTTTGCAAATCTGCTAATGAAGTACCTATTAATACTCTAATTAGCAGATATTTGTAGGAGGAATTGCTTTGCTCGTTCCCTATCCTAAAAAGCTACAGGGCCAGTAAATCTAACAATGTTACGTCAAACTTTACCTTGTGCCACTCTAGTTTGGGCGGTGGCACTCCTTCAGCTTGACAAGTGAACTGTACCGGTTGGAATAGAAGCACTTCTAGGGTCTGGTCTTCGTTTGGATTGTATATTACCGGTGCTTGAAGAGCTGTTAACATAATTCAAAATAATTAGACTGGGTACAATCTTGAAGTGCCCAATTATGATGCAGTATTATAAAAAGCAGGCGACTTACGAGCAACTGAAATGCTGATAGTTTGGGTTTCATATGAACCGTTAAACCTTTTCCCACGACAACTATAAGGGCCACTTTGGTTCAGAGAGATGCTTGGAAACTTCAATTTGGCTATTAGCGAAAACTCGTTATAGTCATATTCCACTGCAGCTGTTGACAATAAGACAACTCGTGAATACAAAAGAGTCAGGTAAAGCGTCATTCGTGACGATTTTTCTTCATTCAATAAATTATTGTTGAGGTTCTGAGAACTTACTGGTTCCATTCAAGTCTTCTTCGTCTGATCCCAACCAAGTAACACTATAGAAATCATATTTAGACGCTATACAGGTGGTAGTTACGTCTTGGTTTTCCGAGAACCATGTGTCTTGCGCATTTCTTATGCCGAAACCATTGGCCATCTCGTAAACGAGAAGTCTTCTCGTTTCGCTACTTTCACCTTGGTCATTGATGGCCTTACATGTGATGTTGCCTGACGCGTGGATTGGTATCTTCATATACGCAATCTCGTTATACACTGATTTCACTTCTGTAGATGAGCTTGACTGAAAGGAACAATGGAAGCTATATAGATACAGAATAATAAAACTTCATAGAAAAAAAAATTGTACCCTTTGACGAACAAATAAGAAGAAAATGAAGTTGTATTCGAGGAAATACATGAAGTTTCAAATCAACCCTAATAATATTAGATACTGCAATCGGCAATGATTGGTACATCGCCTATATAGAAAACACCATTCTGATCGTCAAAGAAAGAAGGTATACTAATTTACCGTTGTCTGTGGTGTGTCACGACCATTAGAGAATATCCAACTGATGGTTGGTAGAGGATACCCTGTCACCGTACAACTGAGAGTTGCTTGTGTATTCTTCATGTATTTTTTATCAGCCACGGGTCCAAAGTCGACCGTTGGTTTTTCTGTGGGGTCAGAGACAGCATAAATTGTATATTGCGTAATTCATTGCAAAATAATAGAGTATTAAAATATCGTCCTTAAACTATACTTTAAACATTGAACACATAACTCATAATAAGTTGACTATACCGATTAAGAAGATTAAATGTCAAACAAGTAATTATATCCTTATCTCACCTTTGACTCGCATATCGCGCGTATAACTTCTGTTCAAGTATCCGTTGGTGACAAGAATCGTATAATTAGCTGAATCTGCGACAGTTAAGTCGAAAATGCTCAACTCAGCGTCACCGAGATCAACATTTTGAGTAACAGTGTATTTAGATGCGTTTTTGGGCAAAGGCAAATTGTCGCGTAAGCTGAAACAAGTTGTCAAAGAAGTATCGAGCTGACTGCCAATGAGGCCAATATTTTTGGTGACAGATATACTGTCACCAAAAATATTGGCCGTCAGCTGCCTTTATTGCAATAAATTGAGCGTAACATAGTTAGAAGCCGTACTGGTCCAAGAGCTACTGAATACTTCAAGTAATGGTCTCACTGTAATGTAAGAAATTATTTTAGACATAACTCGTAGCTTGCTAAGTAAGGTAAGCACAACCTGGCAGGCAGCCCTGCACGCCATCAGTCATATTATATTTCGATTTGCAAAAAAAAACAAAAATAAAGAAGTTGTTTTTGTAAGATCCAAATAATAACAGTGAATGAAGACTGTTACTCGGAGGATTCAGTAGTTTTCAGTCTATACGTTCAAAGGTCAAAATCTAGTTATCTATGAAATTCAGTAAAAACGAGTACTTACAATTCAAATGTAGCAGCCGGATAAGCAGATATTTCGAATAACATCTTAACCTTTTTCGATTTAACCTCCATGGGATTCGTACCCGGTGGCTTTTTTATTTCGAGCCGAGCTTTTTCTACAAATTTAAAATTGTATTGAAACATATTATAATATTTATTGTATAATAATTATGGCGGTCAATTATTTGATGTTTGTACCTGCTGTAGCCTCAAAATCCTACCGAAAGGATCATCAATGTAAAAATAAAACAATTTAATAAAAAGATATAAGTAAAACGTGTTATAAAAAAAGATGACGTCACCTTTACTCTAGGAATTACTTCTGTATCATAGGTGCGTTTACAAACTTTTAAATTCATATACTCGTACACAAACAGCCAGAGCCGGAAAAAATATCGGTAGACCTTACAAATATTTGTTCCATGCGGGAATCGAACCCACAACACACAGCACAGCAGGCAATGGCTCAGCCACTGCGCTAAACATGCCGTCAACTCTCACTTGAAGTAATCTGTCAGAAGTATCAGAACATACGTTAATTTTCGTCCCACACACAGCGCACTGAGTCGCCTCGGCGGCTAGGCGATATGCAAAGACCTTATACGTATTTCTTACTACTAGACTGTGTACCAAAAATTTTTGTTTCGCTAAAATGAAATCTATCATCATCCACCTAGGTTAGCTATTTCCTTATAAGCGGTAGCTAATCAAAAGCGGTCCTGGCGAGAGGGTTTCCGCTGGTAGTGTGTCCTTGTCTGACTTCTTACAAGCTCAAATAATCATTGGGTTTGGTAGAAATGGTAGAAAATTTAAAAAAAAATTGTTTTTATTTTATACCCAAACAAACGATTCATAGACTTGAAACGTATTTAAATATTTCTTCAGTTCCTATAATTAATCAATTCGTTGTATTTAAAAAATAATTAATTAATACTTAGTTAGACTAGTACTTTTAAATTTTTGGGCCTGGTAATACTAAATGTAAGATGGTGGTTTGCGGAGTTTTTGGCAGGCTTTGTTCGAGTGAAATTCAGCGGCTGTTAATATTATTTGCAAATTGATTCCTAGAGGAATAAAATTGGCATAATGTTGTATCACAACTGTCGACGCAACTGGACAATATGTGAAATCATTGAGATCCTTAAAGGTATATTTAGCTGCCGGTATTTCAAAGTATCGTCTGTAGACTGCAGGATCATCTCATGCCTCTCCTTCATGAGCTTGAGAGTAGGATCAGAGAGTTTTTTGTTCCTATCTATACGATGGGTCTTGTAAAACGAGACTTGAGGAGACTTGGGATTTGAGGATTATCGAGTCCTCCCCCTCTCTTCGAACTTCAGAAAACCCTATAATATTCCATCATAAACTGCTCAATTCCTCTTCGAGTTTGGTGATCTTTTCGTCGGACCGGAGTGTGCGCGTGTTGTACGTTGCCGGGTCCAGTCGTCGGTATTTGTTGGGGTAGCCGGATCTCGTCCGGGATTCTTAGCACCCCTTGCCATGCCGTAAACTCGACCGCTACCGTAGTCGAGGGTAGGCAGGCTGCCGGGCACTTTATTATACTGTGTTTTATTTGTGCTATTCATGGGGAGTGCTTTGCAGGCGGGTTGGCGATCGCAGTATGGTTATTACAAATGCACAGAGAACGTTGCTGCTCATTCTTTGGTTTTCCCATACTCGTCTCTTACGACACCCACGGGAAAACATGGGATGGTGAAATTATTTACGCCTGACATCATACGATAAATGTTGTAGATTCCAAAAAATATACATACTATTTTTTTTATTTACAATAAATTAGGTAGGTTTAGGTAGCGTATTAAGGTAGCATAAATATGTCGGGATACTTACACTATCGTTTTTAAAATCAATTTGTCCCGTGTTCTGTTTGGTCATGGTCACCTGATTAGACAGAGACACACTACCAACGGGAGCCCTCTCACGCGGACCGGTTTTTGCGCCATAGTGCACAGTCTAGTAGTAAGAAGTATAAGGTCTTTGGCGATATGCGACATTGTCAATAATTTCCATACACACCAAGCCAGTTACCGTTTACTCACCCACACAAATGAGGTATAGAAAGAAACTGAGGTTTAAAGGCGATCCGTGACAAAATTGTGCAATTCAATTGTATTAGTACTGCTGTCTTTTGACGCTGCACGAATACTCGGTGATTGCCTGCTTTGTGATCACAGTCTGAGCTTCGATACGCTCTTCCATTACTACTGAATGGTAGACTTCACAAATCATAATTAACTTATGAAAACAACTATCCATTTTCCAGTATTTCAAAAACAACTTTCGCTTAGCTTTTTCCTATCATAATCTAAGTTAAAGATAGATAATTACCTAAGAATTTCTTTCTGACGGTCACTGCATTTTCTCCACAATTATTACTGGCAATACACTTGTACTGGCCACTATGCTCTTTTGAAGCATTTCTCACAGTAATATTTTTGTATAAAATTCCACCGGTCTTTTCATATGTTTCAAATTCGTTCGAGTACTCTATTATTGTTTCCTAGAAAAAGCAAATTGAATACAATATAATGAAACTAGTACCTGGGCGACCGAGCTCTGCTCGGGTGAAAATAGAAAAAACGACGTTTTCTAAAAATGAAAACTAGATAGATCGATTTGTCTCCTCCGAAATTCCCTGCATATTTCATTTCTTCATTGCTTTCCCTTATTTTTTGCGCATTTCGGCATTAAGTCGGCCTTTGTACTTGTGCATAAAGTTTTGTAAATAAATAAATAAATATATATATATATATATATATACAAGCATTGGACGTTTAAAGGTTTAGAGTTTTAAACGTGCTCGGTTGGTTAAAAAACTGAATAAACGTCGTCTGGTCACGATAAAAACTTTTTCTATACAATTTTAAATAAGCGAAAGTTTATATGTTTTATTAATTTATTTATTATTAAAATGGAATATAATAGAGTAGAGTAGAGTAGAATAGAATAGAATAGAAAAGAAAATAATAGAATATACTTTATTGCACACCATAAAAGTTACACATGAGCTTTAAAAAAAATCTTTTCTTTTGTTATTATCAATATCATCATCTTGCCTTTTTCCAATCTAATCGGATTCAGATGAGTAACAGTATTTTATATGGAGTGACTGCCTGTCTGATCACCACAACCCATTACTTGGGTAACTCGATACCCCTTGGCAAGACTGATGTCAGGTCTCAGGTTTCTGACTACCCGTAACAACTGTCAAAGGTCTTCAAATGTCAGCTGGGACCAACGGCTTAAAGTGCCTTTCAAGGTACGGAGGAAACTCGTTATGTAAAGATGGTCACCCATCTATGGACCGACCTCAGAAAATGTTGCATAACCTTAAAGATCGATCCCTGTGGCTGTTATTATTTAGCCACGAGCTCCTCTTCTGGTGGGAAATATTATCAATATCATAAAGGATGCAAATAGCATTCTTACCTTTGCCACCTTCGGAGGATACTTCCAATTTATGTTCACAACAGAATCCATTTGATAATCCACAGTACAATTTATTATAAACGTTTCTCCCTTCAAGTATTCTCCAGAAACCTGCATTATTTTTGGAAATGGTGGTGCCCTAACGTCTGAAAAGATAAAAAATGTTAATTATTCTGATAATTTATGTGCTCTGAAAAATGGTTTGTGAGATTAACTTGCTTTGATATACAAACTATTCCATTATTATTTTTTTACTAATTTATAATAATCGCATTTGGTAAGTTTCTCTAATTAACTACTCGTACCAACCAGTAGGAAACTAACACAGACCAAAAAAAAACAAAAAATTATGAATAGATAAAAGTATGTACTACAATGCTGCTTTTATAAAAAGAAAAAAGAACCTCAATTGACAGTAACTACTGGAATTAAAATCAAACAACTCAAGCGAAACTAGCAAATGAGTAGTTACATATTATTTGTTATTGTTAAATTCATCTTTTTCTCATTCATTAATTCATATCACAGGTTATGGTATTCACTCACTTAATATCAACCAGCATTCTTTACATCCTAACGATGTTCTTTTAATATTATAAGAACCTAAAGTGCTTTAATCATAACAAAAATCTCATGGCAGGCAAATAATGATTCACAGCAAAACAGTGAATAAGAGAAATTAATAAATGACATTAAAATCAACCCACCGTGAAAACATTAGGATATAAGTACACATAACATCAACTACTTTAAATTAAAATATATTAGAACAATACAGTGTTAGTAGATTTGAACAAACGTGTAACATGCATACAGGAGTTACGCAGAGCAACACACCGAAGAAGGGGAAAAAACAGAAAGAGTAGTAAGCTTCAAGCTGGTAACACAAGACATCAAGTATTAAAGATCATCTAGTGGAACACTGAGTATTAAGTTGTTGGTCCAGTGAATGAAACCATCACACCACGCTACCTTGTTAGGTGACATCAAGAGTGTAGCGCTACTTACTACGTATACTTTTCCGTTCGGTTCGGTTTCCGATTTTCATATATCCTTCGCATCTGTACGCAGACCTACTACACGTTCTCATTAAAAACCCAATCTTTGAGGAATACTTTATTATTTCCGGTGTCCTGTTACTCTGCGGCTATTGTAGTATTGCCAAATAAAGTTTTGTTAGTAAGTATGGATAATATAGTTATGTTTTTCAATTTAAATTGTATTATGACTTAAAAAAAATGCATTAGGTAAATCTAATGAAATTGAAAAACACAACAAGCCACATTCAGAAAAAGTAATTAATTTCGACTGTTGTCGTGTGAGTTGAAGTTGTTCTCGCAATGAGCAAGGCAACGACACACCCTTTCTCGTGAATGTGGTATTATATAAAGTATAATAAAAATGTTAAAACGCACAGATCTGCTTTTCACCTACGTTGGAAAACAACTGTTTTTTCTATCCGAGCTTGTCCATTAGAAAATTCACAGATAGTGCGAAATATCGACATCGATCCGTAAGAAGGATCCGAGAGCATGTCACTATCGATGGTGAACCCGATTTTGGGACTATATTGCTGATATATTGGCTCTGCAATGTCCTGAATCTGTATATTAAGATTGTTATTATGAAATAATTTTATTTCAATCTATCATGCTTTAGTATTGGCTCTGTCTTTAGCAATAAGCATTAGTTATTTAAAGCTTAAGGTGTGAAAACGTTGAAATTTGTGAATTTTAATTAAACACTAACAGTAAAATTAATTACCAACAACAGTCGACGTTTTGTTTAAAGTAGCAAAATAATTAACTTTGCTTTATTATGCCACAATGACAGCATAGTGTGTTATTTAAGTTTTGTAAATTAATATCATGCAGATGCAGTAAGCGGTTGATGTAGCGCCAGCGCATATTTTTTTATGTTTTTAATTTTACTTTAATTTTATTTGCATACTTAAAGGATTCCATTTTCTTTTGTAATTATGATATGTTTACATTCAATTTATATAAATACGTACCAACATCAGGCTAACTTCAACATCTGGTGTCGTTGGTCTACATTCAATTACAACCTTACATTGTTTTCTTGGAACAATGACTTCCCTCATGGGTGCAAATAAGCTATCCGAGCCTAAAAGTTTTATAATTCATCAGATACAGACACAGATGTTGAGAAAATAATTCAATGTCAATATACAACCAATCTCACCAGCGACATATATGTAAATAAAAGTTATATGCTCCGTGTTATTCGGTTCTTCAGAGAGGTTATTTAGTATGTCGGTACCGTTCACCGTGTCGTCGAAACAAGCGTAATAGCCAATCGAGAATTGGTCAACGTTGTACAGCTCGAGGACTGACTCGAACCAGTACTCGCCGGCCAGTCGATCCGAAAAATTGCTCGATTCTGTACGAAATGATCCGATTATTTCTTCGGGCACTTCTTGTTGCTTAATCTGTACTTCTGTTTTTCCTCTACACTGAAGCGTAAAGTTTTGTCCCTTCTGCAATATTATTTCGCTTTTACATGGACTAATAATCGGGCCATTCTTTCGTAGATCATCTGAAAGCGACAATGGAGGCAATTTTTTATCGATTTCTTGCAATTTTGTTTATATTAGGCTAGCAAAATTTGATAGATATATGATTGTTTCATCAAAATATTGAATACTTTTTGCGTTTAAGAGTTGAATCATAATGCATCTGTTTTTTTTATGACAACTGTAATTTATTTTATAACCAAGGAACTTCCAATTAATGATTTTCTAATAAATTACAAAATTAATAGTCAATTTATCATTGTCAATGAGGAATAACTCATCAATTTAGATGCATAAGCAAATATCGATGGCCTTACAAGGGTGAGTTTAGAATTTCAACGCGCTAATCGAAGGGTAATATATCATCAAGTAGGTAAGTGAGTGACGACAGTGGAGCTGTAGCAACTTGACGAGCTTATCATCATACTAATGGCGTTTGTAACGTGAGCCACAGCGCGGGGCGGCGGAGGGCACCCGCCTCCTACTGCACACCTATCGAAAACACTATTAATTAGCAGTGTTCGCGTCCAGGGCGTGACACAGGTGCGGTCAACATTCGGAAAATTAATCCTACCAGTAGGATAGCAAATGAACCACAACGTCATGTCCCTCGCTGATAACAATTGATCGTATTAAACCCTGGAAACAGCGACCAATTAAGTGATTAGGACCCCGCAGCTCTACTTATCAACAAATTAATGATCATCTCATCACGCTAAGTGCAAGTGGTGACGACTTTTTCAGTTAGTATGATATATCTACTAACTGTTCGTGGGCAAACTTGCTTACGTATATACGTTCTACTGTCCCGTTAAATCCCGTGTGGGCGAGGCAGCTAGTAGGCTAAAATCAAATTAGCGTTGTTCCCACTAAATGCATGCCTACTGCTTGTTAGTCTCGGAGCACGAGTTTGCCGCATTCATTTCATATTTGTCTGTTACGGTAAATATTTGTCACTTTTCATAGTAAAATCTCAATTGGCTTAAGACTCTATAGTATTGACCGACCGAACGCAAGAAAACGAGGGATTTTGAGTTAATTAAATAAAATAAAACCAGTACATTGGTGATTGTTGTACCAAAGCAGTTTACTTACATTCGTGAGCGTTCGATACTAATAGAATAAAAATTATTTTACTAATTAGAAGCAGAGATAACAAAGAAATACCCCGTTATTTCTTTTACAGTTCAATAACTCATTAAGTCATTACTCGTAAAAATACTCACATCACATATACCTACATTTAAATGGATTACCACCCAACACTATTAGGATACCGCAGGGCAGGATACTTGGTCCAATTATATTTGAGAATCCAACTATGAACCCGAAAACATATATATGTTGGACTTTTAATAGCTGAACTGACACTAGAGTCCTAGATTGTATGTTGTGTAAATGATACTTTACATCTACGCAACATGAAGCGCCATCAAATTGTAAGAGCAAATGAATATGCTGCAAAATCTCTGATAAATAAATTACTACAAACAAACGAATGATCATAACAATAAATCCTGTGTTGGTGATGGTTGCTTGCTATGCACATGTCTGAGGCAAGTTAAACATATTGTAAATAGATTATGTTGGAACTGAAAACACAGTAAAGTGGGCCCTGATTTGACTAGATGGTAAAACTTAATTCTTAATAATAATAATTTGAGCTAATTCTGGTTGACAATAACTTGCATTTTAATATTATTTTTTTTCCAAATTGAAATACATATTTAGTTGCGCTACTGCAGTCGTTGCAGTTATGAATTTTTGACTGCAATGATGCAGTTAAAATTCCGTTGAAACATAATAGGTTATGTTATGCTACCTAAAGATAAAACGCCTAAAATTTTAACCTTTTAGAATAGAATAGAATATACTTTACTGTACACCTTACAAGATATACAGATTTACAAGAAAAACTTATTTATTCGGGTACAAAGGCGGTCTTATCGCTGGCAGCGATATCTACCAGACAACCTTTGGATGTACTGAAAGAACTTTTATATAAAACCCATTGAAACAATATTGATACCAACTTCATATCAAAATAAAAAACAATTATTATGTGTTTATTTATAACTACAATCAATGGCCTGCAACGCAATTCTAATAATATTTTATAAATTCAATGAAAAATAATAAACGAACAACAATTGACACATCCGGTAAAACTAACAGTCGGTAAAACAGTAGCTACTTACACAGGAAGTCTGTGTTAAGATATCAGAATGTGCGTCCTGCTGTCGCTAAAATTATTGTAAAACAAGATACTTCCTTCTGCTCTATAATGAGTAAAGTGTGTGGACCTGAATATCTGTGTGGTGCTTTCCTTGTAATACCACCTCGGACATAAACCAACATGATTCTCATGTGATTTGATCAATTACGGATTGTATAATCTTCAAAAGAGACTTTGAACTCTGAGTTTGTTACGGTGTTTATTCTCAGAGTAGTCAGCTAGGAAATACCGCACTCATTTATATTAAATTGAAAATAAAAGGAATAAGTTGTAAGTGTTATTTTAGCCTTTTTGCAAAATAATAGCAGTTTATGCAACGATCATGTAACAGAGTTTATTAGAACACGAGCGTGGGTTTATCACTAATATATAAATCATCGATAATAATACCACGCGAGTGTTTTCATACCTAATTATATGCCGTTGCATACACTATTTTATCTTCATTCATACATTTGAAATAAAATAAAAGTGGAAACGGAAATGTACGGAATGGCGGGCACTATAGATTCTCATTGCGCATGACGGCGCAGCGCGCTCCTCCATAGACAATGACACTACTTTTCTACTAAAAAAAGCTAACCAGGAGAATTTTAGCTCTTTCCCTGGTTGACTCGGAAGTGCCGTGCTTGAACGATGCAGAGGACGCCTGGAGAGTGGCTTGCCCGGATACGGATCGGCCCGAGAACCCATTTTCCCAGAGACAGTGGGATGAGCCGCTCTGCAGGTTGGTACGGAATAACCTTATTGATACGTCTACCAATACTGCTGAGCGTGCCCGCCTGCTGGCTGTGGGTGAGTGGGAGTCGGGCCTCTGGCTTCAGGCACTACCGTCACCTAACTTAGGCACTATGCTAGGTGACACAACCTTCCGACTCGCTACATGCCTGATGGTCTTTCATGTAGTAAGAGTGCAGGTCGGATTGCGCGGCACGCTAGCATTAATGATCTCATCCGAAGTGCTTTTGCCGGGCCTGGCCTTTTTTTTGCCCAAAGAATCAGTATTGCCATCCAACGTGGCAATGTTGCCAGCCTTCTGGGCACTTATCCTGTTGACAGCGATGTGGACGAATTTTTTGACGCCCCGTAATTTTAAACATTTTTATTCTTATTTTAGTTCTAACTCTAATTTACAAATAATGTACATATGTAAATAAAACAAAAGATTACTTTTAAAAACTTTTCTACTTTAAGTCAATGAGCCCATAAGCGCCAATAAATTAAAAAGAAAAAGAAGAGAAGCAATAAATTAAAAAGAAAGAGTTTTTGAATTCATATATGGAACATTACGTTGTGAGTGTAGATAAATATCATTTATATTCTATATTATTAACATTTAACATTGAACGCAATTAATACAATCACAAACCTTAACTACATTATTCAAAAATAGGTAAAGACGTTGATTTGTATTTTGGTATAAACGTTGTAAATTTTCTGGTTATCTTTGATAGTGCTGAACCAATCACGAAATGTCGAAAATATTTCGAGTGGTGAGGCAAGATACTTTCAATCCCTAAAATAGTATATTATGCAACTAGTGAATAAAGGACGGTTTTAAAGCGAGGGCCATAGATGAATCACGAACAAGTGAAGGATTCTAACAACTGAATCACGACCGCAGGGAGTGATTCATGATGATTGAATCACGAGCATAGCGAGTGATTCAAGTGTTAGAATCCTGAACGACGCGAGTGATTCATGGCCCTCGATATAAATCCGTTTTATTCAAGAGTTGCATACTATATTTTATACCATGACTTCGAGAAAAAGAAGGATTTAAGCCAAAAGCACAAGGAATAATCATAAATAAATAAATGGTTTATTACCTTCAAAATTTACAGAAAATGAGAAACCTTAGGGCTTCACATTTTTTGTAAATTGAAGCTGAGCCTTTGAGTTTGAGTTACCTAAAAAGCACCTGTGTTTCAGAGGCCAGTGACCATCTCCGTTAAGTTACATAATTATAATTATTAAACACCAATGCAATTAATATTAAAATTACAATGCAAATAAGTATTCACTAAACATCCTAGACCAAAATAAAATCATTATCAAAATCCTAAATATAAACAAACTCAAAATTAAATCGACGAAGGAGTTTGAAATTCGAATTGTTTGCACAAGAAGTTTGTATCGAGTATTTTATGCGCAATTAGGTTGTATTGCATTGAGATTGAGGTCAAATATATATTGGTGTGTTCTAAATTCAAACACCAAAACAGTGATTAAAAGTGCTTTTTATTCACTGTTTTCAGTGAATAAAATAAGCTTTTTAGAGGGGGAATGGTATAAAAAATGTTTCTACATGATATATGCCACAGGTGCGCAGCCAAGGGATAAAGCTACTAAACTATAATTGGGTCAACGTTAAAGCATTGATTTACGAAATTGGTTCATCCTGTATGTTTGTTTATTAATAATAACTTACATCGATACTATCTAGTCACGCAATTCGATTCAGAATTAGATGAAGCAAAGCTCATGTGGAATAAGATGCCTTTCACAATATCGCTAAGTATTATGGTAACAAATCAAAATAAATTCAAAGAAAAATCATTAGAATAAGACAAAAACTTGATATCAAAATGAAAGATATTCTACCATTCATTGTCTACGTCCAGTAGTGGACGTCTTTTGACTGAAATGATGATGATTCAACAAAAAGGTATGGCAAGTAAATTAATTTACATTAAGTCAGAGTGTAATAGAATGACAAAACATATTTTTATTCTAATTAATGATAACTTCGAAGAAAGTGGCACTAAGGACGTAGAATAAGACATGACTCAACGCGATAAAATCGGATAGAACTTAATAAGATTCTCCGTATTCCCCAAAAAATATAATAAATCTCATGAAGTTTCAATCTACACTAGGCCAGTTCCGATAGATGCCTGTTTATCATAAAATTAAATGATAATATTCTTCAAAATCGGGTTTAAAAGTTATCCATGATGAATGAATTTTTATTATATATATTATTAATGAATTAACAGACTAGTTTTTTCACACTACGTAAAAAGATTTCAATGATATTCATATCATTAAGCATTTTCCTGTTCGTAAAATGTATGGTGGCACCATGATTTTCGGGGATTTCCCTAAACATCTAATGCTCCATTAATTTTTATTAGCACTTGTTCATTGGTTGCCCATTTGGAATGTTAATTATGCGAATAGAAGCGAAAATAGACAACGGTCCTTACGCACAACAAAGTCATTAATGTAAATATTATAATTTATGATCAGACTATCAAATTTTAATGAGCCTATGGCACCAGGGGCATACTTAAATATATTATGTTTTATTCAAATAGACCATTACAGACAGTTTTGTATCGAGCATACTAAATATCATGAGTTCGTACGATTGCACAACATGACTATATTGTTCTAATAAACAACCATGGAGCCAGATTACGCATTCCACCACACTTCAACGATTAAATTTATACACCATTTGGGCGATGACTTAAGGTTCTTTATGTTCTTCCCAGAAAATTCTATTGCATGCCAATAAAACGATAAAATCGAATCAATATTTTTCAAGTGGGTAAAACTACAGATTTTACTGAGTATCAAAGGCTTACTATAGATCCGGTGGTTTACGAGTATGTTCCTCCTTCCGAGTGTTCCTAGACACTGATATATTAGGTTTAGATATGCTGTAAAACCTTTAAAAACAGTAAAATTTCATGTGAAAATGATGTAAAAAAATCCTGTTGCATGTTTAATTTTAGTGAAAAATAACGAAGCCTTTAGGTACTCTTTAGGTTCTTACACCTTTTATAGTTCCACAGCATTATTGTAGATCAGTATTATCTCCTATCCTTTTTATGGATGGAGGCAATATTATAGATAAATAAATACCTACAATATCTATCTAGTTAATTCATGTGTAAATACCGTACCTAATGTTTTACATGCTAGAGTGGTTGACACGTCATTTGATATATCACCAGATATCTATGTTGCAAATGGTACGATTAAATAAAACCAAGTGTGATACATATGGGCTGATAGAATAGATCTTTTGTTCGGTACTGTATGTGATTGTGTAATTTTGCAGAATATGCGTCATATGGCTGACCTAATATGCTCTTAAAACTTGGAGTAAACAAATAACATGTTACTATAATGTGAGCATTAATTTTGCGAGATGTTTCCTATTTTAGAGCAGAGGCTTTAGACAAGTGATATTCTATCAACAAAAACGTCGCGATAGCAATTGATAAAATGTTAAAAAAATGGGATTTCCTGATTGGCTGGATGTGATGCGATTGCGTCTATGGCACACTGTCATTTGGGGTTTATTGAGAGAATTACTTTATATTATATTACATTACAATTTTTTTTCTATTACTTTATATTATCTATTTTGCATTTTTTTTTAATTTATAAGTTAAGCACCTATATATTCACATTATGACATTATTTTAAGTATCTATTTATATACCCATGTCCGTGTCACTAGCAGGGTGCCCACTGAAGACCAGCGCTGGGTGTCTGACGGCCAGCAAATGCTGAGTTAGTAACCCTTTCGGTGTGGGCACGCCTGGCGCAATAATTCTTAAACCTTGTTTGTATTTTTTTACTATTCTTCTCTGTTACTTTGTGATTGTTGTTGTTGTGTTGTGTCTATGTCGAATAAATGTTTTCTATTCTATTTGAAAATGTCAGTGATGAGTCCCTAACATTTTGGCATGTTGACAATCGCCATCGCTTGTAGAATGTTTTTATCTAGGTTCTAGAGACTAGAGCCTTGTATTCCTCTTTACAAGCGACCCGCCCCGGCTTCACACGGGTAATAGAGCATAGCTACGCCTACATATTTTTTCTGTCATAGCGCTTGAATTTATTTTCGTGCGCGTTGGTTTTCTTATTGCGAGAACTCCTAAGATATTCATTTAAATTATAATGGTGAAAAGGATTATTCTTAATGTGCATGAAATGTTTAAGGTAACTATCGTATTTAAGTTGATAAGGATTAATACTGTATCCGTCATATTGCCGCATTGTATGTGACCATTTTTATAGAAGTTAGAATATATATAGTAAGTTAAGTAGATAAGCTATCCTTAAAAGATAGATATATATGCCATCCCGAACTTTTCTATAGACCTATAAAAGAGGAATATTCCAACATACATTGTTTTTTTATATCTCAAAGGGATTAGGCAGCGTTTTCAATGAAAGCTCCCAGACGGCTTGAAAATCTATTCCGTAGTTTTTGAGTTTATCACGAACAGGCAGACAGACAGACGCTGCGGGCGACTTTGTTTGTACCCAAGGAGACTGCCGAAGGAGGGTAATGTGTTTATCAGTCTATGTATGTATGTATGTTCCTAAGTGGCATTCTAGAGACCAAACGCGTTGGCCGATTTTGATGATTCTTTCGTCAATCGATTCGTCTTAAACTTGCGAGTGTCAAACTTTTTTTTTCCCTCCAATACCATCTTGTGGGGTATAAAAATAAAGAAATTCAAGAGGAGATTTTAAAAATATACAACATTTATATGTTTAAATGTATCTAATTCGAAAAAAAAATGTTAACAAAAAATTTATATATAAAAAAATCAAAAAACCGGACTGCTTAAGAAGCGAACTAATAAGAAGTAAACAAGAAGAAAATCATGCTGTTCAGTCGGAGGATACAACTGGTTTAGGTCAGCCAGCCGCAAATTTGACGTACTACGTCTTATGTATTTCCGTCTTTTTAGTTCACTTCTTAAGCAGTCGCGTTTTTTTTATTTTTTGTATTAATAAAGTATAATATGTAATGATTAAAAAACAATAGGTACCCACTAAAGGTTTTATCGTCTCTACTGTAATAATAATAATAAAAGGACCCATTAGTATCCTTTGATAATAAGTGCCAAGCTTGTTAAGTGTCAATTTACGACATCTGCAGAATTCGTCCATTGATTTGTGTAATAAAAGTGTCGACAATCAATTTTATTAGCCATTAGGAAACGCAATTTTATCCACAGCCTAGACGGGAACGTTTATTTTACCTTCCCTGAGGTAGTTTTATTAGGAATTCTTACAGTTGAGTAATGAACTAAAGTTAGTGTTAATGAATCATGTTTTAAACCGTGTGTTTACCGTATTCACTAGTACGCATTGCAGTGAGGACTGTACAAAGTTTTAAAATAAGTTTATAGCGAGCTTCATTTTTAATAACATACATATTTATATTTTTTCATGTAGATGTATTTAGGTATGTGTTTTTATAAATTGTTATCACCAACTTCCTGTTAAGCAGTTGGTGGAAATTGGAACGTGCGTACTTATTATATTTTATGATAATACCAAATAAAAAAAAAAAAATATTACTAGGCATTTTAGTAATTAAAAATTTCTCATTGCTACGAAGTCTTTTCTTACGCTTGGTATAGACATAGCAAGGTATCCTCAAAATCCAGAACATTTAACCGTGTTTACAAAACTTTTATCATTTTGCCAGCTACTGCTAATTGTAATTAGTAATTATATCAAGTACGACATCCATCGTCACATGCATTTACTGGGTTATCTACTACCCACACTGCCCTAATAATGTGATCTAGCACACCATTTTATTAATATAAATTGTAACACCTACGCTAAGTCGGCGATGACGCAAAGGTTCCCATTAGTCCTGAAATCTAACTGTAAACACTAAGAGCCAATATTTCACGCGGCATGCATTTACGAGAAAAGGTACACTTCTCTGTAGTGAGTCAACCTTGGCTGAATTTATGCAGTTAGCCACGTCGTCATCTAAATTAGGTAATTCTTACGTTAAACAATGAAGGCGTGCAAAAATAATAATGAGCGCTTTACAACGACCGCGATGCAACATTAAACTACTCCGTCGTGTTGTTTCCTCTTTAAGGTTCATTTATTGAATGAAGAGATGGTAAAGCGACTCAACCCTCAAATGGAAATTTATTATTTAGAAAGTCATGAGAAATGGTCAAGAGTCTAAACAGTGAGAGGAAGAAACGAATATCTCCTAGTGCAAATTGCAGTAAACACTTTGAAACCAAAAGTAAAATGAAGACCAGCACTCATTCAGAATAATTGATACATCCGGCACTGAACCGACATAAATAAACCAACAGTTACCCGTATTAGTTGTAAGAGGGGAGATTAGTGAGTAGAAGATTGTTTAATTAAACATGTTGCTGCAGACGAAAATGACCAAACGTAGTATAAAACCACAGTTTTGTTTTTATAAGAAAGGTAAATTGATGTAAAGGGGTAGTGATGCAGTTGTGGGCTAAATAGCAGAGTATGAAATAGAAGACAAGGGGCGAGGTCAATGCAATAAATAAAATAAAGGTAACTAAAACTTAACTCAGTCTAAGTAAAGCTACAAATAGGATATGATTCATAATTGCATCTTACCAATGGGTGTGTCATCTTGGTTTACTATTTAATAAAACAAAACGCTAAATAGCTGCTCAACAAATAAACTCAAGACTGACTCAAGAGGCAGTCACTTCGACATCTAGTTAGCAAATGCGTGTATGAATAATCAGTATTATGCTTGTACGTAAGTTTCGAAAGTCTAAAAAAAATGAAAAATTAATTCAAAAAATGAAAAAAAAACCGACTGCTTAAGAAGCGAACTAAACAGACGTAAACCAGAAAAGTCATACGGTGCATTGGAGGATACATATTCGCGAGCTGGCTGACTAAAACCAGATGTATCCTTTGACAGCATGATTTTTCCTTAAAAACATTTATAAATATTTTTTGAAATTTTTTGTTGGCTTTGGGTCAACAAGATGCTTATACTGTGAAAATTTGGAGTTTGTAATTCCAACCGTTTGGCTGAAAAACCTGTGCGACAGACGACGGACGGTCAGACACGTGCGTGACAGCAATAGGGCTCCTTTTGGTACCTTCGGGTACGGAACCCCAAAAAGTAGAAAAAAGTATTCATCATCTTCCTGCCCTTGTCCCATGTTACTTGGGGTCGGCGCAACACAATTTCTTCTTCCATACCATCCTGTCCTCCGTCATGCCATCACTGACTCCCTTTTCTTTCATATCACTAATCCACTCCAAAAAGTAGATAAGTATTATATTATGTAATGTCATGAGTTAATATTATCAAGTTTTCTGATTCTAAAATTACCATATCTCGGACATTGGAAGCTGTAAAGTATTTAGATAGAGAGACATTATGATAAAGAAACTAACTACAATCTCAAGTAGACGTTTGATAAGAAAGGACACGCTGTGTTAAAACTATATGTGAAGATATTATACTGGTTTTATTTGGTATGGAAGAAAATATTTAGTTATGCCAATGCCTATAGTAATAATAGCCCTCAGAGGCTCTAGATAAGTGGCATTCGATGTCTGTGATTGCGATAGTTGAAATATCAATATGTAAGCTTACGCTTACGCTTGTCAATTTCATACCATTTTGCCTTTTTGACAATCGCTATCGCCACGCTTTCGATGATAGAATGTCAGTTGTCTAGGACCTCGACCGAATTTCGGCCACGACGGCCAATCTTTGCAGAGAGTAGCCATCAGCGCGAGAGATAATTATTATAGTGCGCAAACACAGGTGCACAGGTGTTCTCATAATCTGGTGGGACGGTAATCCAGCACGAAAGAAAGAAAAAGTTTTAAATTGTCAAAAATGACATACTATATAAGGAACCGACCGAAGAGAGATCAGGCTTAGGCCCAACAGCCGTGCTTTCCGAGGCTCGGGTGTATCACACGTTTCACACCGCCATCTTTCAATCTCCGGACTCCTACTGAGAAATTGCTAATGAACCAATAGCAATTTGCCCTAGCTATAAAAAGAGTCTAGACAACACAGGTGTAGAGACACCTGATATCGACCATTAAGCCTTTTAAAATATTAAGAAACTCTCAAAAGATAGACTTAATAAAGAACATGAAATAGGAGAGCTCTACAAGATTTTTTACAATGAGGTTATCACAATACCAAAACAATCAACTGTAAAATTAATTAAGAGTAAAATCATACGCACATTGAGCAAAATAATAAATGACGGCATTAACGACCACCCAGACTGTGCAATAATATTAAAACTATACATATCACTTCGTGGAAGTTTAATGATGCTAGATAAGGAATAGATGTACACAAATAGATGAAATGACGGAGTAATTAATGTCGAGAGAACTGCAAGTAATAACTAAATACTTCAAACACAATAGCGGTTTCTGAGGACTTGAGTATGAAGATATCAGAAAAGGGGACAGTGACAAATGATGGTATATACAATACCTAACATATTACCACGACCCGACACCTAATAGAAAATCCTTTTCTTACTTATCTACTACAATAGATACAGAGGGGGACACGCAATGAATAGACATATTTCAATGGCAGGAACTTAGACATTCGTTGACGAGTTTTGCCTAAGATTTAAAACTCAGTATAGATGGGTTTGGTACACATTAGCTGCATAGATATTCATTCAAATTGAAACTTTCTTATTAAGGCATAGCACCCCTGAGTAGCTGATTTTAAAATGAGAATCACTTCAAAACGGCAGGTCGTATTTTTTTGGAAAAATATGTTACATTAAACCATTTTTTTTAATAATTTAATCTAAGAAAATTTTGATTTTTATTCGTATAACATAGTGTAATTCATTTGTTAAGTTATGTCTAACATGGACAAAAAAATCGACAATGGCACTAAAACCACCGGGTGTATATTAACGAAATTGACACCCTCTCAAAGACAATTTAATCATCTACATTTTGATTTAAAGCTTTTTTTATAAAGTCATAGAATAATATAGAAAATACAAAAAAAAACTACTCAATTTTGGATCGCGCGGGTGTGAAACGAGTGCGCGTTTTGTTCCCTCAAGGTGGTTGGCGAATGTCGTCGTCTTAACAAAGAAAATACTGCCACCTTCTCAACGCAAGTTCTACTGCTCAGCATGAGGTCCTAGATTCGATTCCTGGGTGGGATTTAAACATAAATAGCAAATGTAGGTGTAATATAGCAGAACATTTGCCTTACCTTTCGAGATAGACAGGCGTAACGTTATGTAAAGAAAATACCTGTTTCCAATGTAAATCATATTTTGTATCTTATCCTTGATTTTATAATGTTATTTCCTTATTATTTTCTCTTTATATCACAAAGTTTTCCTTGTTGACAGCCTTAAGTTGTTTAATATAAGCGAAACATACAATTAACATAATTTATGATAACCAAATATAGTTGCCAAATTCGACAGCCATAATAATATTTACAACTCTTCAATATGCAGACCATAATCACAATTTAATATTATGTTTAACCATTACCATATCTAAACAGCACCTTTTAAAGACAGCGTATTATATTACGTGTAAGTTCTTAGTCATAGAACACGTGCTTACTAAGGTACCTGCGTTACCTATTTCTCGTGAGGTACCTTTTCTATTTGGAATTTCAAATAGGTAATCTGTGCACTAAACAAAACCTCATTAGTGAAGTCACTTAGGTGAAATGATAATTACATCCTAATGCTTTCTAATAATTGCACTCATTGATAATTATTACCACAAAATGCTTGTCCATAATTGGGTCGTGACGTCATCGCTTCTTTGGTGTACGCAGTAATCAAATAATGACGTTATCTTTATCAAAGGAATGCAAGAATAGAGTTCATAATTAATAATAACTAGTGCTATGCATCATTACACTTTGGATTTACTTATAGTTATTTATAGACGAGACGACCTTCACGAATGTTTGAGGCCATTCGGCAAAAATTACAACTGCTGGATTGAAGTAAGGCAAATTCATCAATGTCTACGACATATTACATAGTTCTGTTATTTTTATATTCTTCTTATTAACAGTCTGCTAGGTATTTACTATGATCTTGATAACTCATTATGATGAAAAAGACAGTTTTTGTCACATTCTATATAGTGTGTTTATTCAACCTACGCTTGCCTTGAGGTGAACCGGTTTCGCCAAACTTAGGAATAGGATGGTCTTAAATAAAGGCGGGGCGACGGTCTGTCGAACTAAGTAAAAATTCAAGAAAATGTATCTACATAAAATCAATGGTATCCCAGTAAAAATGTCTCTCATTTGTGTTTGGTTTGTAGACACTTGATATTTTTCATTCACATGTTTCCAAAAAAAAACTGAATGAAAATAGCAATAAAATTATTTATTCAACGGCATAATTAATTACTTACGTATGGCAGTTTGTTCCTGCGAATGAAACACTTGCCCATTTATGTGTGATTATGTTGTCACTCTTATATTTAGACAAACATCTGTTTGAACATTATCTTATCAAAGACAATGTGATATATGTTTGAACTTTGGACATGTTTCGGAGTTAAATAAATAAAAATAAGTAAGTAATGTTATTTTCTACAAACAATCGGCCTAATCTCCGCATCTATCAACTCAATCGGTAATCGTACCTATAGGTTGATATTTTTTTATTTAACCATAGGCTCGCGTATATATTGGACCATCCAAAGACTAAATATGTACCTACTTATAACATTACATTAATTCAGTATCAGTTTTATCATTGTTATTGCTTCATTAAAAAGTTAAAATTATCGATAACAATTAGTTGTTAAGATTATTTAATTAGATAATTTCTTATCCCTAATTTATGGAATAATTGAAAATGGCACGATCATAATTGAAAATTGAAAAAAAAAACGTTGGGCGTCTATAATTCTTTGCCGCGTATTTGCAACGGCATCTGTGAATATAATTTGAAAAAACTTATCGTCAAGTAATGAACAACTACCCACGCAGACTCGAGGCAAATAAAAAGATTGTTTGCGAAGCAAAAAACGCTAGCAACGTCCACCTGGCCTTAAAAAAATACTGCACCGTCTAGACAAGGCACATATTTGTTATAAAACTATGAATGGTCCTATTTCTTTTTAAAGTCTGTGTATGCTAACTTTTATCTAGTTAATATTGTATAGACAATGTATTATATTTTATGTGTATTTTAGTTATGCATTTGCGTAGTATATTATTAAAGTTTTCACAGTCGACAGGCGACAATCCGACAATCCAAGAATTTCGCGAAAATTATGACAATAATATTAAATAAGTATATTAGTTCTTGACAAATATGTCGCATTGTCAGTTTTATTAAGTAGGGCCCTATAAATTTAAAGGCATGCACAGTGTATATCACTTTAATTGATTAAATCGACGTTGTATAATTGTTGATCGCTTTTTTTGGTATATATACAGTAGGTACAGAATGTTCAATCTAACTATCAACTCTAATCTACTACTATAAAAAGAACTACTTAAGATGAAATATCAATGCCATGATTAACGTCTGTAGGTACAGACGGTGGATGAGTCACAACACACGTTTCTCGTAAAATGTTGTGAATTCATCCGAGACTCCATCCATTGATGACTTCGGAACTTACTGAGTCACAACCGGTAAGCAAGGTTGCCCCTTAAGGGACAAGATAATATATGCAGTGTCCTTATCAGGATAACCAAGCTACTACTACTACGACAGGATAATGAAGACAATTGATAAAGTTTTTCCTTCCTGTTAGCAAAAACAGTTGCCTCAACTGTTCAGCAAGTAATTCATTAATAAAAAATATATTTAAAAATAACAAAAAACCCGACTGCTTAAAAAGCGAACTAAAAAGACGTAAACAAGAAGAAAATTTTGCTGTGCAGTCGGAGAATACATATGCGCGAGCTGGCTGACCAAAACCAGATGTATCCTCCGACTGCACAGCATGATTTTCTTCTTGTTTATATGCGCGAGCTGGCTGACCAAAACCAGATGTATCCTCCGACTGCACAGCATGATTTTCTTCTTGTTTACGTCTTTTTAGTTCGCTTTTTAAGCAGTCGGGTTTTTTGTTATTTTTCAATAATTTTTTATTTACAACTTTTTTGTTATTTTTTTAGAACTAGGTAAATTTAAACATATTAGTGTGATATATTTTTGTAATCAGATCTTAAAACCCTTTATTTTGATACCTCACACGATGGGTATGGAAGAAAAAATAATTTGGGCCCCCACAATATGGCGCCCAAAATCCGCTATTTTTCTATTTTCCAATTTTAATGTAGCCAGTGACACTCGCAGGGTTAAGACGAATCGATTGACGTAAGAATCATCAAAATCGGCCAACGCGTTTGGTCTTTAGAACGCCACATAGGAACAAACATACATACATAGACTGATAAACACATTACACTCCTTCGTCAGTCGGGTAAAAAGTTACGTATTAACAACGCGGTGGAAAATTTTAAGTTTGTATTGTTTGATTCAAAAAAAAAGAATATAAGACACAAACACTTTTTTTTTTCGTTTTGTTACAAAATATACATAATATTTTAGAGTGTAAATCACTGCAATTGCTGCATTTATGTATTTCATGATTTTCACGGTGCAGTATGGTCACGGTGTTTTTTACGAGGCGACCATATGTAACGTTAAGTCAGGTTCATAATAAAATGTGAGATTTTAACTCGATAGCAGATTGTAACAAATAAGCAATTCTAGTAATGCTAACAATATTGAACACGTCCCTTTCTTCCAACACTAAGATAAACTTTTCTAATAGTTTAATTTCTCTCAGTTTCTCAGACAATAATATTTCGTAAACCTACTTTCAAATTCATAATTGAATTTCTTCATAGAAATAGCGGTAACCCTAGTCTGGCGCCCCTCTCAGACAGAGTCAAACGGTTATTTGCTGACAAATAAATACGGAACAGCGGCTGAGACTGACTCAGCTTCAATGCGGTTTTCTGTTTTTCTTTTACCTTGACCGTAAGCAAAAGTTAAAATAAAAAATTAACTGTCTCAGGTCCCCGTTTTGCAGCTAAAGAAGATATCTAAAATCCGCTTTTTTATTACGATTGTCGGTATGTTACCGCTTTGTTAAAATGTTGGATGTTATATAGAGCTATATAGATAAATATCTATCTATCGTCAAAAAAATGTTGCCCGTATAGGTATGCCATATAACTAAAAAAAAAAGCCATTAGGTATCCAAATAGTGAAAATTTAATCATTTTCGTTTCCTTGCAGTTCATCGCCGATTATACCCTGTTGGCATATGAAATTGACTGTTCAGAAATACATATTGGAATGGATATTTTCCCTTTTTTCCCTTTGTAACTTGCCTACCTACCAAATAAGTAAAAAAAGTGCATTTTTGTAGCATACAAAAATTATTTATAGATACCAAAACCTACGTTGTCGTAGGTAAGTCGACATATTTTTTTAGGATTTTCCATGTTGCAATTCAGACGGATGTTGATATCATTGGCAGCCAATCTGCACTGGTTCCCCAGGTTCCTATACTAACCTCGTCCAGGTGCAGATCAATAGGGTTATTTATAACTCTAAGCAAACAGAACGATTTCACAAGCCAGATTCATACGGGAGAGATAACGCCCGCATATAAATTCTTACGTTTGGAAAACCTAGGTATCAAGGTATCAACACCCTTTTTCCCTATCAAGGCAATATCCAAGCAGAAACGTAAACATCATGAATGATTTATGAAGGTTCTTTGGGCGATATAAATGATCATACCTACCTCCTAAAGCACCTAAGAAGTTTTTTGAAAAATATCTGTCAAGATCGATTCCAAATTCAAACAGAGAGGTGGGCTAAACTACGCCCGCTAGAGTTCCCCAAGGTCAACAATTCTACACATGCAATTTTATGGGACAAATGAAAGCTACTGACGCTTCTGGTTATGTGACCACCTACTTAACCCAAACTATTCACAAAGTTAACCATCGAATCAATAAGAAGAAAATCAAAAAGATCAAACTTACTAATATTAGTATGAAATATGCAAATAGCCGTGATTCTCTTCTGAGGCCGAGATTCCGCCATCAAGCAACTCACATGCAAGTTTAACTATATGGTTTGTTTGCTCTCATTATACCTTGGCAGTCCTCAATGTAGTAGAATTTGCCTGCGAGCTGGTTGCAGGTGGAAACGTGGCCTAAGAGCTTACTCCCTAATATCTACATTATTGCTTATAGTGTCTTATGGAAAAACGCCAACAAAATTTCATTGAATCACAGGATATTACGTTTTAAAACAGTTATGATATGATCATATTAATAATATTGTTTCAATTACAGCTGATTCAGCTCGAAACTTGGCTAAGTGCCAAACTGTCTGCTGCATCAATAACTGCGTGGGCGCAGATTACAACAGCCCAATGTAGCAATCTAAATTATACCGTGCACTAACCCAAAGAGCAGTGATTGGAAATTTATTAAACCTTAATTACACGTGATAAGGTTCAAAATATACGCAAAAATCTTATAGTAATTTATGGTAGTGCTGAGGTTATGACAGGTCACCACTTCGTGTGTTTTCATTCCGTATACCAACATGAACTTCAACCACTAATGATAAACACTATTACGATGTTGATTCATTCGATTGAACCAAATATTGTGTTTGACAATATTGTCGTTCACTGCCCGTGAACTAGTTTCTTTTGTTCAGCTGTAAATTGGCCTCGATGGTGTCGGATTACGAAAAAGAGTTGAATTTGTGGAGCAATTATTACGTAGGAACCTACAGAAATTTATACTTAGTACAACAATAAAATTCTGGGATATAATATTATGTCGAGATAGTGGTCAAACGCGAGCCTATAATAAATAAAAAAAAATAAATGTCCGTTTGCAAAATTCGCGCTTGAACGTGGAATTGCGGACATTAACATGTTCGATCGATTTCATTTGTATGTATCACAAATCCAAAACGTGTCAATACTTCAGATTAGTGTAAAATGAAAATTAAATGTTCCGAATTGCTTACTTCAAAGTCATCGACAAACTATTGTTTTGCAAAATAACATCTAACGTCACACGTCTTGCATTTTAATCAGGACATTATTTTACATGGACATCTGAAATTAGTCTTGAATGAATTTCCATATTTCTTCGTAGGTATTCTTTTGAGATACCTACAACAGTTTTGAATATTAAAATAATTGGTGGTAGAGCTGGTTTTACTACACTAGTTGTAATAGCAACGTCTTTTTAATTTTTTTTCTTTCTGTGATTGCTAATGTTATTATTATTAGTGTTATGTCTACGCTATCCAAATTAGTTTTCATTAAATCCAGAGCTGTCAAATAAACAGAATGTATAGCAGTCAACGCACGTTACGTCTATGTAGACAAACCAAACATTATCTTCAGGCCGAAAGTTAACCCTGAACCAAACGCTTTTTAAGCATTCCATTTTTCTACTAAGTGATTTTAAGCAAAGTAACCCTTTTGAATTCTGAAATAATAACGCCTTTGTTGAACCATTAAAGGTATCCGTTTTATATAGCCTTTTGTGTATGGTTTCAGTATTAGTGACCAGTTTAATATTAATAACATCGATGCAGGTTTTAATAACTGTGCGCGTCTTGTTAGCACTGCCGGCATCCACCCGGCTCCATGAAGCGTCATAATATCTCCCTTATTTCTATACAAACCCTTGCAAAGCTACATCTATATACATCCAGCAGTCCTCATTATGAGCTAATCTAAGTCAGAAGCAAGCCTTAGTTACAAATTAGTGACCATAATTATTAAACAAATTCAAAATGCCAATATTAGGTACGCAGAAGTGACAAAGTGGCACAATGCTGTTAGATCTTTCGTACATTCATTAGTTTTTTCAGGTTTATGTCAGTGAGGTTGACACCTCGCAGCGCCTACTCCAACTTGTGGTTAGCAATAAAAATTTAATGTCCTTTGTGTTCATTCATTTATTTTAATTTTAGTACGATAATGTGAACTCAATGTGGTGACTATTGGAAATACTCAAGACTTTGAATGTTGTGTATAGGTAGTTAAATCAATAGAAAGACAAAAAATGTGTTTAGTCTTACAATAGTAACTAAATAAAACTTCTAAATTTCGAGATTACAATCCTATTAACAGGCATTTAGTAGATTAATAGACAACTAACTACTGTGGAATCCACAAGTTGGAGGAGGCACTGATCACCGAGATAAGGAAACAGTGCAAACGAGTTTTAAGTTTGTGAATTGAAAAGTTTCTTCATTTGTAGAATATCATGCGTTACAAACTCCAGTTCGATTAAGTATGAAATGAGTAAACTCAGTAACTTGTAAACGTGACAGGACAGCCACTGTTAATTGTGCATATTTGACATAACCTGCTAGTTAATCACAGAACGCCATTAACAGCTGTTTGTGTGTCAGAAAGAAGACGCACTTGGTAGTGTCAAAAGAAAAAATGATCTAACCTGGAAGTGAGGTACAATTTTTCCATATATCTTCCGCATCTATGCTCGAGATCATGTACATAATAGTGAGCACGGCAGCGTACCGGCGTAGACGTCCCCGGCTGTTCGTCATATTGCTCACCATTTAACACTGTAACTTATAACAAACAGACGCAATCAGTTTCTCCCATAATAGAGAACTATCTGATCCACGACAAGGGATCTTAGAATTTTACTATTGTTTTATTTTTATGCTCTTGTATCTGGTTTGAACAGAAATAAGAGCGCACATTCCACCATTTAAGTCTGGAACACTATAGCTGCAAACACTTTAATTTTTAAAAACACTGAGTCATTTTAATTCTTAGCATAAGTACGCGTTGTAATTGTGTGCGGGATTGAATATTTCCATCTTTATCACATGCTGAAACTTAGTGATCACTGCTGTTATGCAAACTTTCTAGACGAGGGCAGTGCATCGGAGGCACGGTTAGGTTTGTAACGAAAGTTAACAAACTATTTTACGCGTAACGTTGTAAAGTACGGTGTATGACGCGGCCGTTTCGCGCCATCTACTCCGACGGAATGTCAAACGAATCAGGCGCGTAGCTAGCGCGCTCGCGTGCTCACTCGACCTCGCGCCGGCTAAAAGATAAAATACACCATGAGCGAACGAGACCCACATAACCAGTGTAGCGTCTCTGTAATAAACAAGAACGCCATAGAACACCAATATAACAGATTAAAAATTTGCTGTGTATAGTTTCAAACGTAAATACCTTATTACTTACGACTACTTAAAGTCTAGTTTCTGGATTCCTAAATGAAGAGTGACAAGGCCTTAAGCAATCTAGAAACGACCGTTCATTTTCTTGTTTGTAAATGATCAACCGGCTCTGTTAATAATAAAACTGTTTGTAGAAGTAAACATATTTGGTGTACAATGTCCATTGCTGTAGAACTGTGTTCACGCCGCCTGCCAGCACGACAATAATACATTTCCTTTAGTAGATTGTAACTCGAGCCGACTGAATATAAGTAGGTACTGCAATATTTTCCTTTAAAGTATGTTATTAACGTAGGTACATTACCATAATTTACTTGTATGTACCTTCATTGCACTTAAATCAATCTTTGAGCTACTTTTAATTTAAAGTTCAAAGGAATCAATACTTGATATTTCAAGTATTGGTATCTATTTTAAAACTAAATTAAATAAATATATATGAAAATAATTTGTTGTCAAGTAACTTTAACATTGTATGTAGATTAAAAGTAGTCTACAAAGGCTTTTGTTTCAATAATATGTAAAGTGGGTTCATTCGAAGTACTTAGAATACATGCAATTTCATGACAACATAGCACTTTATTCATAGACACTCAACATAATTTGAAATTTAAATACGCAGTGCCGTAAACTTCCAGGCGATTCACCCCTTTTTACTCCGTACTGAGCCGAAACAATATTAATAATTATTCATGGTCCTTTAATTTAATAGCTGAAGCAGTATTATGCTCGTCCAAATATCTAGTATCTATGAAAACCTAGCTAGCTAGCTATCTAGCATCATTGACGGAACGCTTTCACTGAATTCATTTCAGAGAGAAGTCATTATGAATAGGCACATAAAACCAAACTGTGAGTTAAGACTGACGAAGACTAGATCTTTAGTTACATGGTTAAAATAATTAAGTACCTATCCTGGTTAATTTAAAAATAAGCATTTTTTGTTTTCCTGTCTATCAAACTATTAAAAATATTCAAAAAATACAAATTTGCTAAGAACGTTGAAAAGCAGTACAATATATATATAAAAAAATATAATACAATCTACACACAATATGACCTATAAGCAATAACGGGAAAATAATTCCAATTTATAAAAGTGTTGTTGCAACCTAGTTAATTTACGATGTCCCTAGAGAATGCTGAAACCCCGTGGTGTGTGAAGTGAATTATAGACGCAACACACAGGTGTTCCGTACATTCTCGTAAATAACCATTAAATGCATGAACTGTAAACATGCACACTGAAAATGTTGTCTAGACGAGGTAGACACCCTGTCACGACCACTTCCCTTAAGGAATTGTATTTCCAATTTGATGGAATGCCCTTCCCAAACTACGCACGTGGAACGCTCATACAATCAACAGCATGTCCATAGCAACGATTTGCGCCTTTATTGCGTAGGAGGAAGGGTGATGTTTGTAAATCACTTACTAACATGCGGTTGCCGGACCACCATCACCAACGAATACGAACAAATTGAATCATTACTTTACATTGTAACACAATAACAGTTATTCTTATACTGGCTATGACGACGGTAGCTAGCAACATATTGCTCCCATACTCCACACATATGGGCCCCCCGACCTCAATATAGATACATTTTATTTTTCTGGTAATAAAAGTAGATTTATCTTCAGCTAAACCAAAATTATAAAGAGGTAAATTTGTAGGTATCTCTTGAAGTATTAATTCAATTTCGAAAATTCTATCAATGACAGTAAGTTACACTATCGTTTAGCTTTCCCGGAAAATGCACGGTTCTTTCGGCACAGGCCACGGAGGCGAGCCGCCTGAAAAGTTAATATTGCATGATATCGCCAATTGAATCAGTTAAGAATATAAGATACCATCTCCAGTTACTTCGGTAACCACAATATTCAGATTGAATGGCTGATGCGATAAAAATGTCTTTGTAGAAACAAACACCAAATTAAATATGTATATGTTTTAAGTACGTATTGTTATATCGAATATTTTCTGAGCGCTTGATTTACGTCATACATAATGCCGTTAGCTAAAAATAAGATTATAATTTGAGGTATTTTTTTCGAACAGAATTTCCTGTTTACAAGCCTTTAATTTCAATTGTTCATGATATCAAACTAGGTCATACATTTATTAATTTTTATTTCAGGGCTGTATCTTGTCGTCGCCACAATCTACTGATTATTTCTTATTTTAAGTGAAAATTGCAGCATAATATTATGAGTCACGGTTGATCCGGTCTTATTGAGTAAAGACCACTCATGACGTCTCGGAACTTTTAAGAACTATGAAGTGGTATCTTGTCTTAAAAATTATACTTAAGATGACGTCAATTTCTTGAACTTTTTCATATACAACATTTCCTCTCAGTTCTTTCCATTTTTTTTTAGTTCGGTCTAGAATTTAAATGTTCGTGTCACTTTAAGTATTGTTTTTAAGGGTTACAAACATGACGTATCTGAAACAGTGTAGCTAAGTATAATTTAGGATATGACCATATGAGCATGTATGTCGTGAGATTATACAAAACCACAATAGCAGTATTATTTTCAATTTATATTGAACATTTTCCTCTGAAAATACCTTTGATTTTTTTTCCAGTAAACTAAATTGAATGAGTTGTTTAAATTCCTAGAAATTTCTGTTCAAAACTGAATTGAGATCACGAGCGTGTTTTGTTTATTTTCTTAATTACTTTCCTTTCTCTTTAAGGTGTAATAGTAGTTTATGCAATGGTCCACAGCAATAGTCATATAATAGGGTTTATTAAAACACGAGCGTGGGTTTATCTCATGAGGCGAAGCCGAATGTGATAATAATAGCACGCGAGTGTTTTAATACCTAATTATATGCTGTCGCATACACTATTTTATCTTCACTCATACAGTTGAAATAAAACAAAAATGGAAACGGAAAAAATATGTGGTATGGCGGGCAATTTAAATTCTCATTGCGCAGCGCGCGCCTCCATAGATAGTTACATTAAGTCAATGAGCCCATAAGCGCCAATAAATTGAAAAACAAATGTACAAAAAAAAATAAAAGTTATTTTATGATGCATTTGTTTGAAAATCGAAGGAAAATTTTGCACTGTAATGTTATTTTTTTTATTTTTACTTATCCACGAATATAAAGTACGTGTTAATACAATATTTTTTGAATTCATATTTGGAACATTACGTTGTGAGTGTAAATAATATTATTTAATAATAAACCTATGACTTTAATATTTACACGTGTGGATTTTATCATAATAATATGTATTTTCCCACTACCTATTCAATGTCTTGCTACACTTTACCAAATAATATGTTTAACACTTAAAACTGCAGTAATACGAGTATCTTGTTTTGATATGGATGCATATAACTATGCAATTCACTGAATATAATTTATCAATCGCTTGAATCACCACTTGTTGGAAATGACGCTATCAGTTATTATGTTATATACCTACATACGCAACCAAAGTTAAATTATAGATAAATTATACGTAAATACTGTTATTTAAGTTATTTGCAAGAATTATTGTTAATTATATTTTGTTGTGTTTCTCGAAGGAATAGATCCCATACCAGGAAAATTATATCAAGAATTGAATTTACGTAAATTGAATAAAATAAACATTCGTAAAATCTGGACGACAGGTATTCGAAAATTAATCTGAACAATAACGAACAAAAGAAAAAGATAACGTAGATACCATAGAATAATAACACAATTACTCTAAGGTAGATATCAAATAGACCGTATCATTCAGCTGATAAAAGCGCAACCAAATCTATCAATCAAGTTGGCCTCACTGTTCAGCTGCTACACCTTATCAATAATTAATTTAGGAAACGCAATTAACTATTCTGAGATGTAATCAGTATTCTGCACTAACAACAAGTGTTTTCGACGACGTGAATATGGATATCATCTTTGTATTCTCCGCGGGTACACGAATACAAATTATTTGCGATTCGATCCGATCCAATGAGTGAGAATATTTGCAGTACCTACTCCACCTTAATTTACGCCGAAGTGGCCCGGCACGCACAAACACTAGCCACGCCAGTGTCGCATAGTAAAAACCTGCTTTTAAAACGAAAATTTGTTAGAAAACTAATAAAAAATCAAGAATAAAGTCTAGTATAGCCTGCATGTCAGTTATTTGGGTTTACTTAGAGGGAGAAAACCTTGAGAAAACTCTATCCAAACGATATTTGAAGTAGTAGTTTTTATATAGTTAAGAATTTTTCTCTTTGTACCCAGGACAGGATAACATAACTTTGTGTTAAAATTTTCATCGTAATTTCATTAAATAAGCTATTGTCTTTGGGGATTCTAAAGCAGTATTGAAATTTTAAAGATGGATTTTAGTTTCTCGAAAGTACTACTGTACATATACAACAATACATTCTGAAAACCAAAATCCTCCTTAACAATTTCGTCTTACATATATATACATATATATTACTGGATATCCTACTAAAAAGGAAAACAATGCTATATGTATCAGCTACTATCTCCCCACGCATTTTGTAGAAGGCAATCAGTAGAAATAGATTACTAAAGTGCACGTAACCGATCAACACACCAATTGTCATCGTTGGGCAAATAAATGGCTGCCTAGCTGTTCTATCTTTGAATCTTTAGACATAGAGAATGGACTGACCGTTCCTTACGCAGGCATGAAGAAAATTAAAGTGATTTAACAATCGTGTACGATGGGTCGATAGGGCCAAAAAGTTCTGGACCGGCGACCGCGTACCAGAAGGCGCAGCGTTGGAAAGCGTCACTCTAGCTAGACCGATGACCTGGGAATCCACTGGATGAGAGACGTACTTGGGGAGGGCCTATACCCAGCAGTGGTCGTGTGAGGGGATGATGAATCAAACTGGGGTCAGTAGTTGCCCCTTTCTAGAATACGGGAAAGTGACACTAGACACTTGCAGTGTCGTCACTCTCACCTACAGAACGAAGACAGATATTGGTCGCAGTTGCTTTGTCTCTTTCCAAAGAGTAGTCAATTTTGTGACGATATTGCTCAGTCCATTCTTTATGTCTATCCTTCATACTAAATGTTATGCATAAAAGACAAAAAAATGTATAAAAAATTGGGGAACCTAAAACAGTATAATGTAGATGTAGTTGTTCAGTTATCTTTGTCAGATAGTGCAATCAGAAATAAATATACTTTGTAGAGTCCACATGATATGACATCTCGCAAAATGCTGCTATCTCCTCATTTGTGTTTACGCTCCGATAACGATATCTGATAAAATCGTTGGGATTTGTAATTATTTTTAGTGTACTTTCGTTACATGGTTATTGCACTCTTTGCTTGTATGAAATAGAAAGTGTTCTAACATACTTCCTTACTACAAAACCTTGTGAATTTTTAGTCATCATCATCAGTTTTGTTCGGCAGGATCTAAACCTCGCCGATTGCAAACCACTGAGCACAATAATCTATATATATAAAAGAAGAAACTGACTGACTGATCGATCAACGCTCAGCCAAAACAGCTAGGTCCAGAATCATCAAATTTAGCAAAAAGGTTCCACAAATGACGAAAGTGAGCACTAAGAAAGGATTTTTGGAAATCCCACCCCTAATGGGGTAAAAAGGGGTTTGAAACTTTGTATGAAAAAATCTAATTCCTTCGGCCAAAATTCTTGAAACTTAGCACAAATAGTAAACTAAGTAAATGATAAAGATTGTCATTATTAGTTTTTCTCAACTAACCCCAAAAGACGATTTAGGGGGTGCTTAAGTTTTTATGGAAGAATCTGATTTCTTGGGTTAATTATCATGAAACTTGGCACGAATACTAACCTAAATAAACAATAAAGGTTATCAATATATTTTTTTCGAAACTACCCCCAAAAGACGATTTAGAGGATATTATTTTTTTTGACGATTCTTATTACTTCAGTTACTAAACTTGAGATAAATACCAACCTAAGTAAACAATAAAGATAGTCATAATTATATTTTCGAAACTTCCCCCACGAACGATTTAACGGGTGTTGAATTTTTTTTTGAAGAATTTTCTGTTTTGGTTTAATAAACTTGAAAGTTGACATAAACACCACCCTAAGTAAATAATAAAGATTGTCATTATTAGTATTTCAAAACGACCCTCAAAATACGATTAAGCGGGTGTTAATGTTTGCTAAGAATCTTAATGCATAGGTTTTCGTTTTTTTATGTAGAGGTCTAGGGGAACACTAAGAAGGAATTCTCGTCAATTCAACCTTTCATCATCATCATTCTACCCAAAAAAAACTTTTACTGCTGCACAAAGGCCTTCCCCGTCGCCACACTGACCGGTTCCGAGCGTTTCGCATCCACCGGCTTCCCATAGCCTTGACCAGATCGTCGCTCCACCTGGAGGGAGGCCTCATCCGGCACGCGGTCACCACTCCAGAACTTTCAACCTTTAAGAGGGTGAAAAGGGGAAATTTGTTTGCATGACAAATCCTTGGGGATAAAGTTAGTAATCAAAATTGACAAAATACGTTTTTTAATACTACCCTGCAGATAGGGTTAAGGGTTGTTAAATTGTTTTATTTTTTTTGAGGTATCTTACAGAGCATTCTAAAAAACATAAACTAAAAATAAAAAAGAAAATAAAAAAGTGAATATCATAATATTTGGGTTGTTATAAACTCGACCATCAACGGGGAAAAAGGGGTTATTCATTTTTTAGGGGAGGATTTTACTTTATGGCGGTAACCTAAAATAATCTAACTTAGAAAATAATATTCTCTAAGTTAAATAACGAATCTCCCAAACTAATAAACCCTAGATATTTAAAATTCCCATTTTTTTATTAATTTAACATTTTTCAGCTTTTTTTTGGTCGGCTTCACTAACTGCACATAAGAAAGTTTTCTGTAGGATAAAATACGAATTCACGCGAACGAAGTCGCGGGCGGAGTGTTAGTTTATCGATATAAAGTTGGATTAACACAATTTTTACCCTAACACGAGTCTTACGTCAATCGATTCGTCTTAACTTTGCGAGTGTCATTAGTTACATTAAAATAGGAAAATAGAAAAATGGGTGCCATATTGTGGGGGCCCAATTTTTTTTTCTTTCTAACCCATCTTGTGGGGTATCAAAATAAAGGGGTTTAAGAGGTGATTTCAAAAATATATAATTTAAATATACCTAATTTGAAAAAAATATGTTAACTAAAAAGTGAGTAATAAAAAAAGTTAATTCAAAAAAAAAACCCGACTGTATAAAAAGCGAACTAATAAAACGTTAACAAGAAGAAAATCATGCTATCAGTCGAGTTTTTTGAATTAACTTTTTTTTTCCATTATTAGATTCTTCCTTTGGGATCCATAACATTAATTGGTATCGGTGGCAATGACAATAAATATAATTGATAATCTTACTGATTAGGGCTACCATCTATGTTTCACCAGATTAGTCCTTGTTTGAAAATTGGTTTGTTATATAATTCGGGTCATCCTCCTATTGTTATAGTTTGTAACAATCTATTAACTGACTAGTTTTAAGCCCACTTACAATATTGAAATCAACAAATACGTATCCAACTAGCAATATTCACTACGTGTCAAAAAAATTAAATGCTATGATGTCCACCGCGACTCTGGTTCGTAGAACGTTAAATTTTACATGAAAATATTACTTAGGAAACATCACGCTAATTAAATCATATATGTACAACGGTGGCACCATCGGGCATTAATTCCACAAATTGGTCTAAATGACAATTGCGGTGTGTGGGGACCTCGCTCCGGTCGCCGGTCGCAGGTCGCGTCGGTCGCTTCGGCCGCATTCAGAAACTGTCAGCTTAGAACCTTAACAGACATGCTACTTTTTAACCGACTTCCCAAAAAGCAGGAGGTTCTATGTTCGACAATATGTTATTATATTTTTTATTTTTTTTTATTTTCACTGATATCTCCATCAATTGTGGACCGATCTTGAAAATTTATTTTTTTGTTTTAAAGAGTGTGTTCCGAAATTCGTGTCATTTTAATTTGGCAAAGATCTGATGAAGAAATTCGAAGATATACAACTCTTCAACAAATAACGGCAAATCTCTCGGGATTGCTGCAATCGCATGTCTGTTTATTGTATATACCATTTCATGCAAACATCACGCCAGTACGCTCTTAAGGGGTACGCGGATCTCTCATTTCGCCGGTTATGTTCATGTTTCATAATATTTGGCTAATCTATTCTGGCGTTATGGGTACCTTACTAAACAACTTGCCTATTAGGCAGGTACAACTAAAAGTTATAAATAAAAAAAGCTTTTTACAAAAAAATACTTCCGATTTCCAAATAAAAAAACTACAAAAAGAAAAAAAAAATATTTATGGAAGTTGGTGTCCATAACGCAATAAATTGGTACCTTTGAAGAACTACAAAGTGAACTTTGTAATTTTTTTATTTGGAAGTCGATAGTATTTTTTTGTAAAAAGTTTTTTTTGTTCCATCATTGTTCGTAGAATGCATCAATGCTGCATCGCGTTTTGGCGACTCACTGTTCCGTGGATATCAGTCTCACTATCCATCTGTAATTGATATACTTAGGTGCGAAAATTTACTTACGGTGTCTAACGTGAAATCTTTCAGACAAAATTTTGTTTGTTTGAGCCGAACAGTCACTGTATCAAGCTTTCGAAAAGCGACAAAATTGCTTCATGTTAAAGTAGTTTGTCTACTAAGGCCTTTAACTAACGCGTAACCTTGACCTGTCGCGTGCTAGCTCAAATGCCGCCTGGAAACTTGCCGTTAGCGTTTTTCAGCTAAATCCACACGTCACCGAAATGTACAAATATTATAATATTAATTGAACGCAACAGTACACGGTGTTAACCTTGTGTTTTTTGACAAGAACTTCTGATTACGTCCAGACGGTCACGTTTGTGTTTACCCAGTTTGTTCCTAGAATTCAGCTTATCTGTTATATTTACAGACAGAAAGACAGAAGGAGATTTTAAAGACAGAGAATAGACGCGTTCGAAATGTGGTGCTGGAGGCGGATGCTCCGAATCCCATGGACAGCCAAACGCACAAATGTGTCTGTCCTTTCACAATTCAATATCAAGACCCGATTGTCTACGGTTTCCTTACAGCGTATTTTGACTTACTTTGGCCACATAATGCGAAGAGGAGATAGCAGCATTGAAGAGCTAGTCATTGTTGGCAATACCGAAGGAAAGAGAGCACGAGGACGGTCGCCAACACGATGGTCTGACCAAGTGAAAGAAGCTACGTCTTCAAGCAAATTCCAGCAGGTGGTGATGGCAACTTTGGACCGGAATCGATGGAGGCAGATTGTCCACTCAAAGGGGTCCAGTGACCACGACCCTCAGTAATGAGGGACTAAGAAGAAGTTATATTTACACTAATTAGCCTATCCACCTTATTAATGAGCTAAATCAATTTTGCTGAATCATTTCAATATCGTCATCAATTCAGCCTAAGACCACAGCTGGACATAGGCCTTCCCAAGCGTCGCCATTATGCATTACATACATATCATTTTGAGATACAGCCAGTATAAGTATATACATAAGTATACCATGTAAAACCACCATGTGAATAATTAAACTCCAGTATACACCTTGTATTTATGTTCATAGTTATTTAATAGCAGTAGTTAAACCCACGGCTGACGCAGTAAAATAATTACGATAAATTGGATGGATACTAGATCGTAGAATATTTACATAAAAGCGTACTACGGTTATCATAGGTAACTGCTGACTATAAAAATTACATAACCAGGGAGAATTAAGTTATTAAATAGGGAAACATTGTAAACAACGCTTAATAACGGACCATTTAGAAAACCCAATTTGTCTGGTGTAAATGAAATGTCCCGAGATAAGGCAAAAATTCGGTAGGCAAAGTTTGTTTGTTGATCATACATACGTAGGTATGAGTTTATTAAGGACATTTTGATGTACAGATAGATCATAGTTATCAAAATAGATGACTATCACAAACACGTTAGCGGTCGTAGATATCAAAGAATGTATGCGATAGTTTTACGAGGGCTTCAGTCAGCTCAAATTGAGAAGCACTAAAACTAAAACTCAGAATCAGATGAGTTATCCTAGAGCAGAAGTTAATTGACATTTTTGATATGTGGCTAAAGAAAGCCAGGGCACGGCAGGATTTGCATTAGCAGCGGGTGTACTAGAACCTTTTGGAGTTTCCTTAATTCATCCTGGCGCAATTTTATTTAGACCTAGCGTGTCGAAACGTTGTTGAATGTAAGCACAACAAAAAAGTCGCTTAGAACTGGTAGCACTCTCGTAGAATTCTCGTAGAAGTCTCGTAGAGGTCTAGTAGGAGTCTCGTAGCAGTCTCGTTATCGTCTAGTTATAGTTCTCGCCAAACTTCTTGGCCGCCCTGACGTTGGCTACAATGGCTGCGTAGTAGTAAATCTCATACAAAAACAGCACCGATCCGTGCCTTGAGCATCGGAAAGCCAACTTCAGGGTGGCCAACAAGTTGGCGAGAACTATACTAGTAGAAGTCTCGTAGAGGTGTCGTAGCGATCTCGTAGAAGTTTCGTGGGCTTTTCGAATATCGTAGCATCTCGTCTAGGCATCGTGATCGTATGCGTGAGTCTCGAAAGAGTGTTGTAGCTGCTTGTTAGCGTGTCGCAAAAAAAATATAGTTCTCTCGTAGGCGTCTCATAGATGGCACAGTTGTTCATCGCGACGAAATAGTGGCAAATTTGTAATGCAAGTTTAAGTTTTCTTATTTTAGTTTCCTTATTTTCATTATGTGCAATATTGGCTTTCCCAAAGGAAAAATATCGAACAAAACATTACAGCATTCTAATTTCCTATACGACTTCCTAACTCCAATATTATTCAATAAAATATTCGAGCTTTTATTACGGCAGCAAAATATAAATGCACGACTAAGATTTCGCGATAAGCTTGATAGTGTGCGGTGTCGAAACTACACATGCTTATCGGGGACAAACATTAATTTGGTTTATTGTGGGGTGGCGTGGGGTTCGAGGTTCGGAGTCCAGGTTGCAGGGTGGGGGGTGAGGCGTTCTATTACGTCAATCAGCCGCCTGTGTCGCGTGATTGTACCTACTTCATTACCTCCGCACTTACTAGCCGTCCGGCAAACAGTGCATTAGAATTTTCTTCGCTTTCCCCCGTCAATACGAAAATAAAATAGTTAGTAATGAGATTGGAGAATACCTACACGCTAAAGTTTCTATAACTTGTGCCCGATTTTTTAAATTCATGGAATTTACTTATCTGCCTGGTTACGGTTTTCCTTTCTTTCTTTAGAAACAAAACTGAACGTCGTCGCATAGTCGTACGTGTGGCCAGTGCCATACTACCGCGGAAAAACTGGTCGGCCGGTCGGTGAAACTTTTTCACTAAATACAACGTTTATCCTCAAGAAGAGACAAAATGTCTGTTCATACTAGATTTAATGATCTTAAGAGCTTTTATATACCTTAAAGCGTATAGGCATTCAGGCGAGCCATAATCAAGGGAATCTTGTGACGTAATTTCAGTCCTCAAACGAATAACTTATTTACAACCTACATAACAGCTAGCTACGCATTCATTTATTAGTTCAACAGGAATAAAACTTATCAGAATTCTACATTACCTACTTCTGTATTTTCCCCTGCAGCCAGCCTAATTAGACACGAAATGTTCTACAGACGTCCATTGACTAACGTTATTTCCTCAAAGGAAACTAACTTAACGAACCATTTCATTATGAATTCCAATTAAAAATCCAGCCACAATCAAGTTACGAGTGTTTCCTGTTTTTTTAAGATTTGAAATATGGATATGAACACTACCAGTCGCCATTGTTGTCGATAATGGGAGGCAAAAATAAACATACACTGATAAAATAATTCTAGTAATAACAAAATGTTATTGTTTTACCCTACAATACCGAAAATGTTATAGGTCCCTGCTCCTGAAAAAACGAACCATTGTACATGCTCTCTCTCCCTGCCGACAAACTGTTTTACAGTTTGCCAGATTTTTTGTATGTTATAGTGTAAACAGATTTTGAATAAATAAATAAATAATAAAAACCATGTATCCGGCATAATTGTGTCTCATTTATGCATTAGGAAGTTGTAATAAGACAAGACGTCTGGCATTTCCAATAAATCTGAATCGATTTCCCCGATTTCGAATTACTCATTTTATTCATGTAGGAAAAGGTAATATTTTCAATATTAATAGTCTATATTTATTTAGGGAAATGATACATGGTCAATATGTTTTTGAATGGTGTTGATTTGCATGCATTTGCCTCGAAGAAATTGAATTAAACTTTCCTAATACTCACACATACATAATATTATTACAATTCGTTGATTCATAATAACAAAGTAGCACGAGTCGTAAAATGTATGAGAAGATAAAAGTATCATAAACTAACAAACAATAACAACTCGAGACCCCAATAATATTCGACAACATGCCTACTTAAATATCTAGCTGATGGAAACATACAAACCCATTTATTTATTGAACAAACCACTTATACTATTTCTACACACACATATACAAAACAGTTTAAATCATTATTTACAGTTCAAACTACTGTTTAAGATTCGTCAGGTTTGAATAATGCAGTACCTACTATTTTTTGAGGTGTTAAAAAGCTTTCGATAAATGTAGTTACGTCACTAACGCATTTTTTTTTCTGTGACGTCAAAAGGGTGTTTTATAAAACGGTTTGTGTAAAGTTTTCAATAGAAGTCAAGGTAACGAATGAGCCATTTCATTCTAAAGAAATGAAGACGTATTGCATTGCTGTAATACGGGTGAACTGAGGCGCTTTTTCTTTGACTTCCGTTTAATTACTTACCTATTTGTATGTTTCTTTATTAACAGTATTTTCTTATACTTCTCTGTTTCGTAATTATGATCACATTGATCTATAGCACGTTATTTGAGTGTACAATCTTGATATACTTTAATTATAAAACAATGTGTATTATAAGTAAGTAGAAGAAAATAGGGCAATTGTTCGAATCAAGCCCATTAATTATAGCCTACCTAGCAATACCTGTAACTAGTTATGACGGCTTATTTTAGCAGTATGGGAAGCCCACAATACTTGGTGGACGTTTACTCAAACGATTTGTTTATGGCCACGTCCAAACAAGTTAAAATAGGTGTTACATACGATGTTTGCTTTCTCAGACCTATGTATTTACCGCTGCTCTTTCCACGGAGCGTCAATGAAACAAACAATGCCCGTAGACGTCAGAGCAAGATAAAATATGGATTTATGCTGCGATTTAAATATCAGTTTCAGAAAATTCCTGTTTATGAAAATATGTATGTACACGGATGCATAGATTAAGCTTATGCGCATATGAATTCTGGTATTTCTTTTTTAAATTTTCAATGAATTTGGCTAATCTAAACGACGGATCCCAACTTCTTGCATGTACGCTTCCTCGTCGCCAGAACGGTGCAGGCGGGCATTGTCATCCCTAAAAATGGAATCTTCCCCAAGTTAAGTCAATGCGGGTTGTGCATATAGAATTAGGACTGCCATTATGTACCGGTGTGCATTTAATGTTCCATTTTCTATGGAAACTAACTCCGTACGCTCCGTCGAATTAATTGCTGCCCAAAACATAACGGAACCTCCACCATAAGGAGCTCCCGTGATCTTCACAGCACTCGCCGGCGTCGGTCCTCTCCACACAAAGAGATTCCAGCTTCATCAGAAAACAATACTTTATTCCAGTCCTCCAGAGTCCATGGAGCACAGTTTCGAGCAAACTGAAATCGAGCAACACAGTGCTCACGGAGTAATTTAGGGCCCCGAGCCGGGAGGTAACTCCTGATATTGGCAGCCAAAAGCCTTCTCCTGACCGTCCACAAGCTGACTTCTACTCCTCTTACTTCTTCAAGGCTCTTCTTCAGGTCCACACTTTACGCCTTACGATTCCGCAACGCCTGACTCACCAAAAAGCGGTCATCTCTTGGTTCTGGGCATCGTTTTCTTCCCGAACCGGGTCGTCTTTTGACCGAACTGGTCTCTTGATACCGTTGCCAAGTCCTCTGGACAATTGAACGACTCACATTTAGCCGCTGAGACACGTAAGTTTGCGAACAATCTTCTTCATGTAGGGCTATAATTTTACCTGCCCTTATCGCTTTATCACTCATATCAAAAAGTGGTAATTAATGTAAAAAGAAAGATTAAATTGTTTAATTTACAGGAAATATTCAAAAAGTTTTAAAATTTTAGTAATTAGTAAAAAAATCGTTTTCGCCATTAGTAAAGCAATTTTATGTTAATCCACAATAATCAATATTTTTCTTGTGTTAATTTCAAAATTTAAATTTGGAACGTAAAAAATTATGCCAGGATGCTTCAAATAACATGCCAATACACCGTCAAATTAATAAAACTTCTTTCTTGTTCTTCTTCATTGAAGTAGAGAAAAATCTAAAGTGCCCGTTTTTTTTTGCAAAAGAGTTTCCTTAATTAGTTTTAAATAACTTCATGATCAACACGCTAACTTAAATTATATAAAAAGACAAACAGAAAACACAGGTCTTATCCTGCTAAGGGACACTGTAACATAAATTAAAACATAATTATTGATTAATGAATCTAAATAATAAACTGCCTCTACTGTTGCGGTTTAGCGTACCTACAGGTTACATTTTCAGGTATGGTTTTTTCTTTGCACGGGTTTTTTTACGTATAACACATCAATAGGCGCTGTCCGCGCCTGTCGACGTCGTTTTGTTTCTCCGCTAACTTCTTCTAAACCAATACAAGTTTTTAAACTGTCATGGTCACTAACACTAAAATTAACATTGTAAGCGGGATATTTACCATGTTCACTGTTCGTTTCGAGTTTCCGATATTTCGGTGCTGTTGCAAGCACCATGATCACGATCTTCTAAACCACACAGCGAATTGTAATATAGTTTTCACTGACATTTATAGATTTTTTACGGACAGTTTATTTACTTATTTATTAAAACTTTATGCACAAGTACAAAGGCGGATTCAATTTCTTAGGCATTTTCTACCAGTCGACCTTAGGGTGGTGCAGAGATAAAATATGGCACGTGTAACTGAATGAAAAAACAAATAAAGAAAATCATCACCATCTGCCTGCCCTAGCCCTGCTCCCATGTTACTTGAGGTCGGTAAAACACGTTTTCTTCTTCCACACCATCCTGTCCGCCGTCACGCCATCACTGACTTCCTTTTCTTTCATATCACTCCTCACACAGTCCATCCATCTTTTTTTTGGCCATCCCCTCCCTCTCCATCCATTCACATTTATATTCATAACTCTTTAAGTAACTTGCGTTTCATCCCTCCTCCATCACATGACCATATCAGGACAAACGATTTCCTTTCAACTTTTTTGTCACCGGCGCCACTTTCAAACTTCCTCTAATATAATCATTTCTCACTTTATCCATTCTCGTCACTCCGCACATCCATCTCAACATTCTCATCTATGCTACATGCAATCTCTTTTCATCCATCTTATTCACAGCCCAACATTCTGATCCATACATTACGACAGGTCTAATCACGGACTTGTAAATTTTCCCCTTTATCTTGAGGGGCCGTATTCGGTTTTAGTACTTGTAAGTACCAAAATTTACCTTAATTTTCAACTTTTTTTTATGTTTCGGAATTTTCCCTTTACTTTACCTTGCTTTTAACCAAAATTGAGAATTCTAGGTCAACCGAAAGTACCCTATAGGTTTTGGGTCGAAAACCTATATGGTAGTTCCCGTTGACCTAGAATCATGAAATTTGGCAAAAAGTTAGGTCTTACAGCACAAATAAAGGAAAAATTCCAAAAATAAAAGAAGTTGAAAATTAAAGGGTGTCCCTATACTTACATGCATACAATAAATCAATTTAATATATATATAAATATGTACTTAAATACATATAAATAATGTTATTGAGAAACCAAATCCAACAAATCAACTCTGTGATAATTCTACAAACTTTCTGCGAAAATTCTTACTTTATGCTCGCGTGCTTCTGCTCGCCTGAGTCTTAGCAGCATTGAAACTGATTAAATTGGCATCGCTCCATTCGGAGACTGCCTCCGAAGACAGGTTCAAGCGCTCACCCATGGCCTCCCGGAGAGACCGGATCTCAGGCCCGGTAGCCCGTGTGCCGGAGACATATCTCTCAGCACCGTGTTGTCATCTGCGTACCCAAAGGTTCCGGGTCTTAGCAGGTCATTAATGTGCAGCAAAAACAGTCTTACCGAGAGCACCGACCCTTGAGGGACTCCGGCGTTAATACCTAACTGACTCGACGAGCAGCCATCTATAACCACTCGGATGGACCGATCCCTCAGGAAGTCAGCAATTCAGTCACACAGACCACTAGGCAGACCGATGGAAAGAAGCTTACCAATAAGATTCTCATGCCAGACCCTGTCGAAAGCTGTGAAGGGAGACAGCAAGCGCTTCCCCGTGCCTCTCGATGACCTCACTCCAGACGTGAATGGCATACGCTAGAAGATCCCCAGTCTACCGATTTCGGTGGAAGCTGTATTGGTGGTCACTGAGGATGTCGTTGTTTTCTAGGTATGCCAGGAGCTTATATTGTTCAACACACTTTCCGTACTCTTACAGAGGATGGATGTTACCGAGATGGAGCTGTAGTTGGCCGGGTCAGTTCGACTACCCTTCTTAGGCACGGGCTAAAAGTTAGCTTGCTTCCAAGCCTTCGGCACCTTTGCAGTCACAATGGAAAAGCGATATATGCGTGTCAGGATCGGAGACAATTCAGGCGCACAAGTTTTTAGTACAATTTCCGGTATCCCATCGGGGTCAATAGCTTTGTTCACGTCAAGGTTACGCAGCACCCTATAGACGTCCCTCTGATGGATGCGAATGTCCGTACTTGTGTAACATCGAACAGGAGAGGAAGGAGGCCGCGCGCCATCAGAGTTCAGATGCCAAGATTCCGCAAAAAGGGAGGCAAACAAGTTTGCCTTGTCCTCGGCGAAGTAGGCCAGTGACCCGTCGGATCAGTTATTTAGAAGGCGGTCAAGTTTATTGAGTAGATCTGCATTCAAGTCATAGTAGCACACATCAATATATTCAATTATGGGAAAGATAAGGGACTATACAAGCATGGTTTTTATGTGAGCTGGGAGAAGATTCTCCAGTCGATAAAACGTACGTAACGTTCCGGTGACCTTTTGGCTGACACTCGTAACCTGCTTGCGCCAGTTAAGGCATGGTCGACGAGCAGACGGGGAACCCCCCACAGCGCTTACGTCCTCGTCGTGTTCCCTGGAAACGTCCCAGTTCTGACCACCGTAACAGAGTGGCAGACTGGGTACGGCCAAAGTGCGCTGTGCGTCGTAGTCTTTTTAATATTTCAATTGCGGTAAACTGCGACACCTGCGGAGGTTATCATGCCAAAGCCTGCGCGGGACGCCCTCGGGCATTTTATTAAAAAAGGCCCTTCTTAGGGCCAACCCAAAGGCCCTTCTCAGGGCCAACCCAAAGGCCCTTCTCAGGGCCAACCCAAAGGCCCTTCTCAGGGCCAACCAAAAGGCCCTTCTCAGGGCCAACCAAAGGGCCCTTCTCAGGGCCAACGCGACGCTTCAGCGTCGGAGGAAGGGCGAGCCTTCTATGGCGGGAAGGTGGTTGAGTTGTCTGACTTCGACAACGAGTCTATCGCGTCGGACGCCAGTTCAATGGAGGTGGATTCAAGATCTCGATAGCGGAAACGGGCCTTCCTGAAGGAAGGGTCCGATGGCTCCTCGGGTTCGGCGAAGGAGCCTGCAAGGAAGGCCAAGGCCAAAAAGCCGACAACTGCAGCTGACACCCATGACGTGGGTCTAGCGGACGCCCAACGCCAGTTGGACGTGGCTTTGCGGACGCAGCTCCAGCAGGAGTTGGAGGAGAGGGTAGCCGCCAAGGAGCAACGGGCGCGCGTCGTCCGGGCCAGCTCAGGGTACGGCGCTTCCCGAGTCATTTACTCGGACCACTCCCTGGCCGAACTGGAACGGATGGCGGCAGAGGACGAGGAGGAGATAGTGGTGGTCGCCTCTAAGTCCTTAAACTTAAAAGGGACTTTTCAAAAGTCCCTCAAATGCCGGGCCGCAAGCATGGGCAGCATTGTTGCGGAGCTGGTGCAGAGGCAGGCGACCGACGAGACTCGGCAGTTGCAGGCGAGGATCGATCGCCTGCAGCAGGAGGTCAGCCAGCTACACCAGAAGCTGGCTGAAGCCACGGCACCGCCAACCCAAGCCGAGCCGAGCCCTGCGGCAGAGGGCCCCCTTCGATCTTGAGGACACCATCCGCAAGGAAATGATGGAGGAGCGGGCCTTCGTGAGAGCCTGCCTAGCAGGCATAGAGGACCGCGCAGGGCCGACTTCACCCACCAACGATGAACCCCCCACGGGGGGTGGTAGCTTCGCCGGAGGAGGAGGTACCTCCAGTATCGACGGAGGAACTTCGCGCGGGGGTTCTGTCCCTCCGCGCGAAGAAGACGGCCCCTGGGCCAGATGGCGTCCCCGCACGGGTGGTGGCCATCGCGGCGTCCCTCATGGAGGATAGGTTTCGGGACCTCTTCAGCGCGTGCCTTACGGCTGGGAGGATCCCGAAACAGTGAAAGGAGGGGCAATTGTGCCTCCTCCGGAAGGACGGACGCCCGGTGGACTCCCCCTCGGCATACCGACCCATCGTTTTGCACGATGAGGTCGGTAAATTGTTCGAGGGGATCATCGCCACCCGGCTAAACAGCCTGTTGCAGGAGGTAGGGCCGGACCTGTCGGACGCCCAGTTTGGATTTCGGCGGGGGCGTTCGACGGTCGACGCGTTGGCCCGACTCAGGGGCCAGGTGCAGGAGGCGTTCGAGGCGGGGGACGGAGTGTTGGCGGTGTCGTTTGACATCGCCAACGCCTTCAACTCCGTGCCTCACTCGACCATATTGGAGGCACTCCGGTACCACGGAGTGCCCCAATATCTGCGGGCGATCCTGGCCAGCTACCTGGAGGACTGAGAGGTCCTCCTCGTGGACAAGACGGCCAGGATCAGGCGCTACGGCGCGGAGTCCGGTGTTCCGCAGGGGTCGGTTCTAGGCCCTCCCCTGTGGAACATCGGTTTTGACTGGCTCCTGCGAGGAGCCCTCCTCCAGGGCACGAGTGTCATCTGTTACGCAGATGACACTCTCCACACTGCCCGGGGGAGGAGCTTTGGGGAGGCGGCCTGTTTGGCCTCGGCGGGCGGATCCTTGGTTGCAGAGAGGATCCGCCGCCTGGGATTGAGGGTGGCGCTGAACAAGACCGAGGCCGTGTTCTTCCACGGGCCTCGGCAGCGCTGCCCTCCAGATGCCCACATCGTCGTGGAGGGTGTCCGAATAGCGGTGAAGGCCCAGATTAAATATCTGGGCCTAGTGCTGGACAGCAGGTGGCGCTTCGGCCCGCACTTTAGCGGGCTGTCGACGCGCCTGCTGAAAGCCGCGGACGCCGTCTCATGGCTCCTCCCCAACCTCGGGGGGCCGAGTGCACGGTGCCGGCGCCTTTATGCCGGCATCCTTAGGATCATGGCCCTGTACGGGGCACCCATCTGGGCGGACTCCCTCCAGAGGAGGGAGAATGCAACCGCCATCCGCAGGCCACATAGGGCCATTGCACAGCAGGTGGCGAGGGCCTACCGCTCGGTGGGTTTCTCGGCGGCGTGCGCTCTGGCCGGCACCCCTCCCTGGGAGTTGGAGGCATGGGTGCTCGCCAGAGTGTACGAGTGGAAGGTGCGGCGTAGGGCGCTGGGCGAGCGCCCCGCTATGGAAGAGCGGGAGGCCGTGCGGCGGGAGGCGAGGGACGCCATCGTCCTCCATTGGGCGGAGGACCTCGCCACCGCCGCCTTTGGACGCCGGACGCCGGACGCGCTCGGGCCAGTCTTGCAGGGCAGGCTCGAGCGGCCACATGGTTTCCTCTCGTTCCGTTTGGTGCAGGTGTTGTCCGGACATGGTTGTTTCGGAACGCACCTGCACCGGATCCGGAGGGAGGAAACCCCGGCGTGCCACCACTGCGGCGCGGCAGAGGACACGGCGCAGCACACCCTCGAGGTGTGCCCAGCTTGGGCTGAGCTGCGCCGTGCACTGATCGATGTGATCGGACAGGACCTCTCACTTCCCAGCGTGGTCTACTCCATGCTGGGGAGTGAGGAGGCCTGGGCGGCGGTTGCCTCCTTTTGCGAGGTCGTGATGTCGCAAAAGGAGGCGGCGGAGCGGGCGCGGGAGGACGATCCTCTCGCGCCGCCGCACCGCAGGCGAAGAAGGGGTGGGAGAAGGCGGTTGTTTAATCGTCTCCTCCCACCTCCTGGTGGTGACTAGCGGGCGACAGGCGCGGGGGCGCCTTCGATCGCATTGCACGAGTCACCACCCTCGTCGGGCGGGAACGGCCGAGCATTCGCGGTCGTTCCCGGGCCCCTCCACTGAGGGAGGGGCGTGAAGGCCCCGCTGTAAAGGCGGGCGGTCGTCGGCGGAGGACTGGACGTAAAGGCTCTGCCAGTTTCCCAGTCCTCCTCCACTTCAAGACGATGCGGGAGTGCCGCTGGGTTATTTTAGTGGGTATACCGGTTCATCCGGGGAGTCCCACATAGCCCCCCATTCCCCCAATGGGTGGGTATGCGTAATGCATTTTTTCCCAGCGAGATCAAAAAAAAAAAAAAAATGGTCGACGAGCAGACCAAGATCCTTAACCTCGTCACCAAACGGGATTGCTACGTTGCTAAAGATTAAGGGCGGAACAGTTAAACCATCGAGCTTTCTCATGCTTTACGGGCTCCCAACTATGATAGCCTGACACTTTGCAGGGTTAACCGCCACTCCGATTCGGTATGACCAGCTATGACCAGAATGTATCTACAATACATACACTGAAAATCAGCGCCGTGCTGTGGATACCCCACGGCACAGCATTATGCTGAGTGGAAGCCTTTTTGTCACAATCACGACATGCATCTGCCTGGCATCTTTTTCACCCTATTTCTCTCTATTATCAAATCTAATCTATCTATTATTCAAAATGTAGGTAGTAAATGGTATTATTATTTTATTTATTTCTCATCTTTACTAACTTACTTTAAGTACTACTAATACTGCTTTTAAGGGTTTAGCATAAGCATATATTTATATTGTATGTCGTTTTGTGACAATTAAATACTTTTTCTTTCTTTCTTTTCTTTTCTATTCTAATTGAGTTAAAAATTCGAGCATAGAAAATTCTGTCCAAGTCTTCAAAAAATCCATTTTCGCACGCATACATGGCTGACGCTGGCTTAACGTTAAGAGATACATCAAAATAATGTACTAAAGGAATGTAGTTCTTTGATAAACCTACAGAAAAATCCTCGATGGCATATGTATATCTGCTAAGGTTGTCTTACATTAACCATTTTTTCTTTCTTCTTTATTGTTTAACTATCAGTAAATAATTGTTATAAAATAAACATAACATTTTCTGGCTAAATTCGTTCGTTTAATACCAAAGCGATTAACTGTAAATTATTCGATTTCGATTTTACTTTAACAATTATTTTAAATTTTTATGCACCTGCCATTTTATCTCTCCTCAACCCTTGGTTGGCTAGTTAATAATGTCTCAGGCGTTAGGTCCGCATATGTGCCTGTATGTTGCAAGAAGCTTTAATAAAAAAAGAAACATCACATCATCGCTTATCATCAGGTGAGATAGTGGTCAAGCGCGAGCCTACAGAATATAAAAAATAAACATTATTTTTTAAACACTAATGACACCACATTTGTAAACTGCACCCGTGCGAAGCCCGCGGTGGCTAGTGAAAATTTATCTATATTCAAAATAGGATACACTCCTAATCTGCTCCCAGTATGCTGCGGGTTTTCTAAGCCATGGCGATGACTGGATTTTATTATTTGTTAATTCACCAAGTTCATAACATTACGCCTCGAGCCAAGGGGGGCAGTTGCCCCTCCTAGAGATTTAAAAAAAGTTTGTAGCCAAATGCAAATAAATCAAACTCTACATAATCCCAACCCAGCAAATTTAGCCGTTCTTGATGCCCAAAAAGAGAACATTTTTTTCCTAAAACAGGAAAAGCGTTTAATTTTTGATCGCTCTACCTCGCACAACATGTAGCCTCAGGAGACTTAAGCCCTGATTAAAAAGCACTTTGGAGGAAAATCGTCTCAATGGTCTGGCCATGATGAGTGTGCACAGAAAACTTATAGGATTTTCATAAAATAAAGTGTTCAAAAAGTTTAGATAATACCCGAAGATTGTGTTGGTTAACTTAATCAAAACAAAAAAGATAATTATCAATAGACTATTTGATTCCTCTAAATTGTTTTTATTCTATTATTCTTTTATCCTATGTTTCGTCCCAAATTCTTTTTAAAACATAATAAATCTAATAATACATCCTGTTTCTTTCCAAATTCTTTTTAATATATGATAACTTTCCTTACTAGTTTTATTTAATGTACAGTCAAGAGCTCGTGGAGGGTTACCCATTGGACTTTGTACTGTTCTTATTACAACCGCTGTAGGGATAAGACTCGCATTATCAATGTAAAGCTTCATGTGCTTTTTACTGTATTTAAAATTCATACTTTTCCAATCCTCCATATATCAACTTGCCCCCCCATTCTTGCCTTGGTCTATCGGCTGGCGACGCCCTTGCCTCGAGCCTGCATTCCCCTCTCACATATTCCTTACATATATCTCTTAAGTTTTTGTTTCATTCTATTTTCCTAATTGAAACAAATGAATTCACAAAAAGCTCAAGCAACTTTTTGTTTCATTGTTCCACACGTTGTGCGACACAAGGACAAACACACTTGCTAGTGGCACTGGTCATAAAATATATGGTTGATAGCAAAAGGTCAAGGAAGGTTATTACCTGTTTTTTTATTTAAGTTAATCGTTCTAATTGCGATTCAAAATTTCAACCTTGAAAAGTTGAAGGTCATACCGAGCACGTCGAGCCGCAGTAAAAATAGAGTAAACAAAGATATGTTTTACGTTGTATTTTTGACTCATGGATACTCGATTTAAAAGAAATTCTGTTCTGTTCCATTAAAAAGATCTAAATAATCCCCATGTGTCATTATGTTGCACTATGGTGTTGGCCGAATAAATACATTTTTTATTATTAATTGTAGACCATAGTCATGAGTTCGTAGGTACACCACTGTTGTAGAACTATGAGGAAAAACATAGTGAGACAACCGACATTTGTTAGTACGAAAAATTCTAACAAACTTAAATTTTCTAAAACATATTTCTGAAATAACTGGCTAACCTGGAATTCTTTAAATATAGGTACACATTTTGCCGAACTACTCCAACTAGGTTAAGGGAATGCTTAGCACCCAGTGGCATAATATTTCCTCTGTGGGTTTTAACTTTTACATGTTTAAATGGTTCTGCAGTTGTATTGCGTAAGTTAATACGGCAATGCAAAAGAGTTTGACCGTTATCCAATCGACCAATCACATGCGAGATTAATGACGCGATGTGGATTTCCGTCCGTGTGATTGGTCGATTTGGTCGATTGGATAGCCGATTTGGTCGATTGGATAGCCGATTTGGTCGATTGGATAGAGGTCAAACTCTTTGCGTTGCCGTATTCACTTACGCAATACCTCTGATGGTGGCTCTCAACCGTATTTCACCTGTTCTTTTTAGCATGATCCTTTAATGGTATTTGGCCCTCAAAAGGTTTGATTAGAACTTACATTCGCCATAGTGAAATGATTAGGCAATCGATAGAAGTCGATGACCCAGGATGTATTGGGTCGTCAATAGGGGAGGCTTCCATTCTTGCACTAAATTCTCCCCTATCGTACCAATTTGAAGTTTGGCATTATGAAATACGGTGTCTATGAGCGAACGAGCTTTCCCGGAAGATTGTTCATTAGCAAACAAGCCTGTACTTATTTAGATTTTTATTGCCCTCACATTAATCTAGAAAGTATAGTAATATTTTCTAGATTAATGTGAATTTGTTAATTAATATAGAAATATCAGTAAATGTATTAATTTATTCACATTTCTAAATTTATTTCATAAATGGGTGAGAATGAAGGAATTTTTACAGTAATACCAGGATAGTTGCCCGAGGGGTATAGTTTCCCTGATTGTAATCACTCTATCTTCGCGGATGAATCGCATGCTATTTTATCAATTAATCTATCGAAAAACTCTCCAACTACCACTAAGTTGACCGTGTCACATGTCTCTGTGAGCGGCATGGGAAGGCAAAATACGATCAAAGTCTTTGCAGGCTAGACGTCCTTTTTCTCGGCGCGGGAATCTACCCAAACGTAATTTTAATGGATTAGGCAATTATATATAACTCAAAACGGTGAAGGAAAACATAGTGAGGAAACCGGCATGGCCTAGAACCAAAAATTCGAAGAGATGTTTCATCCACCAACCCGCACTAGGCCCGCGTGGTGGATTATGCCGCCCGTTTCCTCTCACAGAGAGGAGGCCTGTATCCCAGCAGTGGGAACATTAAAAAGGCTGATGATGATGATGACGAGGCAACTATATCCTATGCGCGATAGATTGCCCAAAATATAGATGCCCGCGAAAATCGCATTCTGGAAATATTAATGATTATATTTTTTACTTTTCATAAATTTCCAGTTAAAAATCAAGTGCGGCCAGTTTTTCAAATAAAGTATTTTGCTTTTTGTACTGAAAGATATAGAGGGATTTCAAAAAGTGACTAAACTATATAGCTCTTAGCATAGAGAATTCCGGCCGTGTCCCGTGTGCTGTTTTACAAACCACTCCCTCTCCTCGAAGAGAAGAGTTCTAAATTCCAGCAGTGGGAACATTATCTACAGGCTATTTTTACCAGGATTGTTTGGCTGGCAAACAAATAGCTAACTTTACCTACGAGAATATGGGCGCCTGCTTAAATCATTACCTTCTTTTCGAAGATATATGCTACGTCAGAGGTTATGAATGAATTAAGGCAGGCGTATATTTTGAAAAATAATAAGTTTCTACAAAAATGTTTGATCTAGATGTATTGTTTTTTATGGGTCTTAAGAAACAAATTTCTAAATCTATTGACAATTTCTGCATAAACCTATAGCTCCACTTTTGTATTTTTTCTTCCAGATTTTGCATCCATTCTCTAAATCCGAAAAGTGTCTTCGTAATAATAATTCATGTGATCATGAAATTGCCAAATATTTTCTATTTCAAGCTTTACGGATTTAAAAATTATATCATCACAATAATGATGAATAGCGTAACATTAACAGATTGTAAGTGCACCGCGAATCATAGCATTCTGTTGTTTTTGCATATCATCATGAGAAAAAGGCATCCATTTATGTATGTTTCATTGCTATTTAAAACATCTTACTAAGTACTTCTGCCATAAAATTCAAATTCAAAGCATCAATTATCGAGTCAATAAATCGCAATGTTACGTGGCGTGATGTTGATCCATCTGTTAAAAAACCAAAACCCTTTGGACAGAATATACTTATTGTGAAATAATCGTGAAAATAAATTTATCTTTCTTTGTTATTGCTTGGTGTTTTTTTTTAACCACTATCTCCAACAGGGTCTCGTTGGAACATTTTTTGTCCTATTTCTACAGTTGTCATGTCACGTTTATCTATCGAGGCGTCATTGTGTCGCGCTGTTGTCAGTTGTCACTATTGTTGTAGGGAGCTGCGTGGGCGCACTTCGGTTCACTGTCCACTTATCCAGTACATTCGTAAAGCTTCCGTTTGAAGCGAGCACGACCGCCATGCATCCGCCATGCGCCATGATTACGGGCGAGTCAGATAAAAAAAATAACAGCTTTATACAATGTCAATATTTTTGAGCGATAAAGTGCAACTGTAAAAAAAATATTCACCTTGTTTACAGCTTGTTTTTTCAGTTATTCTCAGAAACTTTGTAACAAAGTTTTTTGTGATTACCACTTATATTTTAATGATGCACTTGTATAACAACACACAAAGTGTACAGTGCCTAAAGGTTGTTGAGATCGTTCCTTAGGTCATTCATCAGCGCCAATGTTTACATATTTGAATTTGCAGCTAGCGATACATTTACACACTTATAGATAAACAGCCATATTTCAATCATGTTGTCCAATTTGCTTGTAACAATGGAATACATTTCAGGCGAATTATGCCTGCAGAAATAAGATGCATTGTATGTAATAAAAACTTTATTAATAAAATTTTCATTGTGTAACAATATTAGTTCTTAATGTTAATAAAATTGTCAAAAAACATTTTACTTAAAATCAAACTTCAATAGCGTTATGTAGAAACAAGTAAAATAATTGTAAATCAAGAGATGTCGTTTTTCTATTATGTTCATAGAAAGACGAATCAGATCAGAGACATTGTATGTAAATAAATTAATAAATAGCTTGCATTAAGAATAGAATAAAGCTTTCGTAATCGTAAAAGATCAAGGCGACTTACAATGGTTAATCATTCAAGAATATTGTAAATTATTTAATAGGTTACATTGGTAGGATCAATACTACAACTAACAGGATCTCGCATGTTCCTTGGGCTAAAGTTACTTGACGCCAACGTCGCGTGACGTCACCACAGTAGCAGTACGGGTCACTGCAGTCGACTCGTTAGCGGTTCTGGCCGCAGTCCCGACCTTCCTAGTAGTAGTTGTGGTCGTTGTCTTGGAAATGCCACCATTGGCAAGTTTTTGGACATTAGTGTTAGATCGCACTTCTTCAGTAGCTGCCTGTTGCTTCTCATGAGCTGTCGCATTCTTCACATTCCTTTCAACATTCTGTTCGAAACCTTCCCTCCTTATCACTTCGTTACTCCTTTCCTCAGTGCACCTTCCTCCTCTTTCTCCCTGTTCCGCGGTCCTGATGACTCCATTCTCAACAGGAATGACCTCACTGTTTTGGTAGTGCTCAGAATATCCGTTTCCATCTGAAGTATCGATGGTGTAAGAACCACGACGGATAGGCTTCTCAGGCACCCAGACGATGTCTGGTGTCATAATTTCCCGGTGCTGCACTGGTTCGGGAGACACTGTCGTGCTCCTAGCCTCACTTTCGTGTCTAATTTGGGTCAAATGCGCGCCAGTGTTGTAGATTTCATTGGTTTCGTTTGATTCTACAATATTTTGTTGATGAACGTTCCTGTTATCTTCAACTTGGTCCCTATTTTGTTTTACAACGGTCCTTTGGACTTGAGTGACTTCCCTAGTATTATCGGTGGACTTTGTGACTGATCTCTCAGCCGGGCGCTGCGGCTCTAACGGTCTCAGCTGTCCTAACAAAGGCGAGTGTTTGATGCCGAAGGTGATTTGCGGCGTTTTGTTGATCTGCACCTGTAACCACAAACAATGTTTAAGAACTTTGCCTTGTGCTTGCTTTCCTGTACGTAATCACAACGGTTTTACGTTAGAGTATATAGAAAAAGGGTAAGGTGTCAGCATCTACTGAAGTTGACAATGCCGTAACAATTGTTGATATGAAAATTTCTACTTGCAGCTGATGTCTGTCTATTAAAAGGATTTATTCCTATAGATTTAATTTACCTTTTCGGGTGAGTAGGTGCCAGGCGCGGGTACTCGCGTGCGGTCGTCCACAGGCACCTTGTGACGTCCCGACATCGTGTACACCGGTGTGTCCAACACTGACGGTATGAGGTACGTATTCGGAGCTGTAAATAGTATTTGTTACCATTAAAATATTGCAAACTTAATATTTGTATTACCAGCATTCCAAGTCTTCTTGTTAACTTGATTAATCGCTTGGCCTATTATTCCTTAAACCGCATCGTATAACTTGTTAAACCCACTTTAAAATTTTGTTAATTTATTTACTTAAATAAAATCTAATAATTTATTTATTAGTTCTCGCCATGCTTTGTTACTGTGATTAGTAACACCTCTACTTCCTTTGAAACTATAACTCACCAGGGGTTTCAGCGAATTTACTTGTATGTATTTTGATACCAAAAGTATACTGTGGAGAGTAAGTCAACATAAACTTGTAGCCCTTCTCAGGGTTGTAAGTCCCCGGAGCTGGAACCTTGAGCCGCTCGTCAATCGGTTCCTTATGTCTACCCGAAATTGTATACAATGGAGTTTCGACGGGCGTTGGAATATTGTAGGAATTCGGAGCTAGAATACATTCATGAAGAAATATAGCAATCGAATTTAGAAACAATGACAGTGTGATCGCAAAAAATAGTAGATTGTTGCATCTAGCGCAAAGTGAGTTATTAATGCATGAGTGTTATGTTGGTGCCCGAGCGCACGCAAGGGCACTAAATTAACACGAGTGCATTAATTACTTACGTTAGCGAGGTGCGTAATCTACTTTTCTTTCAACTAAACCTTTTCTTTCTACCTACCGTGATAAAATGTACCTACTCAAAATAAAAACTCAAGTTAATGAAAAATATTTATATCGCGACTTTTGCGGCAAAAGATTATTAACAATTTAATTTGTAGCTGTATTTATACTTTCTGGAGTTGAATTCATATCGCTCTCGCTGTCTTTTTCCATTTTTTTTTAACTTTTCTTGCTAATTATGAAGTACCAAAGTTTTACAATGGTACAAAATGCGCGCCATTTGTTTTTATTTTCATCAAATCGACTTTATTCGGCCGATTTTATTTTCAGCCAGTATCTTTTTGATCTAATGCATACATTTTATATTAAACTTAACGGGAGACATTAAACCTCTGTGGTAAATTTATATCTAGATAAAAAATAAACAAGAGTGCATTAATGAAAAACTATGCAACAATGTGATTTCATATAACATTTCTGCACTATTTTGGTACTTAGCAAAAAATACGTCCTTTGCGATCGGTTTTGTAGTGATTAATGATAACATTACTGTAGTTGAAAGAAAATATATTTACCTGGAGTGTCAGCGGCTTTCACAGTGTCGGTTTTGATCCTGAATGTGTATTGAGGAGCAGAATGCAGCAACACTTTATCAGCCTTGTCGGGATTGTAGCTGTTGGGCGCAGGAACATCATCTGGCTTGTGAGGGTTGGTCTTTATCCTGAACGAATATTGAGGAGCGCTGTCTAACAAAATTTTATCCGCTTTCTCAGGGCTGTACACATTAGGACCGGGTGTATCATTTATTTTATCTTCCTTTCCTCTTGGAGAAAAGGAATGGGAAGGATAGTGGTGAGTGGTAAAGTTATCGGCTCTTTCGGGATGGTATGCGTTACAAGCGGGATAGTCGTTTATTTTAACGTCTTTTCCTCTTGGAGCAAAGGAGTAGGAAGGTGAATGGTTATGAGTAGCATTATCACCTTTTTCGGGACTGTAAGCACTCGGACCAGGCGTGTTAAATATTTTTGCCGCATCTATTTTCGGTCGGAACGAATAAGAAGGCGCATGTTCATGAGTCATTCCATCACCTTTTTCTGGATGGTATGCGTTACAAGCGGGATAGTCGTTTATTTTAATGTCTTTTCCTCTTGGAGCTAAGGAATAGGCAGGTGAATGGTGATGAGTAGCATTATCACCTTTTTCGGGACTATAAGCACTCGGACCAGGCGTATTAAATATTTTTGCCGCATCTATTTTCGGTCGGAACGAATAAGAAGGCGCATGTTCATGTGTCATTCCATCACCTTTTTCTGGATGGTATGCGTTACAAGCGGGATAGTCGTTTATTTTTACGTCTTTGCCTTTTGGGGCTAAGGAGTAGGCAGGAGAATGGTGATGAGTAACGTTATCGCCTTTCTCCGGATTGTAAGCATTAGGACCGGGATAGTTAGATGGTTTATCGGCCGGACCTTTTGAGCCAAAAGAGTATTTCGGCGTGCCATCTAACATGTAGTCATACTTGCTGGGATCATATGAATTAGGGCCAGGCGTATCTTCTGGTTTATGGAATGGATGTTTAATTCTAAACGAATACGCTGGGGAACTCTCCAGCAAAACCTTATCACCTTTCTCTGGGTGGTATGCGTTTGGACCTGGATAGTTTTCAATCTTTCCGGGTTGCCCTTTACCAGCCATCGTGAATTTTGGTGTGCTATTTAAAATATGGGGATCGTATTTGTTAGGCGCAGGTGAGTCGGTAATTTTAGCATCTGGACCTTTACCCGATATCGTAAACTTAGGGGTATTGGAAGGCAATTGTGGATCGTAATAATTTGGTCCAGGACTATCAGAAGGCTTGCCATCATGTCCTTTCCCAGACATCGTATATCTCGGCGAATTATCAGGTAAATGAGGGTCATAGCAATTCGGCCCAGGAGTATCAGAGGGCTTCCCATCATGTCCTCTACCAGTAAAAGTGTATTTTGGAGCATCGTCAGGTAGGTGAGGATCGTATGCGTTAGGAGCTGGCACTTCAGATGGTTTCATTGAGAGATGTCTTCCAGCAATAGTATATTTAGGTGTTCCATCGATATAATGTGGATCATAAACACCAGGCCCAGGTGTGTCTGAAGGTTTGGCATCGTGGCCTTTGCCGTACATACTAAATTTAGGTGTACCATCTAATAAGTGTGGGTCGTAATTATTCGGAGCAGGTGTATCACTTGTCTTATCTGCCGCAGTCTTCTGTCTGAAAGTGTACGAAGGTGAAGATTCGTGCAGCATTTTGTCAGCCTTATCGGGACAATAAGCATTAGGAGCTGGAGTATTTTCAATTTTGTCACTATGGCCTTTACCACCCATAGTATATTTAGGAGTTCCGTCCAACATGTGCATCGATTTTTCAGGAGCGTAAACATTAGGTGCTGGTGATTCACTCCTCAACACGGTTTGATCTTTAATCCTGAATGTATATGATGGTGAGCTCTCATGAAGGACTTTGTCGGCCTTCTCGGGGCTGTAGCTATTTGGAGCTGGCGTTTCTGCTAACTTAGAACACACTCCTTTTCCTGACATAGTATATTTAGGTCCACCATTCAACATATGCATAGACTTCTCTGGAGCATAGACATTCGGAGCTGGTGTTTGCTCAAACTTTTCGACCACTTCTTTCGAACGCATCGTGTATGACGGGGAACTTTCATGTAATATTTTATCAGCCTTTTGAGGGCTGTAATAGTTTGGTCCGGGAGTTACTTCGTGCTTTTCAGCTGCACCTTTTCCAGCTAAAGTATATTTCGGCCCATGTTTAAGCGAATTTAAAGATTTTTCTGGTGAATACATGTTTGGAGCAGGTGCATTTTGTTTTTTAATAACTTCGGTTTTTGTTCCGAAAGAGAATGCAGGTGACTTTTCTCTAAGCATTCTATCTGCCTTTTCAGGACTGTAAGCGTTAGGAGCAGGAACTTGTTCAGACTTTTCCAACTTCATTTTTCTTGAAAATGTGTTTCGTACGGTTTGGTTGCGCACTGTTCTTTTACCCTGAAATTATAGAAATAGGTATTAGTAATTTGTAAAGTAATTATTTATCGTTATGGAACTGAATGATAAACATCTACAAATATCCATCTACTTTATTGTAATAAACAAGTACCTGGTTAATAGCTGATCAGTAGAAGCATCGACAACATGCAAATAGTATATTAAATAATGATCCTTGGCCATCATGCTAATGTTTTGTTATCAGACAAAACAATTATTGGATGTAGGTTATGATTAAAGCATATTTTTCTGATAATACATAATTTTATTGCTAAAATGATTTTAGAAGAATATTTAATTAATAATTTTACATACATCACAAAATAAAAAAATGCTACAGCTCCCACAAAGCATAGCGATGAATGGTGAGCTGGATGAGTAAATCTTGTTACAGACAGATGTTGGTTAGATGGCGGGGATCCCCTCCGGCGCGGGATGGAGAGTGGCTTGCCCCGCGTACTGCGAGTGCCGGATGCCGAACGTGTGCGCCGGCGCCCACGGGAGGTTCACGCACACCTGCACCCACCCCATGAGCCCAGTGTTAGTACATATCATGATGTAAGTAGGGACAAACAACAGAGCATTTAAACAGGAGGCTTTAGGCAAATATACAGTTATGTATGACGATGTTGACAAGCAACCAAGAAGCTGAAGGCACCATTCTGTCTCCAGTTCACATGCTCTTAGACACAGTAAAGCATTAATCAAAGTCGATATTAGTAGGCGGAAGGCTGATGTTGATGAATTTTATTGTTAGTTGCAAATGCGCGCCCACGAGCAATTCAACCCTTCTGTGCGGGCGTCACCGGTACTGAAGTAAACTTCCGCGTGGAGAGAATTTAGGAAGCGTTCAATTCTGACATTAATTTATGCACTACATTCACGAGCACGCTGACATCATCCGCCTCGCCTCGGACTATTTCACAGAGGTACAGACAATGATTGATGTAAGCAATAAAATAAAGACGGGAAAACATCAAATACCTACTTGTTGGTCAGGCGGTTATTTTTCATAATAGAAGTGTCATCCTTAAGCAATTTAATACCATAACATCGAAGGATAATAATTATGAGTTCATAGATGACATCATCGTCGATTTGTTATTGTACAATGAATTAGTAACAGTTAAAGTTTTTTTTATTACCTTTTCGGGACAATATACTCCAGGTCCGGGCACGATGGCTGTCGGAGGCTTCGTCTCTCGCCTCGGAGCGATGGTGTATGCTGGAGGACGCTTGGTGAGCACTGATGCAGCTTTGTCAGTGGTGTAGGTGCCGGGTCCCGGCAGTGGAATCTTGGACTCCAATGTCTTACCACGGCCCGTGATACTGAACGCTGGTGCTGCGCGTTTACCACCCTCTTTTGCTTCTCCAAGCACAGGGGGCATGGAATATGTATTCGGCGCTGAAAATAATACGTTTAAAAAATTATTTTATCTCCCAAATAGGTTATTCTACTAATCAGTCAATAAAATGTGATTTACCACATATTGCGTGAACAACGCTAATATTACAAAGCAAAGTAATAAATCATAGCGTAACAAACCAATGTGTCACAAAACAACGAACAAATGAACAAAAAATAAAAATGACATCAGGCATCAAACGATGAAACGACGCAGCTACATAAATAAATGATTCTCGGGAAAGCTAGATAGACGACCTTGATCAGCAGCAGCCTCTTAATCACAATGATGACGTCACAAAAACAAAAGACTGAATTTATCAAAACAAAGGACAACTAACAATTTATCTACATAACAGTTTAGTACGCTTGCTGCACGATGGGCATCCTCCTTTATCACATCATTAACGTCAAACATACATTCGATTTGATAACTAAACTTTATTTAAAAATACTCAAGCTAAAAACATAAGTAGGGGGAAGCGTAGTCACAAAGAGGTGCCGAATGATAATATTATAAAATTCTTGAACAAACGCATAATGTAGAAGTGACGGCATGCTATTCTGAGCAACAGCTAATGATAACAATAAAGCACAGTACAGCGTAACTGAACTAAGTAACTGCACTACTTAAGTAAGTCAAGTATCTTAAGCAGTTTCAGTTGAACTACATGACCAAAAGCAGATATCACTTACGAAAACATAATTTGTAAACATAAAACCTAAATGAAATACCAGAAAATCTAGTTTGACCACAAAATTTCTACAAGTGACTTGAATGCTATTCTGTCCAACAGCTATACTACTGAAATACAGCATGATCCACGATTGCTTTAAAATCGAACTACATAACCTAAGGCACATGCTACGAAAGGTCTTGAAGAAACCTGGTGTTTTGCCGCTGGGCTGAGGGGGGTTCACTCGTAGGCCGATGGAGAAAGCCGGAGCACGGTCGTTCACGGCCCGGACCGCCTTGATGGGCTCATAGTCGCACGGCGCAGGAGTCGCGGCCACGCGCGGTGGTGGCCAGCGACCGTGGAGAGACGCCGCCGGCGCTCCGGACCGGCCTGCTTGTTCGGTCAAGCGGGAGTGATATTGTACGCTCAATCGCACGTCAGTGGTAATATACGAAAACCACCCATATTGCTTGGGAATAAGTGTTGTTACCAAGACGTGCGGTTGAGTGTACATAACTACTGTTGTCATAGATTGTTATGTTAGGTAGATATGTTATGATATAAGATATGCTCAGTGACCGTGACTACTTCTTATATTCATTGTCCGTGAATACTTCTATAGTTCTCGCCAAACTCCTTGGCCACCCTAAAGTTGGCTAAACTGATTGCGCAGTAGAAAATCTCATACAAAAACAGCACCGTTTCGTGCTTTGCGCATCGGAAAGCCAACTTCAGGTCAGCCCAGAAGTTTGGCGAGCACTATACTTATTTGTCTATGTCTTTAAAATTCGAACCTTTAAATAATTTGTTCGTATCTAACACAAGAGACATTTATTGATGCATTGGGCATTATTGATCTTTGTCTTTTAGTTGACGGGCTCAAAACTTCTCAAAAATAAAACTGTCAATGGTCTTGGGCCTCTAAAAGTCGCGTGAAATACAAAGATCAATAATGTCCTATGCATCAATTAGTGTATCTTGTCTTACTAAATAAAAAAAGAGAAGAATAAAATATCTAAAGGTTACAAAAAGCTTTTATATTTATACAAGGTCTACCTTAGTTTAAACTTCATTACAACTTTATTTGTCATCAGTAAGCTAAGAAAAAGAAGATGTCTGCCACCATCCTCAAATATTGATTTGACCTCGCTTGCACTGTATGAGAACAACATTTACTCCTATATGTATAGAAGATTCTAGCTTCATTCTATTCAATAAGCACGCAACGCTAGGCATTAAACCCCATGCAGAATTGAATCTAACTTTACTGCTTATTAAACTAATAAAAGCTGCATAATAAGCTCTTCGACTGAGTTATGTAAACGTAGCATGAAGCAAGCTGCTTAAAGTCAAGCCTACATTTTAAAGTATTCTGACTTTATAAATGTTCGGATAAATTCAGAAAATATTATATTTAAAATCTTTTTTCAAAAGTTACTAAGGTTGGTCTCGCAAATTTATTCATTTCCTGTGTCATCTTAAGAAATTCTTAAAATGTCATTCAATTCGAATACGTCGTACTAAGGCTTTATTTGAACACGTTTTAACATACTTGTAAGGTAATTCATCATACTTGCCGTACAGCAAAGGCACCTTAATTCGTTGCTCTCAATATTAACTCGACATTTCTCATGTTAATGTCCGACCATTCACATTAAAATTAACTTTGGCCTTTACCTATTAAGCCTAATAAGATATATTGGACATATATGGCTTTCAACCGAATACGTTATGACACAATAATTACAATAACAAGAGTTTAAAATCAAACAATTTAAATTATTTACCAAATAAATCCTCTCGTTCGAAAACTGAAACACTGCACTCGAAATCCCTGTTGCACTGATAGCCAAGCACAGCTTGTTTAAACAAGCCCTAGGTAGTGTAGTGGCGAGTGGAGCGAGTTGGATGCGTTGCGCGACTGCGCCTGTATGGAGCCGCCGCAGTCGGGGTTCGATCGGGCACCTACACTGCTCTGACTCACAGCCGATCACCTTCGCACATACGGACTTATTTGGAGACACCGACCAAATGCAGCAACAGGAGAAACTAGCAACTGGTCGATCATCCAATGCCACAGTATTTGTCCAATTAAGAACATAAACATAAACGACTAAGATATATCTTTATATATGGCATATTCATTCTTGATTCGATAAATGCTGTTTTTGTTTTGTCTACGTATAATTTTGCTGCCATTCTACCAATCAGACTTCGTGTTAGCCAAATTAACTATCAACAAGTTTATTGGTACTAATTGAAGGAAAGATTGTGCGCAAAATTCACATGAATAGATAGGAACAGGAATTGAATTATACTACAGATTTTATATACCGCCTACGTAATGTTTTTTGTCAATGACATTGTAAATCGCAAGTTGAATTCAATGACGACGAATATGTCGAATCAGGACGGCGCCCATATGGTTGTGCCTACTGGATAAATCTGTGCCCCGAGTTTAACATTAGGTAACTGAGGTTTTTATTCGCTGGATGCGAGACGCACGGGACCGGCCAATGTGGCGACGCTTGGGGTAGGTCTATGTGCAGCAGTGGATGCCTTTTGGATGCTATGATGATTTTTTATTTAAAAACTGCGATGTATTTTTCACATTGGCAGAATATAAGAAAGGATATGCAGTAGGTTCTAGAAACGAACACAATGAGGAAAATGTAAATAGTCACGTAACTACTTTAAATATTTTAAGTTCCTCGGTAAACAAGTATAAAATACCACTGCAGACGACATGGCTTTATGTAAATCGGGCTGCAGTCATGACCTACTTACAGATTTCATTTGTCGCAGAGTGAATCACGATATAATAAATCCTAAAGGTGTTCTGGAAGATATTTTTTTTCTGTCAATCCACAAGACACTTTTAAAAAGTTAATATTGCTTTAAATCGTGCTGGTAGATCGACGTAAGATTGCTGATTGTTTATTCTTGCAGAAAATTCTCAATAATAACATTGATAGCCTCGAGTTATTGTCAAAATTTTGTTTCAATGTGTCATGTAAAACATTTCGGTTTAATCCACCCATACGTGTACCTCAATCTTCTTCGAATTATAGGCAGAACAGTTACATTGTGCGCGCAAGCAGACATTTCAATGATGTATGCAAGGAATACGATTTGGATCCATTCACAACCAGTGTGAATTCGGCCAGAAGGTGCTTAAGCCTCAATTTTTTCAAGTAGCTGTAGGTTATATTGTTTGTTTCTGTTTTTATTCACTTATTATTTTCTTTGTCATCGGTCATATAATTGCAAACTAAGTATTTGCTTGTTACTTTATTTAAAGCGGTGAGTTTTTTGTTTTTGTGCTCACACCATAAATTACTATTATAAGTCTATACGTGAGGATTTGTAATTGGCTTTCTGTTGACTATAGTTTCCTTTTTTGTCTGTATTTATTAGCTGTAAGTCCTCCATGTACTAAAATAAATAAATAAATAGTGCTGACTTTATGCACTTTACTATCACCTTGTACCTACACGTGCAGCAAACAAACAAGATTGTTTATGATCGAGTTAAGACAAACAGACTAAATACTGCGTATAATTCGTGGGCGGCAGACTGTATAATTGCCTATGGAAAGATAAACGGTTTTGCTCGAGCATAGGCAACCCAAGCAATTATCCAGTAAACGACAATTGTGGACGGCTACCCACGATTCTATTATACGATCCAAGAACAAGTAAATTCGATTGTTTCAGACGCTGCAGTCGTTGGCGGGATGTGCTCTACTGGTTACATGGTATCTTACTATTCTAAGAGTGGGCGAGGCTAGCAATTTAAAATCAATATATTCACAATCAAGCGGTCAAACTTTGACCTAGACCTTCATGTAATGCTATTAAATTGGTACCAAAGATATATTACATTTGCTGATAGTTTCCTTAACTTATAATAATAATCCAAAACAATATCAGCAGGCTTTTATAGGCTCTGAAAACGAGCGGTTTGACGCCCAAATCATGTGACTGTCGTAGGCAGGCGATTTGGTAAGTAGTTTCGGCTAAATGTCCTCACAACACGCAACTCATTTATGGGTTTGATGCCATCGATTCACTTAAACTGGCACAATTGTGACGACAGATTTCTCTTTTGTGCTTTTTTGAAGAAAGTTATAAGATTCTAGATGCGCCCCGCGGTTTCAAGCGCATTGAGAATCCCACAGCACAGGAACTAGGTATGTATTTTTCAGGGATAAAAATTAGTATAAATAACTTTCTGGTCACTGCATTTATTTATGTAGAATCACGTCAATCTGTTGTTTCATTGTTGCGTAAAACTTTCGCATTTTTCCGACTTCCCAAAAAGGAGGAGGTTCTCAATTCGGATGTTTCTATCTTTTTTAATGTATGTTCGGCAATAACTCCGTCGTATATAAACCGATTTGCACAATTCTTTTTTGTTAAATCGCATGTCTGTTTATTGTTTACGACATTTCATAACATACCATCACACCAGTACGCTCTAAACGGGTATGCAGATGTGTACAGTTCACCCTGGTACATTCTCATTCCACTAGTTATATTCAATTTACATGTTATTCAGGTAATCTAATCTGGCATCACTGTGGACCTTACTATAGAATTTTTCCATTATGTACCACTAAAAAGTGAAAAATAACAAACATTTTACAAAATAAAATACAACCGACTTCCAAATAAAAACACTACAAAATGAAAAATAACTTCAATTTCGGAAGGCGGTGTCAAAAAAAGAAGAAACGAAGACAGGAATACTGACTGCCGAAATTGAAGTTATTTTTCACTTTGTAGTGGATTTGGAAGTCGGTTGTATTTTTTTGTAAAAAAGTTTATAAAATATTAGTAGGATAAAGGGCAACTCACCTTTAGCTGTCATTCCTTCTGTGTTGTATGTAGCGGGTCCAGGGCCGGCCCTAGAGGTTGAGGAGCCAGGTGGATCGAGCTTGTGCCCGAAGGTGAAAGCTGGAGCCCGAGGTCTGCGAGATTCTTGCGGTGGTTTACCTGTGAAGGACCGCAAAATTAGAGACCACTAAAAATACCAGACCGTCTCACCGGACATGGCTTTCTATAACAAAATTACTAGTTTTTTTTATTAATAATATCTAATAATAATTATAGACCGTATTAAATATATTTGCATGTTTCATATCCTTTTGCAAATTTTGCCTCTTTTCACCTATTTAGCACTTTTGATGCATATTTTAAGCATTTCTTATTTAAATTTGCATGCATACTTCGAACTGTTGCATTGTTGCATGATCCGGTCTCTAAATAACTCATATGCCTCTTGTCTTTGGTCCTGGCTCTAATTTGGTAACATCAGAAAGTTCAATTGTCCTTCTGGCCTACTTGAGCATGAAGAAAATGTACTGATAATAAACTTTTTCATTTAATAGACTATGATAAACGAAGTCATCTTTTGGCAAGTTGAAGTTGGGCAGGACATACTTTTAGCAAGGCGCGGTGATGACAGGTGGAGTAAGCCAGTGACCGAGTGGCGTCCAAGGACTGGTAGAAGGAGTGATGGTCTTCCGGCAGCGAGATGGGCAGACGACGTTGTTGCTATTGCAAGTAGTACCCGGATAAGGGTGGCACAGGACGGCGGGGTTTGACACAAAAAAAGGAAGGCTTGTGGCCAGCAGTAAGCGAAGTCAGGTTGCGGATGACGATGATGACGTGTGGCACATCATTGTATCCATAACCATAACCATGGTAAAAAATGTTACACCATCCATTTACGATTTTTTTTTTGTTTTTGCAAGTAATATTTAACCCTTAAGGTTGATTTGTATAGTATACTATACAGTAACATAAAAGAAAATATTACCAAAAAACCAATACTTTTAAATGAAATATTCTTACCAAATACTTATTTCAGAACGCATCTCTTTCAAATAATAAATAAACCAACGTATTATTTATGGTCAATTTGACAGTTGTGACGTAAATGCGAAACCATGCGGAGGAATCTTGTTCACGTCAAGGTAAAAATTATTATAATTTTTTATTCATAAAAAAATTCTATTATATATGTTGTGGATTCAAGTCACAAATAGATTGAGCTCAAGCTAAAGCTAAATTACCTACGTTATGCACCAATTTTCATCGCTTTTTACGAACATTATCTTGGATGTATAGCATACCATACATTGCGACTATTTGCTAAAAAAACATTTTGTTTGTGATGTATATTATTCTATACACTGCCAACTAACCGGTGATGGTTATGTCAGTACTATAATTTCATTTTGATTATTATTATGTTTATGTTTTGTACTTTTCGGCAATCGTTTTTATTTTTTCATGGTGTGGGCCTTGCTTTCATGCTAGCTTTTAACAACTTTGTTTTAGCCTGGACAGCGCGATCGGTGTAGACGCATATTAGCACTCGTTCCTAAATTCAATGCTACTTCCGACGTCAATGATGCCACAAGCAATGAAGAAGAAGTGAACAGTCGCGATTCATCCCCCGCTCCATCCATAAATTCATCGTTAGAAAGACTAGATTTCAATAGCCCAGATCAATCCAGTAATTATTCATATGTAGAAAACTCAGATGATGATTCTCTATCAATTCTCCATTCAAACTTGGAATCAATAGACTCTCAAAGTCCAAAAACTGTGGCCGATGCCTGCGAAGGTCCACCACCACTAACACCCGTTCTTTCAACAGTATTTCCTTCCGACACACAATGCAATTATAATGCTATACCTTCTATCACATCGCTACCCTCCTTGCCATCAGTTCAGCCGTCGCCGTCTACACCGCCATCTACATCGACACGCGTCCAAAGAAAACGCAGAGAACCTACAGTTACTGCTAGCAGGGTAAAAAGACGAAACATACAGAAAGTCAAACTTTCTTTTCAATGGACCAAGAGGAGGTTTCAACATGCAGCTGAAATATCTGATCCAGGATTCAAAGAAACTGTTCCATCTAATTGGTCGGCGGTAGACTATTTCTATCGATTTTTTCCTGAAGACTTTATTGTCGATATAGCAAACAACACTAATTTATATAGCGTCCAAGAAACAGGAAGGTCTATAAAAGCCACCAAAGAGGATATTCATGACTTACAGCTAAAACGGTGTTGGCTTTATGTAAGACCATAAAAAACTGAGCTTGTGTCGTTTACTTTGGCAATTGGTTTACGTCTTTCGAACTAGTATATTTGTTGAGACATAATTATGGCATATTTAGTTGAGGCACTGCCAGAAAAAATAGACTTCAAGATGCTAATGCCTTGTTGTTGTCAGACAAAGCTCTGCAGAAAAAAGGGCGGGGAGCTTATTGTCAAGTAACTTGCAATAAAAATATAATTTCTATCGTGGAATGGTTTGATAATAAGCCCGTAACCTTAGTGAGTTCATATGTCGATGCCTACCCCGTCGACAAAGTAAAGAGATTCCATAGAATTCTCTATGGAAGATTCCATAGAATTCTCTATGGAATCTCTTTCTTTCAATCAAAAAGACGCATAGACGTGCCATGCCCACAAATAGTGAAGCACTATAACAGGCATATGGGTGGAGTCGACCTGACTGACATGCTTATTGCCTTATACAGGACTAGCATGAAAACCCACCGTTGGTATCTTAATATATTTTCCCAATTGTTAGACATATCTATCAACAACGGTTGGCTTCTTCGCCGCCGCCATTACCGATCTTGCAACAATAATAAAAAAGATGACCATCTGAAGCAGTTTCGTTATGAGGTATTCGCTGGTCTTATTAGAAGCAACCGACAAATAGCGACAACTTCAGCCCAAGATTCGGTGGCAGACCAGAAAAAAATAAAAAAACCAGCATCTGAAAGGCCAATAGATGCCATCAGATACGATGCTGTTGATCACTGGCCGCAACACACCGAGTATCAGAGGTGCAAATATTGCAAGAAAGGCCAAGCAAGCACTCGTTGCACCAAGTGCAATGTTCATCTGTGTTACGTGGCAAAGAGAAATTGTTTTGTTGCTTACCATAAGCACTAAAGTATTTTTTTTATTATAATTTAAAGCATATTTTATCGTTGTATTATTTTTATTAACCTATGTCAAAGTGCATTTTGTATATTATGCTATACATCCCTAACATGAGAGATTTATTAACGTCGGGAGCAACGTATAGTATAATATACACTAATAATCTCTGATAAGCAACTAATTAGTTTTTTTTCCCTTATTTTTCCTACCCTTATTAAAGGTCTAACAATCATTATCAGGTATTATTTTGATGTTTTATTTCGATGAAAGTTCGTGCGACCTTAAGGGTTAATGGGACGCTTATGCTGCCGTACCAAACCATTTTGTAAGACAGGTTTGGTGTATGCGCAAACGCATGTGTAACTGGTGTTGAACTAAAAAAATACCTGTTACAGGCGATTTCTACATAATATACATTCCGATTTGTTCAAAGAAATACTTTCGTTTTTCATTGACTTTTGGCGCATAAACTGATAAACTTTTGTGTCTGCGATAACTTAAAAGACATTGATAAAGCATTCCAAAATTTAGCTGTAGGTACATATAAGCCGGTAGGTACACTCTTTCTTATCCACATTTTATTAATGTGTAAAATTACCAACAATAATGAACGCTTTTATCTTTGTTTCGTAAACATATATTTATACACAGAAACATGAAATTTTTCAGACTACAAAATTAAATGATGTTTAACATAATAGGTAGTAACGAGTTGCTTGGTCAATGTCACACCATATTGTGTACCGCAGTCCACACGCACCAATGATAGAGCTCACCTTGGACAGGGTCAATGTTTTGTCCACAGCCCACGCTCTAACCAATAGCTACACTTATTTGCCTACTAATGTGACTATGAATTTTATAAAAATGCTTTTAAATCTGTTCCTTAGAAGCAATCGCTTAAGCTAACACTATGGTGATTGTCAACACGTCTTATTGAAGTATGTTATGAAGGTGCGAATGTAATGGGCTGTGATTATAAACAATATTAGCTTACCTACTTACATTTATAAAGAATCCAAGTGCGAAACACAATTTCAATCAAACTAGTTTACTTACTAATAAAACTATAAATAAATGTGCGAAGTTATTTGGCGAATTACATTATAAGTATGATCTCACTTTGTATATCAACAGAGCGACGAGCAAGGCCGGTGCTTGCGGTGCTAGCGATAATCTCACAACTCAAAACACAACCTCTATTGGAGTGGGATGGGTGACGTAAGCGCCAGCTCGAGAGACGTACAATACTGGTCGAAAGAACGCGATGAAAGAAATGACCATACCGACATTATGCACTATGTACACAGCCGCGCTACAATGCATAAAAACTATATATGCATAAAAACTATATATGAACAAAGTATTTCGCGTTAAATTTTAAACAAACGCTGTTTTACATACGAAAATACCGGAATTTCCACCTCCTTATAAATTTGGATACATATTTGAACGGCTTTATTCTTGATTAATAGTTTACCTCATTATAATTTCATGTTTGGTTCGTCATATGAATCTGTTTATTAATTCACGTGGTATCTGCCATTAAGGCATCAATAAATCTTTTAACTGCCGTCATGTATTGAAATAAAGAACTGCAAATAGCGACTGTTTTACAAAACGTGTTTTGCGGAAACACGTCTATTCTAAAACGTGATTTAGGAACGTTTAAAAGGACAGTGTTTCCGTGCAGAAAAACTAAGCTACAGGTGCTCAATGCTACGAAACAAGCCATGCGTTTTCCGTATTCGTTACCTATAAGAGTAGGCAGAGATACGACTGCAGGTCCAGGACTGGAGGCCTCTGCAGCGATGGGTCCTCGACGCGCAGTGGGTTGCCACGGGTTCTGCCGAACTCCCATCGGACTCTCGCAAGTTAAGATACTCCTCGATGACGACGCAGTCCGGTTGGGCCGTGTATATCTATTATACCTCTAAAATATTGTTCAATGTTACGATGGGAAATCGAAAAGCATTAAATTCATAGGTGTAAGTATAGTTGCTTGTTTCATAGACTATGTTTTTATAATTTTTCAAAATATAGTACTGTCGTATTATTTAAGTGTAAAAGTTTTATCTTTTTGGTCATTCACAATTTTATAAATAGCTCGAACAGAAGCGGTTTTATTTAGAAACTTGAACAAGTTTTTGAGTAATATGTACTTCTTCTTCTCATACAAAGAAAACTATAGCAAGAGGGAAAGCTTAGGTTTAATAATACATGAAACTGGATGTTTTTTGTCCCAGAGACGTGACGGAATTTTAGACCTTACTGATTAAAATCACTGAGTTTTCTCCCAATACCTTCGACCATTACGAATAAACCTCATGATCTTTTGCTAATTCAAGTGAAATGAATGCTTACAGGAATCACAGAGTTCGGCCGCCCCGGCATTTGATTCACTATTTTACTCATTTTTCAGAACGCAACGACAAGGCAGTAAAAATAATTATTTAAAATCTTAAATATGAGTACAAAAGTATAATTTTGATTTATATATCATAATTCATATAAATAATTCTGTAAAATACGATTAACCAACTCCTAACAAATTATTAAATAGATAATATAAAAATGAAACATGCATGTACGTCAAATGATTTGACACAACATTATTTTTATTTTTATAAGCATTTGCATTAATGAGGTCTTCTTATTATTTAGACACTATTTAAACAATTTTCCTAAATAAACGCTTGATTTCGTTTTTTTCTTGTTAACACCTTTCTGCTCACGAGATGACATGGCGTCATGCTTCTAATTCTGTCTGTCAACCATTTTATCAGCAATCTTCATAATATGTGGATTACCAGGTCTTTATAATCTAGACAGGAACAGACGGATATTTGAGTCTTCAAGAAGCTTTGTAGATAAGACACTTTATATTATAATTTCTGGATAATTTAGCATATCTTTATCAGGAAAGATGGAAAGGAATAGAAAATATTCATTACTAACTGTCCCGGCAAACGTTGTTTTGCCATAAAAAAATCAAACATTCATTTTGTAAATACATTGTATTTTTATCCTACCTACCTACTTACCCTATCTACCCTACCTACCCTACTTTACCTACCCTACTCTACCTGCCTACCCTACCCTACCTACCTACCTGCCCTAGGTACCTATCCTACCCTACCTACCTACCCTACCCTACCCTACCTACCTAACCTAACTACCTACCCTACCTGCCTACCTGACCTACCCTACCTTCCCACCCATTTTTTTTTTGTTTTTAAACCTTCCCTGTATTCTAGCGAACAAAACAAAAAAATAATTATTCAAATCGGTGCTGCCGTTTTTGAGTTTTAGCGAGACTAACGAACAGCAATTGATTTTTACATATATAGATAGATTGTAGTATGACTAAAATTCTAGTTAATATCTAGTCATATGCTAAACTTGAGCCTGCCCGAGAAATGCATTATACATGGATTAGATGTAATAAACACAAGGAAGAGAAAGGAAGGAAATTGCCACAATCACATAGATTAACAAATTAATTGCAGAAACCAACCACACGGCAGTAACAACAGTAAAACATTAAAGTTTGAAAGTGACTTTCATACCAACCCTGAAACGTCAGAGCAATTAAAGAGTCGTTATGAATCCTGACGAAAATTATGTTTTATTGTCATCACACCAAAATACTGATGACAAACAACACAAGACCAATTTGACGCTAAACGAGAAATTAAAACATTGTGGAATATAATTCGTCCCACATACTTGCACCTTTATATGGATGGATTCTGCTATTTCGTAAAAATCTAGGTATCGTAGAAAGTTGTTACTCCTTTTACAGCTTACGTGACATAAGTTAGAATGCGTGTCGGTCCCATGTCGTGTTGGGCCTACATATTTAACAAACGGATATTTTACTGTAGATAATACAAAAGTGATCTTACTTAAATTTTCCATAGGGTGAGTAATTCTTTACTATATGGGTGTCTACTGTTACTGGTGTGTACTGAGTGAGAAGTATTGATTTTAAAAGACTATATCTTAGTCATAGAAAACTATTTCTACTTATACCTTGTCTTTGTCTTTATTATAGATTTTAAAGCATTTCCAAGTTAGATTTCTGTCAAATCACATCAAAATACATAAGGAACTTTACAACTAGTTGAGATGACCACAGCGTTAACTAATTTAAGACTAATTTAGTTTGCAACCTGACTGGAGGAATTGTTAATGATAGGTTTATCTTTTAGGTACAAATATCAAACGTGTATTTAAGAGAAATGCAAAGTTTTGTAAGCCATATTTGGAAATCGTTGCTTTACCCAAAGGTGTACATTAAAAAAAGTCAATCATGCCTTAATTAATCAAAAGAATTGAAATCACCATCCATTCTACGCCAACAGCTTCTTGATCATTCGGCCGTGGGTAACGCTACATTTACCGATTCATCAGCGTCTGTATAATGGTTTGTACCTTTATTATAAGATTTGTAAGTAATTGGTTAATATACCGTTATGTACTGGTTGACGTAACCTTTTATTTTTAGTGGACAGCATTTAATTATTTTTGTTATCAACACAAGTTGCATGACACATTACCGTTGTATTCATTATGTGCATTTTATCTTTAAATTCGCGAGAGCGTTGTTGTTTATCTAAAATCCAAAGTTGAAAGTTGTTATGCAATCATCTATAAGGCAACAGAAATCTTCATTGTCGCTTTGTTGTTTTCAGAAGATAATGTTTGTGAGGTAATAACAAGTATTGTAGAATGTATGATCTTCGAAGTTTCATTTAACAAACAATGGGGATCATATTCATGATATCGCTAAATCAATTGCCATCATACAGTATGTATAAGGTAAAACTAGTTAGGTTAGTCATTGAACGCCTCCGTTCGTCGCCCACACCCTAAAGCCTGAGTGACAGGTTTGTTAAGTACTGATTTATTTTGTTCCTACGTATCGCACTCTAGGAAACACTATCATATACGTGTCGTCAGTATATAACTGTGGTGAGTAGGCACATTTCACTTAATGTGTAGGTGCCATGCTTCTCTCACCGCATACAAATTCCTTCATGGAACAAAGTTGATGCTAAAGTCAAGCAAGTGTTGTTTGTAATCGCATCAACAAGCAAGTGACAGATTAGTTAAATTTTCTGTCAACGGAGCTCATTTCTATAATCTGGTGGTCCTTGGGACTGTGGACCAAATTTAAAACGAAGGACCCAAAAAATTGTCAAGTGACCATTATTTTCTCATCTCAAAAAGGAACTGATCAAATTTTCTAGTGGAAATTTTCATAAAACCCAAAGGTATATTCTTAAGTCACTGAAAATATTTTACTCCAAAAGGGTCTCTACTTCGTTAACCTTTTGACTTCGATTCGACTCATTCATTGTCAAATCATTAATTTTGCCCTCGTTCCAGTAGACTTTCCCTAGTTGTTAATTTATTTTCCGAGAAAATTCAGGCAGTAGCCACGTTGGAAATGAAATACTAAATGATACCTACAGGTAGTCAATTAGTCAATGGGCCGTGGTTATAAACAGATCAGCTACATTATTAAATTAATCTGCTTTCCTGCAGACTATTTCTTTTTGAGTTTACTGTTTGATTTCGAATGTCATTTACTTTCTTCCTTTTTCCGTAACTTGCTACACCAGCATTTCTAAAGATGATAGAATTTTGTTTACCTACCTAGGTCATGTATTTATTTAATATTATCTACAAGTAGGTACTACCTAAACCGTACCGCCTGTGGTTTGTGGCAATTCTATATGTAGAAAAAGTATGCATCATATAAATACAATTCCTAATATATTTCCGCCATATCTACATGCAACAATAACAACTGTTATGTATATACATAAGTAGGTATAGAGAACCCGTCACCGGCTGAAAGAAAGGCTAATTCAGTGCCAGCTCGTACGAGTCACTGTCGCCGTGAAAAATGAATAAAATCGTATTTGGGCCATCCGCTGCGTCCTGAAGCCTTCGCGAATATTCAAACTTTTACATGAATGCTTTTTCTGACGTACATAGGTTTACCTTTATTTATGATGCTTTATTTTTGTATCATTTTTTCCAGCCTTTGCGTGATCGGTTGATACTTTCTTTTTTTTAATAAAATATAATGGCAGACGCTTCAAGGCTGACCTTGTACGATCAAACCACAACTAGTTATTTATTTTCAGAATAATAATTATTCATGTTATAGGTATAGGTTTTACCCTCTTTGTTGTTATTCATATTAGCCAGAGGCGCTAAGTTAATAACTTAGTAGATATTAATTAATTTGACATTGAATGTAAACTATACCTACGGTTGTCTAGCTTCAGTTATCCAATAACAGCCTTTATCAGAACAAGTGTTGTCTCAATTGAACTCATTTGCCGATAACCTGTCCTGTCCGCCAGTGCTGGGGCCGAGCATGGCGTCATCGACCATTTCGTTCGCGACGAGCGCATGCATTTCATTACTACCTATATCATCATCAGGAAATATTTTGCTGAGGTCGAAATGTTAAGGTCGGTGTTACAATCAAGCCTCATGATTGTAAACACGATTCCTTTCATAGAATCGATGTGGATATGCTGAATATTAGGTCATTTCGCGTGCCAAAGCTAACAACAACAAAGTCTCTTAGGAATCAATAGACCAATAAAGTTATGAGCTAGTAATATTTGTGTGACACACGAAGGGGCTGCTGTCACGTTTCGTTGTCAGATAGTCGATAATACGTGGTAATTGATTGACAAATAAGTAACAATACTCGTGAACCGATTGACATGTGTATGTAAATACTTGTAGTGGTCACCATCGGAACGAGTAGCAATCATGTTAATGTGTGTAATATAAGAACAATAAAGGTAGGTACAAATCCTGACTACTTGTCGCCTTGTAACGTTAGATAGTCCTTACCGTATCGGTAATCTACGAGTATAGAACTTACGTATGTAATTCTACCGTCACAGTTCTCGCGTAAACCAGTGTAATTCAGCTCACGTGATTGTATAATATACCTACCTATTTAATCTACACTACAAATAGCACTATTAGCTACCCTATTAGGAAAGGTTTCTCGACATAAAATGTCTCATTTTAAAATCCTTCAAATAATGTTTTAACATGAAAAATAAGCCTAAGCGCAAGGGTGACACATAATGTAAACATGTATTTAGGTAAATATTACTTCAGTCATATTCATTGTTTACTAACGAAGGCTCTAAAATGTTTTGCACACCGTACAGCCTTGTATCACAATAGGAAGATTATTCCATTAGAACTCACTGTCAATTGAGTTAAGTGTGTGGAGATTGAGTTAACATTCATTTTATTGAAATTATTTTTCAGGAAAATCATATGGACAATTACGTACGTCGTTTTTTTTTTATTTCATCTATTCAAAAAGAGCTAGCTTATTATAACGAGCTTAAAATAGAGTTGCTCCAAAGGTGAACCTTAGTAGCAACATTATTTTAAGCTCGAGTTACGTATTTTGAATCCCTCGCTGCACTCAAGATTCAAAAAAACACTCTCGCCTTTAAAATAGTTGTTTGCTCCCTATTTAAACAATCTATATTTTATAGGACAATTCTTTATGTTCCTGTCGGTAAGGTAACAGTAGGATATACCTATGTTCTTTTATTCTTTAGTAAAATATATGAATATATTCTACTGATACTTGATAGGCTTGGGATAATATGTAGACAATATCTGTAGGTAGGTAGTACCTAGGCTCCCTTTCCAGATTATTCAGCATTTTTATTTTATATTCCATAAGTTCTGGTATCTTATATAAATAATTAACATGCCTGCTTCAGCCAGTCCAATAGATATACCACATACCTATGTTTCACTATCACCGTACCTAAATGAATAGGTACCTGAATTAATTTAGCTAAGATGATGTAGCACGTACGAGCCACTTTCGTCCATTCAACATAGACTTATAAATATCGCTGAAGGGTTTTCCCGAAAACTATCTTACTTCAGGTTCCTTCATAATAGTACTTACCTAGTTATGACATTTCGTACAATAAGTAACTATCCTCGAGAAGCAATAGGAAGTCAGTCAGCGTTGTGTAAGAATTTAAATGAAATGTTTAGCTTTTTTCAAAATATCTTCAGGGTAGGTACCTACTACCTACCCTACATAAGTCTTGAAATACGGTGAAATTGCTGGCTGTTTACGTGAGCGAGTTTTAATTTAGATAAATGAAATAATACGCAGTTGTTGTTGCAAATAAACGTAGGTATGTGATTTAATTGAAATAATGCTTCAGCAGAATATTCAAATATCTAGTCCTAATCAATGTCAGAGTGTGGATATCTCTCCAACCACTGACATACAATTTATCTTCATAATCTACACCTATGGCCTCTTTGGCTACGAATTAAATTAATAAAATAGAAGTTGACTCACCTGCTCACTGCTCTGATTTCAACAAGTGCTCGTACAATGAGAATCTAATCAGGCGACACTGGCTCAAAATACTCGTAAATCTAATCGTTTGGGATTCCTATATTCTAAACTTAGTTTATTTATTTACGTTAGACATCTGTTAACAGTCGCGAATTTTCGAACAGCCGGGGCTGTCGTCGTATAGCGCGGCGGTCGCTCGTGGCGGTGCACTGCGGTCGAATGTGACTGTTTGGTTATCGCCGTAAGCCGTTTGATGAATGTCTCCGCTGGATTAGCTGCCATAGCCGCGAGACCCGCGAGCGCAGGTGCTTCCCGCCAAAACCGGTTGCTATGGTTACAAGATGCCATCATGGCGACCAATGCACGCATGCGCATCACCATTATCGCCATGAAATTCTGAGGTTTGTTGAGATTATGGAAATTAACCCCAATAAAGTACAGCAATAAACTATTCTTAGATTAATAAATCCTGACCTACAGTACTGAATACCTGTTCTATGGCACTTACCAATTTTAACTAACAGAAGTATTTTAGAAGGTTCTAAAAGTCGACCTTGCCAGACTCATGCCTTGAATGAGTTGTCCTCGATGTTCGCCATTCATCTGAAACTATTCGAGACCACTGGGATCAGTGTGCTTTCTATGTTCGGTTCTAGTGTTAATACCAAAACTTAGAGATCGCGTAACCGCATTGGGAAGTTCCACTCAAAGCCAATGGCTAGGCAGATATAATGTTTCTGTTGTGTGAAGGTATTGTATTGAGCAAGCGTGGTGATTAATGCTCTTCTTTTTATGAGAAGAGGCCTTTGCCCTTCATTGGGACAGTTACATAAAATTTAATGTGGACATAGATACGTGAAATCTTAACTGTCCGTTGCCCCGTTGCCGTATGTAGGTACTTAAGGAGGACAACGGTATGGACATTTTATGACGTCCTGTTCTCCCCGTGACGGGGGCACAGGAATACACCGTATTATCTGTGAAGGTGCCTAAACAAGTTATTCTACAAAAATAAGTCGATCAATAACCGATCTACAACTTTTCCTATCGGTTCTATTTTTGGACGTGGATACGGCACGTGAATCAACGGGGCCTCCGCCTCCGTAATCCAAATAGGAGCTTATATAAAATAAAATAGACCATAAAGGGTTCTTCCTCGTAATCAAACTTTTTAGTCCAACTGGTTTGACCACGAGGAATTGTATTTCCTCGTGGTCAAACTTCATCGTCATTGCATCTTTTCAGCACCCTGTATGCATGCAGTCCTTGTATGTACAGTCATAGATATATAAGAATAAATCAATGTCAAGTGCGGTGAAGCTCACATAAAAAAAAATGTTTTCCTCGTTTTATGAATTATTCAAAGTAAAAAATATTCAATACGAAAAATGGATTTAAAATTTGTGAAGCGGAACGTGGGACGGTTCTACTTCTCGAAGGCCGGCAATAATATAGATGGCGTACTTATAAAAATGGAAACGCTTCAAGTTATAAAGTGCTTCTATCATTTCACAAATTCTCAAAGAAAAAGGCAAAAAAAAAATGAAAATAAAGAGCAAAGATGGGAATAGGATTGTCGGATTATGTTAGGCACTCGCTTTGCTTACCGAAAATAGAAATGAGGCAGGTTGGGATTACTCAAAATCCATGTAGTCTCGAAATAATATTTTAATTATTTCGAGACTACATGGCTAAAGATGAATCACTTAGAAAGCAGCGGTCCGTATACACATCGCACTAACCACGAGGAAATTTAATTCCTCGTGGTCAAACCAGTTGGACTAAAAAGTTTGACTACGAGGAAGCAGCGACCATAAAAGCTTCTTAGTTTTTATCGCACTATCGTAAATTGATAGGTAGATAGATTTTTTAGGCATCACCTCATTTACATTCTTCTGGTAATCGGCGAAACCACCCTGGCTGTTATATTTTGTTCTATGGTGGCGCCTCAAATTAGAAGTTTGAACGCCCTTAAATTCCAAAATTTGCCCAACAAAATCGGCCTTATTTCTACTAAATATTGTAATTATCCGTGATTCAATACCAGACATGGCTGCTCAATCGATAAGTACACTAATAAAAGGTAAGTAAATAGGAAATACATAATCATAATAAGGTCAATTAAAAATAGATTCTAAGTTCAACAATAACATTTATTTTTGAGTTTCAAAAGATTAACAGTAATTCAAATGTCTGTCATCTCTTCCATACGTATGGAATAGGGCACATCATGCAAGGAAGTCCAATTGACGGTGTTGGAGCGCGCGACCACGTCACCTACGAGTTGCTCCCGGAACTCCTGCCAGCGACGCGCGGATACGTAGTCTTGGAATAATTGCTTCTTTGTTGGTATCTGAAACAATAATATAAGTAAATAGTAGTGTCATTTTCTGACTGACATAAATAGCGCAATGCAGCTATAATTCTACTTTATCTTCCAGAGGCCAGGTAGCTGCTTTATCCATCTTTAAGCCGGCTATACACTCGCGCAAGAGCCCGCGAGGATGATGTACGTTGCCCTCAGTACTGAGTTCAATCATGAAGTATATTGTTTACGAAAGCTCAATGTACAGCGTTTCCTCGGGCTCTCGCGCGAGTGTACAGCCGGCATTAAAGATAAAGTTGGAAAGTCTTACTTATGTGCCAGTAATTAGGTACACTGCCAATAAACCGAATCACAGCAAATCTGTTACCCGGAATAAATAAATTGATGGTTACTGTAATTTCCCGGGCGAGTTCTTTCAGAAAAAGAAGTTCTTCACTTAATCCATTCATCACCAATTTATGACCGTAATATTTAAGGAGATAAAGCGTAATGAGTGGTAAAATGCCAGTGCCTTTATGGTATGTTGTAGAGGTATCATATTTATAGACCACTTGTCTCATTATTTAAAATTAATTGAACACTTTATGCACACAAACGTAGAGGCGGACTTGATTCGTTAGGGTGTTTATCGACGGCATCGCTCAACGTCGATCGACTGGTCTGGTAGCTTTAATTGATCGACGGATACCGTTCGACTAACTAATCGATCGATTGCTGGTCGATGGCATCGATCGACGTTGATCGAGGGAGCAGACGGCGCGTAGCGCGGCTAATCAAGCAGCTCGATCGACGTCGACTAATAAATTCTGCCATCGATCGATCGCCGATCGATTGGTCTGGTAGAAACTATCGATCGAGGTAGACTAATCCATTCTACCATCGATGGCTGCTGTCGATCGGTCTGGTAACACCCTTACCCTCAGTTTCCCAGCTCATTCTGCGATAATTTTGAGCTGGGAAACTGAGGGTTAGGCTCATTATGTGTGTGTCATACTTAGGTAACTATACCTATTCCCCAGAGTTGTACACATTGTTGGTAGATGCACTCAATGTTAGCCGTTAAGGCTGACAACGGTGTATTTAGTTATGTGTGGATCAAATTGGATACAGAGCGAGTAGTCGCTTATGTAGATAACTAGTGCCCGATAGACACAATCTAATACACAGGATTTCAGCCTACTAGGTACCTATATATTAAAAAAAATACTACAGGTAAACCGATTTTGTTTAACTTCTTGAGTGCTCGAAACGTGGATCCACGCGAGACATGATGGCTCTTGTAACTGTTACGGTAATTAAGGCATTCAATCGGTTAAGCATCTTATGCACATTCTGCATCGGAGATGTCACAAATCTTATGTCAAAATGCTGAGTTGATAACCGATTCGGTATGGGATGGTATCCGCTCAGCGCATTTTTTTGGTTTGTTTCATATTCTTCACTGCTCCTCTCTTTTTTTACTTTGTGCTTGTTGCTATTCTGTTGCTTATGTCGAATAAATGTTTTCTATTATTTCTCTTACCTTCTTTTCCAGGAAGTGTTGTATACGCGACCAGATATTAGCAGTGTTTCGTTGCAGCAGCCACATTTTCGGCATCAACATAGCGTCGACTGGCGTCAACGCAACAATACGGCGGTCTCGCATATTCTCTCCAAAACCAAATGTTGAGCCAGGGTTGTATCGAACCACCTATTCATACAAATACATTTATAGTCCATACCTATATTGCCAAAGTAACTCTGTCTGTCTGACTACGTGTAATCTTCTAAGTCAGTTTTTTAATACTCAACGACGTTAGTATAACCTTAACACACGCTCGGATATAGTACGGACTAACTCCGCCCACAAATCCGTTCTCGCTTACACACGACCGGACCTGGTTCGGCGGACCAACTCCGCCTACGAAATCCTAGTGTTGTCGTATTTAGAATATTAGTTAAATGTAAAAATATCAGGAGACAATAACCAAAATTAGTAGATCGCCCAAATCGAGTACATTTTCAACGCTGGTCGTAGTTGGTACGGTCCAACCAACAGACAACTTTACTCACGTCCGGATTTGGTATGGAGTAGACCATATCCGATGTGCAAACAAGCGGACCGAGGCGGACTCAATTAATAATAATAAAGTCCGGCGGGCCACTCAACTCACGATCGGATATGGTACGGCAGCGTACCATATCCGTGGTTCGCCCGTACCAAATCCGAGCGTGTGTTACGGCTATAACTTTCAACCATTAAAATAATTTACGTTATCGGGTAAGTATTTTCAGATTTTCTTTTGCAAACATTTAAACAAACAATTCCTTCATATTAAAGGAACTAGAGAATGGTGAAGAATATATAAACCTGCATATAGTAAGTCCGAAATTCTGGGTGTACCGGGTGCACGATACTTTCTCTGTAATTTGAAAATATATGACTTTATACTTCTACTTACGAGATAATATAGGTAGTAATTTTACCAATAAGTAGACTAGATATACACCCGTCGGCACAATTGACCGGCCACACTTTCAAAGTGGTCTGTTTTTCTTGTTTTTGAGTACCTACCTTAGCTTAAGGCGATATATACGCCCCAATGTTAACCAGGGATGTTGCGAATATTCGCATCCGCATCTGCAAATGCGGAGCTTCCGCATAGATTTGGACTTCTGCATCCGCATCCGCAAAAATCAATGCTGGTTTTCATGCGGATGCGAATGTAATACAAGTTGCGACAAGAAAGAAATGGGCGGTGCCGCCGAGTGGCACGTGCCGTTCGCACGTGACAATGACCAATGGAAGCGAAAAAAATTGTGGACACCCCACCAGGCAGTGTTCCTAGCGAACAAGTACTTAGTAGCGCGGGTTTAATTAACGAGCCTCTGCGTAACCGCCTTGAATCAGAAAAGGCGGCAATATTGCACTTTATTAAGTATGATGCTCCTATTTTAAACTTCACTTACTAACATGAGAATTAGTAAGTGAAGTACAAATTATTAAATTGGAGCATTATACTGTTACAAGATATTAACCACAGCTCGTAACAATACTTAATACTAATTTTCAATTCATATACTATATTTATATAAGATCTCAAACATCATCATCCGCGGATGTGAGCCTTCAAAAATCCGCATCCGCATTCACATCCGCTGATGTGAAAAAATCGGCATCCGCAACATCCCTGATGTTAACGCAGTACTGGCCGTACGCCCGCTCGGAGCTAAAATTTGGCAACATTCAACATTGAACCTCATTTTGAACAGTTTTGTTTGCAAAATATTATTTGATTTACATATGCTATTTCAGTTATGAAGAAATTCCAGCCATCAATTTTTCTGTGTAAACATTTTTAAACATCCAAGTCGTTTTGGAGGAGTATCCAAAAGTTGCGGAAAATATCGTGTTCCTAATATTTTTTAAAGCAAAACTATTTGTTATATTAAAAATAATGTACATGAAACTTTCAAACCTTTTAACCTATCCGTTACTATGGAGTATGCTTTAGAAAGTTACCGTTATACGACTCTAATACGGATGTAGGCCCTTAAGTGTTTATGATTGTAAGGTATATGTATAGCTTGTACGGGCAATAGCTCCGCACACTGAGATGTAGGATGTAGATGGACGAATCACACGGGATGTGTACAGGAAATAAAATCACTGTTATGTGTCCGTTAATGATTGACAGTTTATTAGGTAAAACATTAAAATATATACTACCTAGAGTAGGTGAGTTGTGGCGGGCGTAATAGCCTATTCAGCGAATGTACATAAATAATCGGTGAATTAGCGACTGCTTGCTCAGGTAAAAACTAAAACAAGTTATATCATGTGGCGATGCTCGTACATCCTGCCAACTATAAAAGTACAAAATATAACAAGTAAAATGGATTATCAAAAGTAAGTAAAATATGTAAAGAAAGTTATTAGACGGTTTTACGTTCGCCGCTAACTGATATTGGCGACGTTTCGCGATCCACCTTGTTGCTGATAGAACGATGCCCGATGACCTCTTCTAGTGTCTGTGGATCTGCCTTTGTTTGTCTTTCCCTAGGGATATGACTTGGTAGCATCTCAATCTCTTCCTTGTGCGTCTGCGTTACTCTTCTGCTTCCTTGAGGTAAACGGGCGCAGCGTGCTTTTGTTTGAAAGTATACCCATATGCTGAATATTGTTGCACAGGTTATCATAAAACCGTACAGGACGTAGTGATGCTGCTCCACCTCCACGGAATTGACCATTTGAATGTCCTGTTGTTCTTTAACCAGCCCAATTCTTCTCTTAAGATCCTTTAGTTGTTCTTCATGTATTTCCATTTCCATGTTAGTTATGTTTGTAATTTGACTATTGCTTGTTAATAGTTCGTTAAGGTTTATCTCTGGTATGTAGATCTCTTGCTCATTGCCTAATTCCATTGTGCTTTGAATATTGTAGTGCGAATGAATTAGGTGTCTATCGCCGCGCATTATGCAACCTGTCGCTAAGGTAATTCCAGCTGGACAGAAAATGCGCATAGCGCATTCCTCGCAACACGTAAATAGCCAAGCCCCCTTACTGTGTAGCTTTTTCCATTCATTGCTGCAACTTGATACTTCAGTGCGGCAATTTGATATTCCTCGATTGTTAATTATGTCTGCTTCGCACATTTTTGTGGCTGTTTTTATTCCATATATAGGTAAGTCAAGGTTACATAGCAACAGCTGATTTGTGTTTACTTGTGTGCATGATGAAAGATGTTGTTGATCTAGTGGTATCATCATGTCCATTTTCAAGTTAACGGCTATGTATTTAGTTGTTGGTATTATGTTAATCATGGAGACTCCCTTTATGTTGCGGATTGGAATGACTTCGGTTAGTTCATATTGTTCGTCTGCTACTAACGGGATTTTTACTTCAAAAAGAATAAAATCTTCGGTTAGTTTTCCTTGTACACTTGCTAGTTTATACATTTCCCGGATACACTTGAACTTGTTTGAACAGGGTAGGGATAATCCTTTTGGTACTTGTCCTGATATGATGTTCAACTGTTTTTCGAATGCATCGGGTTTCAGCAAGTGAGTGTCGACTTTGCCGTGGCGAAGATCTGTAACTAGGTTGATCAACATATCTTGTATTCTCCGCAAGTTGGCCACCATCATGTTTGCGGCAAGTGCAGTAGCAGTAAGGAAAGTAGTTTGGTCTTGTTCGGTTTTCAGTTGTTGCAGCGAGTCTCTGAGGCTTTTGTTGATGACGATGAACTGACGGTTCATTACTTGTTCGTTCCTTTTCAGGAGGTTGTATTCCCCTTCGATTATTGAAGTATGTTGTTTGTACAGATTGAACAAGTGGTCTTCATTGCTGCGCAGTAGTTTGATGTCGTTGTTGTATTTTTCGGCAAATTTGTCATCGAGGACACCAAAGAGAGAGTTGGCAATGTTCCCAATTCCGTTTATGAGACCTCGCTTACTGCGTCTTCCATGGTCTGATTGTAGTACTTCGTTGTAGTGTTTGAGCTCGTTTAGTTCGTGTTCGAGTTGTGTGGATATAGTCAAGTAGGCTATATTTCGTTGACAAAGTCCGTGTAGTTGCTGGACGTATTGTTCAACGGCAGAAACGCTTTTCCAGTAAGTCGACATATTGTAGTACACCACCAGTCTCCATTCGTCTTGTATTATCTGTAAGTCGGCGGCTTTATCAAAATATACAAGACGGGTAGGGTCTAGGGTTGTTACATTGACGAGTTGTTGTATGGACGGTGTCACACACGTAACCATGAGTACTAGTAACGTGCTTAGGTACTTGAGGAGGTTACAGCTGGAAACACCCTTCCGTTCCTGTTTAGGGCTCACCCGACGTTGTCGTTGTAATGTTGAGGAAGTCGCCTCTGGTTGTTTATTGTCCGAGGGTTGCATTGATTTGTTTTCGGTATTATTCCCTGTTTCAATGGGTAACCGGGACAATTTTGTTACGGGTCTCTTCATTATGTTGGATTTAGTTTTGAGCGTGACGACTCGTACTAAATTATCTGGTCCAGGGTGCGTCTCTATAACTCGCCCTAATAACCATCGGGCTGGAGCTACTTGTTCTTCCTTTATAAGGACGACATCATCCACTGCAATGTTGTGTGTTGGGGTTTGCCATTTGCCTCGTAATTGTAACGTTTGTAGGTAATCGTTGGACCATTTCTTCCAAAATTCCTTGTACATGTTTTCTGTCAAGCGCCATCGTAACGTTAACTGGCTGTTATCACCCTCTGACGTCATCGGAGGTGCCAGTACCGGTCCACCGACTAAAAAGTGGCCTGGTGTCAGGTAATCGATGTCGTCGAGGTCATTTGTTAGAGCGACTAATGGCCTCGAGTTGAGGCAGGCTTCAATTTGTACTAGCAAGGTAGTAAACTCTTCGTACGTAAGCTTTTGTTCACCAAGCACGCGTTTAAGGTGGTGTTTCATGCTCTTTACTGCAGCTTCCCATAATCCTCCCGCTGTTGGCCAAGATGGTGCGTTAAAGTGCCATTCAATGCCACTCTCGGAAGTGCTGTTGATCAGCTCGTCTTTGACGAGAAGTTGCATTGCCTCCTGGCGTTCTTTGGCTAGTGCTCTTGCTGCTCCGACAAAGTTCGTTCCGTTGTCACTATAGATATGTTTCGGCGTTCCTCGTCGAGCGCATAGCCGCTTCAATGCTGCGAGGAATGTTGCAGTGCTGAGATCGGACACCAGTTCAAGATGGATGGCTTTTGTGCATAGGCAAATGAAGATCGCGATGTAGGCCTTAACTGTTTTAATTCCGCGACCTTTGTTAGCCTTTATTTCAACGTGTCCCGTGAAATCCACGCCTGTGTGTGTGAATGGCCGTGAAGGTGTAACTCGGGGTGTTGGTAAGTCTGCCATTTGCTGATTGCTGCGTTGCGTTTTATAGCGATGACAGGTGACACATTTGTTTAGTTGCTTCTTGATTGTTTTCATGCCGCCTAGTATCCAATATTTGTTACGAAGGTGTCCCAATGTAAGCCTGGCACCGCCGTGGAGAGTATTCTTGTGGGCTTGGTCAATCAAGAGTTCTGATAGCTTGTGGTTGTTTGGTAAAATTATTGGATGTTTTTGTGAGTCGTTTCACTTGGCATGTTCAAGTCTCCCTCTCACTCGAAGAATGCCGTGGTCGTCTAGCATTGGGCTCAGACTCAACAGTTTGCTTGTGGCCCGTACCTTGTTATGTTTGTGTAGGTGCGCTATTTCATCGCCAAAGGTATTGTTCTGTGCAGTTTTCACAAGCAGGTTCTGAGTTTGCACTATGTCTTCTGTAGTTAAGTGTGACCTACGGTTGGCTCTTGTTGCGTCACGCGAGTTATTTATAAATCGTATGAGCCAGCTGATGACTCGGGTTGCATAAGTCATTGAGCTGTATTTTTGCAGTAGTTGCTCGATGAGTGGCGCGTGTTTTGTTTGTATTGCGCAAGCTTGACCTCGTTTCCTTTTCTCTTCGTTCGTTGTAAAAATACCTTGTTGGGGTATGTTGTTGTTTTGAAGCCAAGAAGGGCCTTTCCACCACAGTTCGTGACCTATTAAGTCTGATGGTGAGATTCCTCTGCTTGCGCAGTCCGCAGGATTATCTTCGGACTTGACATGTTTCCAGGAGTTGGATGGAGTTATTTTCGTTATCTGTGTGACTCTGTTGGCTACGAAACTCTTCCAGCGACCCACGTCACCATTTAGCCAACCAAGTACCACCATGGAGTCTGTCCAGCAATGTATGGTGACTGTCTGCGAGTTCATCGAGGTTTCCACTTTTTCGATCAGTCGTGCTAATAGTACTGCACCACATAACTCCAGTCGTGGCAAGGAACTTGGGTTTTTCTGTGGGGCTAATTTTGTTTTAGCTGCTACTAGCCTGATCACTTGTTGACCTTCTTTGTCAGTGGACTTGCAATATATGACGCATCCGTAGGCTCTTTCAGATGCATCACAGAAGCCATGTAGTTCGAAGGGTTGTTGAGTGTCGCCGACCCAGCGTGGTATGGATATGTCGTGAATGTGTGCGAGCTGATTGCGGAATTGCTCACATTCTTGCTGTATATTTGTTGGGAGTTGATCATCCCAGCTCGTTGTTGTCGACCATGCATGTTGAAAGATTAGCTTGGCTTTCACTGTAACTGGTGATAGCCAGCCAAGTGGATCATACAGTTTTGATATATCCGACAGTAGTGTGCGTTTTGTGTTGACATCACGTTTGTTACAGAGTGGTATTTGTTGGTATGTAAATTGATCCGTGCGCGGGTTCCAAGTGATACCTAGCGTTTTGTTTGTGTCTGCGTCCTTGAAATCGAACATTTTCTGGCTTATCAATTCATCTGACAAGCCTTCGAGTAGGCGCGTTTTGTTGCTAGCCCACTTTCGTAAGTTGAACCCACCACCTTTCAGCATTGTTATTAGTTCATGTTGAGCTTTCTGTGCTGTTATGAAGTCGTGACATCCGCCTAGTAAGTCGTCCATGTATAGTTGGTTGGAGAGAATAGCCGCCGCCAAAGGGTACTGCGCGCCGTCATCCTTGACCAATTGCTTTATGGTTCGCATTGCAAGGAAGGGTGCGGACTTGGTCCCATATGTTACTGTTGTCAGTTGTACCTCTTGTAACGGTTCTGTGACTGAATCCCTCCACACGATTTTTTGCAAGTGTTGGTCTTTTTCCTGAATACGTATTTGTCGGTAGAATTTCTCAATATCCGCTGTATACACGTATTCAAACGCCCTCCATCGTAGAATCATCGCTTGTAAGTCTTGTTGTAAGTTAGGCCCGCATTCCATCAATTGGTTTAGACTGTACGGGCAATAGCTCCGCACACTGAGATGTAGGATGTAGATGGACGAATCACACGGGATGTGTACAGGAAATAAAATCACTGTTATGTGTCCGTTAATGATTGACAGTTTATTAGGTAAAACATTAAAATATATACTACCTAGAGTAGGTGAGTTGTGGCGGGCGTAATAGCCTATTCAGCGAATGTACATAAATAATCGGTGAATTAGCGACTGCTTGCTCAGGTAAAAACTAAAACAAGTTATATCATGTGGCGATGCTCGTACATCGCGAAAGAAATGCTAAATAACCACTTAGAACTGTAATAAGTAAAATTGCACAAACTGTGTTTATTATTAATTATAACAATTAAACGGAAGTATTTTGCTCAACAATCCCTACAATAGACCCTCATAAAGTGGAACAAACTATTGCTTAGATTGACAGAGGACTTAGGCAATGTCGCGTGGCACGAATCTTAGGATAAGCTCGAACGGTTGTGAGAGATGCAACTAGGCAGTTCCAGAAGACAGAAACTTTCATTCGAAGACCAGGTAAGGGTCGCAAACGATGTACTTCGGCTCGGGATAACAGTTTTATCGTCAAAAACGTCCTTAGAGACCGGCTCATGATGATAACTCAAGCCCATCTCCGAGAAGTCAGAAATGTGTGCGTGAGTAAACGTCCAGTCAGAAGAAGGTTTGAAGAAATTGGCATAGCAGCTTTTAGACCTGCTAAGGCACCACCGTTTCTAGCAAGCCACCGGAGACGAAGACTTTCTTTCGCTCGTGAATAAGTGTAGTCGCATGGTGAACAATGGAGAATTTGATGAATGTGTTATTTTCACATGAACTCTCGCCCCATCATGTCTACAGGCGCGAAAATGAAAGTTTGCCTCAAGTTCAGTGGTATAAACTGTAGGGTACCAAAGTGGCTCAACAATGATTTAGTGGCATCACTTACGAGGCATCATCACGTTCGGACTTGGTTACTTACGGTAGGATACGTCAAGGAGGTTTTAGAACCTCATGTGATAGCATTTGCACTGTTTATTGGGGCAGAATTTGTGTTAATACAGAGTAAAAGCTCGGCTACACGTCGTAAAAATTATGACCCAGTACCTGCACGAGGTCGGTATTAGAAAATGAGCATGGCTCCTCGCCTCGAAGTCTCGACTTGAGTTCGATAGAACATGTCTGGGACAATCTAAACATACGTGTTCGGGGTCGATTTCCAGCAATGTTCTAGTACTGTGAAAATCCGTTATTGAAGAGTGAGAAAACATACCACAGCTGTTGATTCAAGGCATAATGGATACTAAATCGTTTATCGGAGGCCATAAGAGCAAGAAGAAGCGACACCCATTATTAATTAAAATAGTTGACACATTAAGAACAATTTAGCATTTTGTTGATTTTAACCGACTTCCCAAAAAGGTTTCCCAATTCGACCGTATACATTTTTGTTTTTTAAGTGTGTTCGCGGATATCTTCATCGTTTATGAACCGATTTTGATGATTCTTAATTTTGCGTTTATTTTTTTAATTTACACAGAGTAAATTATTTGGCCCAATAAAACTGCGAAGGAACAAGTGCATGTTCGAAGTTTTAGGCATTACTAATGGTGGACGGTTAATAGTGCCGATGATTGTATTTAAAACACACACAAGTCAAAAGACAATTATGCAAGCACCTCATACACTCCTCCCTAGCTTCAGAAGGAGGCAACAACACCTCAGATATCACAGCCCCCCCTTCAAGTGACTCCGTACCCGGTGCAGCTTCATCTTCAGCGGCTTCCAGTATGGTTCCAGGCACTGACTGGGCTGTACCTGCAGTCGTCGCAGAACCTATCGCATCTGAAGCTGTCGCCTCTAGCATTACTTGAATACTATCCCTTTTAGTGCTAGAACTAGATTTGCGTTTAGAGTCTGAAAATCTCAATACACTTTCTAAGCGTTTGGAACCTGATCGGCTTGCCGACATTTCAGCGTTCTCAAGAGAGGATTGCTCCAATTCTATGGCTTTATCTTTATAAGCACCAAAATATTTCGTATCCAGATCCTGTTCACTTTCTTGTTTTGGAATCTTAAACAAAATCATACATACATACGTAACACGTTTGATTGTCTTGAGAATCAACTTTTAGGAGTTTTGAGCAGAAAGCTGAGAAAGTTTTTGAACAACCATGTCCAGGGCGAAAGTTTGATAGCTGTGTGGGTGTGGCCTGCTTGGAGAACATCAAATATATACCTATCTGAAAAGTTTCGTGGTCAGGAGTCCACTTTCAGATCAAAAAGGTCTCTTCTTAACATGATCTTCAGAGCCCTTCATTTTCATTTGCTCGGGTGCGGTTTGACACAAAATTACATAGGCAAATTTGACGAAGAAATTTCGGGCTTTCCCTTAACAATACATATAATAAATCTACAAAAGTCGTTTTTGTACACCGAAAATATTTCTAAAAAAATAGTAAGTGTGTTAAAGGATAACCAACAGATCCCATTTCCAGCATTTTTTAATATTTGTCTGTTGTGCACGCATCACGTAAAATGTTCGAAAACAATATAGTTAACTTTTATAAATAAAAATTGTGCGTAACTTGAAGTATTACTTAGTTTTTGTTTCATCGCTATCGGTTCACTCTATCAAAAGTAAAATGAATTTAAAGTGTTCAAGAAGTAAAATATCACAACACACGCAATTCAGATACTCGGACAATTGAACTCCATATTCGATAGATGGAGTTGTGCATTTGACGTCATTTACGTCATTTGCTAAGTAGGGTAGGTATTAGGTAGTAGGTCTAGGTAAGTAGAGTAAGTTAGGTAGGTTAGGTAGGTCTCGATAAGTAGGGTAGGTTAGGTAGGTTAGGTAGGTCTCGATAAGTAGGGTAGGTTAGGTAGGTTAGGTAGGTCTCGATAAGTAGGGTAGGGTAGGTAGGTTAGGTAGGTCTCGATAAGTAGGGTAAGGTAATTCGATAGATGGAGTTGTGCATTTGACGTCATTTACGTCATTTGCTAAGTAGGGTAGGTATTAGGTAGTAGGTCTAGGTAAGTAGAGTAAGTTAGGTAGGTTAGGTAGGTCTCGATAAGTAGGGTAGGTTTGGTAGGTTAGGTAGGTCTCGATAAGTAGGGTAGGGTAGGTAGGTTAGGTAGGTCTCGATAAGTAGGGTAAGGTAGGTAGGTTAGGTAGTTTAGGTAGGTCTCGATAAGTAGGGTAGGGTAGGTAGGTTAGGTAGGTCTAGGTAAGTAAAGTAGGGTAGGTAAGTAGGGTAGGGTAAGTAGGGTAGGGTAAGTAGGTAGGGCAGGTAGGGTAGGTAGGGTAGGTAGGGTAGGTAGGGTAGGTAGGGTAGGTAGGGTAGGTAGGGTAGGTAGGGTAGGTAGGGTAGGTAGGGTAGGTAGGGTAGGTAGGGTAGGTAGGGTAGGTAGGGTAGGTAGGGTAGGTAGGGTAGGTAGGGTAGGTAGGGTAGGTAGGGTAGGTAGGGTAGGTAGGGTAGGTAGGGTAGGTAGGGTAGGTAGGGTAGGTAGGGTAGGTAGGGTAGGTAGGGTAGGTAGGGTAGGTAGGGTAGGTAGGGTAGGTAGGGTAGGTAGGGTAGGTAGGGTAGGTAGGGTAGGTAGGGTAGGTAGGGTAGGTAGGGTAGGTAGGGTAGGTAGGGTAGGTAGGGTAGGTAGGGTAGGTAGGGTAGGTAGGGTAGGTAGGGTAGGTAGGGTAGGTAGGATATGTAGGGTAGGTAGGGTAGGTAGGGTAGGTAGGGTAGGTAGGGTAGATAGGGTAGATGGGGTAGGTAGGGTAGGTAGGGTAGGTAGGGTAGGTAGGGTAGATAGGGTAGATAGGGTAGGTAGGGTAGGTAGTGTAGGTAGAGTAGGTAAGGTCGGTAGGTCTAGGTAAGTAGGGTAGATAAGCAGTTGACGGGAGCCAAGCCACGGGCACAGCAAGCCGACTATCCAGCTTTAAACTCTTCGTCCTGGAGGCTAGACATCCTTGCTCAAAAACCCACTCAGCAGCCGTATTGCGTAAGTGAATACGGTAACGCAGAGTTTGACCGCTATCCAATCGACCAATCACATGCGAGATGAATGACGCGATGTGGATTTCCGTCTGTGTGATTGGTCGTTTGGATAGCGGTCAAACTCTTCGCGTTGCCGTATTCACTTACGCAATACGGCTGCAGGTCTTCCTCTATATATGTATAAATTAGCGAAAATGTTAAAGATAAACCTGTTTAAAATAAACCTTACATAAGGGTCGTATAGCGAGTAAGTAGTATGTCCGCAGTGACGTTTGGCGACTATTTGAAGAGTTTCAATCATCTGGCACTGTCCCGACAAGATGAAGTAAACATAATTCGCTATGCCGCAACCATCACCCAAAAGTGTTTCATTTGCTTGATACGACTTCATTTTAGCAACGATACATCCCTCTCGTCGAGCAACCTGTAAAAGAAAGGAAATCTGAATCCATAATAGTATACAAAAAGCGAAAAAAAATGTCTATTTATTTGTTACATGTTTACACTTAAACCGCTACATCGATCTTAATGTTTGATGTAGATACAACATAGGGTCTGGCGGCGGAAAGGGGATAGTTTATATCCAAAGTAACAGTAAAACCATGTCTCAGAAATCTTAATATAATTTTACTAGCACTCCGCCCGCGTCTTCGTTCGCGTAATTTCGTATTTCATCCTCTTTCATAAGTGAGTTAGTGAAGGCGACCAAAAATAGGCTGTTGTTAAATTAATAAATATGGGATATCGTTTATATCTATTTTGTTTGGTTTTGATTGGTTTACGAGGATTCGTTATTTGACTTAAATACATTTTAGATTACTCCCCTACAAACTTAAAAACCCTCTTTTGCCCTGATGAGGGTCGAGTTTTTAACAACCCAAATACTCGTATGTTATTCACTCTTTTCTTGTCCATTATATTTTTTGTTTATGTTAGCCAGATTGCGCAGTAAGATTCCTCAAAAAAACTTTTACACCTCTTAACCTTATCAGGGGTCTAACTTTAAAAATATTATTTTGTCATATTGATTATTTACTTTATAAAGGAATTTGTTTTTTCAAACTTATGTTGTCAACCTTTATCATTTACTTAGTTGCCAACTTTCAAGTATATTAGGCGAAGGAATCCGATTTTTCATACATTTCTACAAACTTTCAACCCCTTTAAGGAATTTCCAAAAAACCTTTCTTAGTGCTCACTTACGTTACGTGAGGAACCTTTCTGCCAAATTTTATCTTTATAAGTCAAGCGGTTTTTGATATTTCTTGATGAGTGACTGACCTTTGTCTCTGTCACCTCTGACCTAGACTAGAGTCAAAAGCAAACCCATCATAAATAAAAAAAATAATCTTTTACATATTTAGATTAGAAGATAAATGGGAAAGTTTGGATGGATGGATGTATGTTTGTTACTCAATCACGCCAGAACGGCATCTGGAATAGCACATGGGTTACGTTGTTTTTTATATTTATTTTCCCATGAGATAATTTTGGACTTTCACGCGGGCGAAGCCGCAGGCAGAAGCTTGTAATTAAAATAATTTAACTAACATATTTTTATTTATTTCAGGTTTTATCAAGACAGTGGTCGTGTTGACACTGGGGGTGCCTTACGTAAATTCAAAATACATGTTTACCTCGTCGAGTGCATCAAAGTAGGTGAATGCAGTCATGGCTCGTCGCACCTCATCCCATTGCTTCTGCACAGAAGCTTGGAGTACATTTTTGAAGTCTTCCTTCATTAATGCCAGAGTTTCACAGTGACCTGGTGACAATATTCAATAACTTGGATGACCTATCTCACAAAACGCAAACTGAGGTATGGTAACATCGAACACGAAATTTTGTGTGTAACTAAGTTACAGTTTAGTCGATAAGAATAATAGGGTCCCGTTTCGGCACCCCTGCATACAAATATTTAAAATTTCGATAGACTGTGAACTCATATTATTATTTCCGGTAGGTGTAACTTCTAAATTGTTTTATTATAAATGATCAAACTTTGTCATAGATTTAAAAAGCCAACGAATTTGCGCAGCGTATTATTAACATCCTGTTTAACTATTTAATAAGAATAAGAATAAATTTTATTTGATATGATTACATTCAAGTCGATTGAATTTCTAGATCTCACACTAGGATTCCCTGTGTCGTGAGATCCAGGCACCTTCGTTCCGTTAACAATTTTTATAAAAGGCACATTTTTTAATCTTAAAAATAGGTAGAGAAGAGTGTAGGCATGCAGGTGCTGTGTTTTGTATCACTTGTGTTGGTGTTATAAGAGAGTATCTGTATGTTAGTGAGTGCAAGTGTAAATTTGTGAATTGCCAATGTGTGTACTGTGAGTTTTTACTAAGCCAAGAGACCTTCCGTCATATCGTAGTCCAATGTGAGAAGCCAGTTTGTTACCGTCACTCTGCATTTTTTTTGTGTTAGTTTTAGTATTTTGCAAAGATTATTGACTTTCCCGTATATGTTGGGTCCACACATTATATACGGGAAATTCAATAATCTTTAAAACCGTTAGACTTTCTGCCAATATTTTTGCGGCATTGGATTTTAAATTTGTTAAAGTAATACTTCTTAGGCTGCGATTTGATAATATAAGTAGACGACAATAATTATTGAGAATTAAATTTCAAGGATGCGTCACATTTAGGCACATTTCGTTACTTAAGAGAGAAAACTCCTAGCTGCCCTCACAAAATCCGCTCTTGTTCCATATCACTTGGGCACTGGGGACAGCGCAACACGTTTTCTTCTTTCAATTCTTCCTGTCAACCGTCACTCTACCACTGACTCCCTAATATCTGTTATTCTTTATTATTAAAGAACTCACTCCTATGACCTATCACGTGTACGGTTTTTTTTTATTGCCCCACACTAGGAATTTCTTCCTGTATCGTGGGCGTTTACAAACATAAAAACTCACATACACAACACCCAGAGCCGGAACAACTTTCTGTAGGTCATACAAATATTTGTTCCGTGCGGGAATCTTACCCGCGACACGCAGCGCGGTAATCTAAGCGGTATCTACTTAGCGCTAGTGCGGCGAATATGTCAGGCTTGTCGTATATATCGTTTAATATCCGGCCGAAAGTTCGGTTTCGGTTGAGTTTCGTAAAGTCGTTCGAGTTTAGTTTCGGTTTCGGCGGCAAACCTGCCGGGATTTCTCGCGCTGTGATCGGTCATGTTCGGCGTGTTACATTCCATCGTCTTATTTGTTTCGTTTATTGCGAATATTTTTTTCTTGAATGAGCGGTTGTTATGTTGATGATCATACCATTAAACGAAAATGTCGAAGACTGCACAGCTATGTGATTTAAATATAGAAAAATAAAGACTTACTGATTATAATAACGATTTCTTAATTTTTCCATCAAAACATGATCCTTGTAAGGAAGTTTCGGTTTCGGTTTCGTCCGAAAATGAGACTGTTGCCGAAAATCGGTTTTGGTGTCGGTTTCGGTCGTAAAAACCAGTTTCGGTCGGACACTAATATCGTTTAACAATTTTTCAAATCCCATCACTATTATAGAGTTATGGTTCAGTCCCACCCTATCCCTAGGAGTATAGCCAGGGGTATGGTAGGTCCGAAATGGGTCGACTTTAGACTTCGAATTCAAATTAAGAAAGAATATTTCTTACGAAGTAGACTGTAAACCGTCGCAGGTGACGGCCTGTAGTTTTTTCTTCTCCCCCCCCCCCCCATCAACGTTTACTTTACTTCTTACCAATAGTAGTGCAAGTAGCAGTCCTAGGGATGTTATGCAACAAGGAAACTTCTCCGAACATGTCACCCTGGTGCATGACTCCGATGTCCACAGACACGTACTGCTGCAGCAGCTCGTCGAAGATCATCTGGCTGACCATGACGTCACCCGTCACTATGAAGTACAGCGCATGCGCCTCGTGGTGCTGACGGACTATCACGGTATTGGGACAGTAGTACTTGAAGTAAGTTACCGCTGCCAACTTCTTTTTTACATGCTGAGGAAGAGATTGTTTTTTTTTATAATTTAATTGCAATCAGTACCTTTATCCATATTATTATCTTACTATCCTATTCCTTACTAATATTATAAAGGCGAAAGTTTGTGAGTGTGTAAGTGTGTATGTATATTTGTTAATCCTTCACGCAAAAACTACTGAACGGATCTGGATGAAATTTTGCACAGAAATAAATTTAGTCTGGTATAGCACATAGGATACTTTTTATCCCGGAAATATTTTCACCAGGGATAATTTTAGACATTCACGCGGGCGAAGCCGCTGGCAGAAGCTAGTATAATATTATAAATGGGAAAGTATTTCAGTTTATCTACCTGTCTGTTACCTTTCCACGCAAAAACCGCTAAACCGATTTAGGTCAAGCCTAACAATAACTTAAAAAAATAAAAAGGTGAAATTTGGTATGGAGTTTAATTTAAGACCCTGGGAAGGACATAGAATAGTTTTTGTCCTCAGAATATGTTTCTTTGGGCTGATCTGACTTTCACACGGGCGAAGCCGCGTGCAGAAGCTAGTCCAAAATACATTGGTAGGTACTTTTCTTTATTGGACGTCCGTTAAGAAAAACCTCCGAACAAAGTGGCACCGGTGTCAATAAAAAAATCTAGGAAATAGATCCTAAACACCGTGTAATAGGTACGCGTCGATTACGCGTTCATGATAAACCACTTACTGACGCTGACGCCGGTTTGCTCGGAAGTACTTTAAAAAAAACTCTAGGGCAAACAAGTCAGTGTTAAACACAACATTTCAGTTTTAGTAACCATTTTAATGGACGTTTATTATGTATTTAACCAAATTGTTCTTACATTAGGGTATCTCTTGAAACATTTAAGTCCGCCTATGATACGGAATATATATTTCTTCTCTTGGTCAGTCCTTTCTGAATTAGGCTTATTCAGCAGTGCTTTATCCTGAAAAGTATTCACTTTTTATTAAAGTAGAAACCTTAGCAGCTACAATTTAATAACAAATATTATAAATGTTTAATAACAAATATTATAAATGTGAATGTAAGTTTGTTTGTTACATTTTCACGCAAAAACTACTGAACCGATCATCATGAAACTTTGTACATATATTCTTGGAGGTATTAGAAGTAACATAGGATACTTTTTAATAAAAAATAAAAAAAATAATGTAATAATAATATTTTTTTTTTTTTTTTTAATCTAGTAGTAAAATAAAGTTATCTTTAATAACCCTATAACCCTAAACTGGTTAAAGGGTTTTTAAAGGTAATTATTTATTAAAATAATTAATGATAGGTGTCTGCTTATGAGACATTTGCGAGTCCTATTTTATGTAAATAAAACCCGAAAAACTGTGATAATACGTAAATAGCTACGCAATGAAAGTTATTCTCTTAAAAATAATTAAGTTTGATGAAAATAAAGCACAACAGCAAGAGAAATGGAAGGAATTTGGCGAGGTTGTCCAGGAGTGGGACAGTTCATTGTGATAAATAAAAAGCAGCGATAACTCCAATGTTCATAGCTCAAGCTGCCGAGTGCCCCAAGTGCCCATACATGTGCTTTGGAGGACTTTGAAGAAGAACCTCAGGCTTAATCAATATATTGTCTTACAGTGATGGTCAAGAGGCGTTTTTTCTTCGCCTTTCCGCGCACAGCCTGAGCGACTCGTCTCTTAACGTCTTCAACTCCTTCGTAGTGGTCAGCAGCCTCTATCATCCAGTAAGTGTTGGCCATCACCATGCGTCCAATCGCTCGAAACCGACATTTGGCAAGAAACTTACGGCGCTGTAGCTCTTCAGGATCCTACAAGAAAATGAAAGACAAAAATATACAAATAAATATTTAGTCAGATCGAATTTCGGTATCAGCGGTCAATCTCAGTGGGTATTAGTCATTTTTATTAAGGGCGACTTTCCGCTCCTAAGAATCATCTTACGGACTCGAAACAGAATATGAGGTACCTAGTGCACAAGCGTGTGCATATAGACAGGTGCACTCTCTGACCACTAATTTTTGTTTTTATATAATATTTATGCTCGCGTTTGACCACTATATCGACTCATAGTCAAATAAAGGCTGCAAAACGCAAGTCATTACTCATTAGTAAGCTAAGATTCGTTCCACTTTAGACATTGAGCTGAGCGCAGAGAATCCATCACAGCGCATCCTTAGAGCTTTAAAAGGCGCTCTGTTGGATTCTCGACGCACACATTGCCATATTCCATTTTATTGTCTTAAATTTTATAGTGTTGAAACCAAAATATCTAGATGTCACACTCGACTTGAAAATATATTTTTTAATGTTTCTACCATTTCTTTTTCTTTCGCCATTCGCGCAGAAGCCGACATGATTTATAAGTAAATAAATTTACAATAACAACAGTAAAAAATCTTAAATAATGTTGTGCAAGTTTTTTATATTGTGTGGAATGAATAAAATGACAGTGAAAAGTCTGTTGTCAATGTCACAAATGATTTTCGGCCTGACATGACTTTCTATTTTCCAAAAATTAAAAACCTATTAAGAAGGTGACTCTCCAAACAGATGTTAGTCATTTTTGTACTGTCAGAAAGAAAATCGACTCAGTATTACCACAAAATAGAACCAAAGACCTTATACTTCTTACTACTAGACTGTGCACTATGGCGCAAAAACCGGTCCGCGTGAGAGGGCTCCCGTTGCTAGTGTGTCTCTTTCTAATGAGGTGACCATGACCAAACAAAGCACGGGATAAATTGATTATAAAAACGATAGTGTAAGTATCCCGACATATTTATGCTATCTTAATACGCTACCTAAACCTACCTAATTTATTGTAAATAAAAAAAATAGTACGTATATTTTTTGGAATCTACAACATTTTCCGTATGATGTCAGGCGTAAATAATTTCACCATCCCATGTTTTCCCGTGGGTGTCGTAAGAGGCGAGTAAGGGACAAACCAGAAAATGGGCAGCAACGTTCCCTGTGCATTTTTAACAACCATACTGCAATCGCCAACCCGCCTGCAAAGCACTCCCCATGAATAGCACAAATAAAACATAGTATAATATAGTGCCCGGCAGCCTGCCTACCCTCTACTACGGTAGCGGTCGAGTTTACGGTATGGCAAGAGGTGCTAAGAATCCCGGACGAGATCTGGCTACCCCAACAAATACCGACGACTGGACCTGGCAACGTACAACACGCTCACACTCCGGTCCGACGAAAAGATCACCAAACTCGAAGAGGAATTGAGCAATTTATGATGGAGTATTATAGGGTTATCTGAAGTTCGAAGAGAGGGGGAGGACTCGATAATCCTCAAACCCCAAGTCTCCTCAAGTCTTGTTCTTCAAGACCCATCATATAGATAGTAACAAAAAGATCTCTGATCCTACTCTCAAGCTCATGAAGGAGAGGCGTGAGATGATCCTGCAGTCTTCAGACGATGCTTTGAAATACCGGCAGCTATATATACCTCAAAGGATCTGAATAATTTCACATATTGTCCAGTTGCGTAGACAGTTGAGAAACAAAACTACGCCAATTTTATTCCTCTAGGAATCAATTTGCAAATAATATTAACAGCCGCTGAATTTCACTCGAACAAAGCCTGCCAAAAACTTCGCAAACCACCATCTTACATTTAGTATTACCAGGCCTAAATATTTAAAAGTACTACTCTTACTAAGTATTAAAAAAATATTTTTTTAAATACAACGAATTGATTAATTATAGGAACTGTAGAAATATTTAAATACGTTTCAAAGTCTATGAATCGTTTGTTTTGGTATAAAATAAAAAAAGTTTTTTTTAATTTTCTACCATTTCTACCAAACCCAATGATTATTTGAGCTTGCAAGAAGTCAGACAAGGACACACTACCAGCGGAAACCCTCTCGCCAGGACCGCTTATAAGGAAATATCTAACCTAGGCGGATGATGATAGATTTCATTTTAGCTAAACAAAAATTTTTGGTACACAGTCTAGTAGTAAGAAATACGTATAAGGTCTTTGAATAGAACGTATACAGAAGGACCACTCCCGCCATCCTCGAAAATTGACAGCTAAACTTGCCGCACTTACTAGGGTTGCTACTATATTGATTCTGAATTAAAAAAAGTAGTAGGTAGCATAAATTTACACAGCATGCTATTTTTTCCTATTTTCATTTGTTGACAGTGCAATTTTGAACATCTTTTGAGGGTTCTAGTGCTTCTAAAGATAATGTATCATCAAAAAGGAAAGCATAGGCGCACAGTATCTTTTAAATTGGTCCAACATTGGAAGAGGAAATAGGCGAAAGTCAAACCTCGAATTATGACTTTTTACTTAGGAAATTCAGTCGAATGTCGGCGACCGCATTTCTTCTTAAGCAGTCGGGTTTTTTGATTTTATTAACTTTTTTTATTTAGGTACAACTTTTTATATAATTTAATATTATAATTATATTTTGAATTCGAAAAAAAATAATTGGTTATTGTAAACATAAAGCAACAAGAAGTGGAAGGGAGGTTTTGAACTCGCTACCATGTTGTCAAAGGTGCACTGATGAAACCACTGGACCAAATCATCTCAACAAATTTTGTTGAAATTAACAAGTCCATCATGATAACAAAACAGTATTCAAACGCTTACCTATCCTAACGATACGTGTTAAAGATGAAATTGGCATAACTGTATTCTATAATAGATGTACTTAGACCTTATTGGTGATGTTCTTCAGAAAGGCCAGGTGCGCAGTACTCATTACCGGCGTGCGTGTATGTCTAGATGTATGAACGTGAAGCAAAAGAAGTATGTAAGGATCGTAGCAGGTGTCGTTCTGACGTTTCTGCCTACCCCCATGGACAAAAGGCGAGGGTTTATGTATGTATGTATTCTATAATATTTGCCTACCTTGAACAAGTCGTTTTAGTTCGATAAGCTCATATGTATCGAATAAAACTTATCTTCTGCTAATTGCAGAAGGTTCAAATCGTTTGGGTCAGATAACGGCAGGGTGGGTCAGGTAACAGCTATTACCGACTGTAAGTATTATTTTTCTAAACTAGTCCTACCAGAACTGGTTTTTTTTATGGTGGAAATGCTCATACATACTGCGCTACCACGGGGAGATAGCGCAGTAGGGACTCCAACCTGCTAAAACTCCACGGTGTCCTGACTCCGGAGTCCTGTGCCGCTTATGGAGGGAACGCGGGCATGCCTTAGCACCGTGAAACGACCGCCGCTGTCCGTAACAGAACCCTCTCTGGGGAGTACCCCCATCACCAAAACCAATTGCACGCCGTGACCACCCCAGGGACCAAATCAGCACATGGGCGCCAGACGACCCTGTGAATGGCATCCTTGGCCCCCTGTGACGGGTCAGGTTAGTGGCTCCGCCGCCTACCACTTTTCGGCTGTAGGGGATAGGAAGAGCGGTTAATCCTAAACCGACACTGCTCCTCCCCTGCAGCCCCACCGCGTCCGCCATCAGACGGTGGCGACCCCGTCTAGGCCGCGAAGGGCAGGGGGAGCGGCGTACCGCAATACCGGCACTCCTCTCCCACCGCGGCTTCCAAACCTCAGCCGCGATGCCTCCCGTACCACATCGCCGCCCGCCTCAGTTGCGATGTCGTCCAAGCGGCACCGCAACCTATTTGTTGGCCGCTACGTATCGGTCGGCTTATCGGCAAAAGTCTTGAGGAGCGGCCTCTCTCCCCTCGGGTTTCTCTTCGCATCGCCGTGGGTGACCAAGCCACGGCTCCTGAGCCTCGCACCTCGACAATGCTGGAAGTTACCGGGGGGGACCACAACTGCACTCACTCGAGTGCTAGTGTAAACGTCATAAATTAATTATTTAAAACAGAATAGTTTGTTATTTGTATAAATATAAAGTTTTACTAGAAAATCCTGAGAATTACCGCATCTGGAGCTTATACTTAGTAACATTATCACATTATTTTATAAATAATTAGATGATGTAAAAGTTAGTGTTGTTCGACTTTTATTGAAACCCATAAAAATAAAAATAAATTAATCCTGTTTCGCTGGTTCGTGGCCACGCCACAACTTGAGAACGGTTTTACAGAATTTATTCATCTTGTTTTTTAAGTTTTATAATTCTTTGTAGAAGGTTCTTACGGAATGAAAATTTTTAAATATTGCGCAGAACACGTAACGACTATTTGAACTTTGCGTGTAGAGAGAAAGACTTTACCGATATCATTCCACTTCTTTTTTAGTTTTCTCATACTTTGTATGTAAAAGGAAAATTAAGAAAACAGAAATGTGGTAGGTAGGATAGGTGAGGTAGGTAGGGCAGGTAGGGCAGGTAGGTTAGGTAGGGTAGGTGGAGTATGTAGGATAGGTAGGGTAGGTAGCGTTGGTGGCCCAGTGGTAAAGGCCGCCACTTACAAGTTGTAGGTCACGGGTTCGCACCCAGGCAGGCGCTTTACTTTGCGTAAATTATTTCATAAACACTGCTCTCAAAAGGGTGAAGGAAAACATCGTGAGGCAACCGGAATGTCTTAGAACCAAAACTTCGAAGACATGTGATATCCACCAACCCGCACTGAACCCGCACGTGGTGGATTACGGCCCATTCCCTCGCATCCTAAGTAAGGGAGTTGGGGTAGGTAGTTCACGGGAACGAAGCCGCGAGCACAGGTAGTATTCTAATAATTAAATAATTATATGCTGAATTTTTTACCGACTTCAAAAAAAGAAGGAGGTAATAAATTCGACACGTATGTATTATATGGGATCGTGATAATTATTTTTGGGTTGGATGAGTATCACTCAACTTAGGGAATAGTGTAAGTTTTATCAAAATTGGTCCAGCAGTTTTCAAGATATGGAGCATACAACCGAACTCCTTAGCGACAAACAGCACGAATGTGTAAATTGAATTATTATGGGTACTTTGTCAATCCATTAGGTACCGTACTATAGAAATCGCTTTTTTTGTGATGGTGGACTAAAACTAAAAAGAGGCAAATAAAATCATTTTCACGAAAAATTAACCGATTTCAAAATCAAAACACTAAAAAGTGCAAAATTACTTGCATTTCGGCAGTCTGTGTCGAAAAATGATAAAAACAAGAGGTACCAAAGACACAAGACTGCCGAAACAAAAGTTGTTTCGCACTTTTTAGTGTTTTGCTTTTGAAGTCGGTTTATTTTTTGGGAAATGTTTTTTAAGAATCATAAATTAAATAACAAAACTCACCTTCGACTTTTGTCGTGTCTATTTTACTTGTGCACAGTAATTATGTTCATTTAAAATATTATATTTATTCCAAGCAGGATCAACAGGCATCAGAAAAGATACTGTTTGTATCATTGGCACTGAAACTAAAATATCGGCATGTTATCAAACGAATATGCATATCCATTTTTTTTTCCTTGCAGGGCAAACTTCTCATACATTCAAGTCACTAGCATAAACCTATTGGCTGCCGGAAACGCGGATCCACGCGAGACACAATGGCGTTTTAATTGTTTCGGTAATTACGGCATTCAACCTGTTAATCACCACACTTGTGACTTGGCAATTTCAGACTTACATTAATTTTCAAGTGTCTTCACGAATGTGTCCAACAGTAAATAAACTTGATACGATAGTTAAATTACATAGTTCCACTGTAATAGTATATTACTGGAAGTTTTTGCCAAAAATAGTAAGACAATTCTCATTAAGGAAACACCATTATGTAGATTAAGCTGACTAATAATAAATGAGTTACCTACATGCAATAGTATTCTTGAATCTTGGAGATGTTAAATTCAAAATAGTGTCTGAATTGGGTAACTCCACTGATGAGGTTTTGCAATCTGGCATACCTCGAAAAAGTAAAATTTTGTGGTTAAATTACAAGATTAACAATTCCCAAACAAAAACATTTTTGAGAATAATGTAAATAGGGATAAAATACCAATTAATACTTCGTTTGATGCAGATGGCAGGCCCAAAATAAATTCTGGCTCAGAAACCGGTGATGATACTTCGAGGCCGGAGAAACCTAGAAATAACAAAATAATATAAATCTTGGCTTACAAGTTGAGGCGCTCGTAGCGAAATAAAACCAAGTCGGTGTTGCTGGTTTTTCATTTCTTCGCTTTTTGACACCGATTCCAAAATTGAAGTTATTTTCACTTTGTACTGTTTTTTACCGACTTCAAAAAAAAGGAGGTAATAAATTCGACACATAATATGTATGTAATATTGTTGGCACTGCATTATATTCACATATGTTATTCTAATTGGGGCCTAAACGCGTGTACCAAATATAAGTTTTAAAGCTGACATGGTCACAATCATTAGAATTTTATTTGTTTCGAGATATTTACCATGTATATTTAGATTTTGGTTGAGAGCTCGATATTTCGGCACCGTTTCAGGCGCCATGATCACGAGAACTCAAAGCCATGAGAACGAGTCTTTGCGGGTTGGTGTCGGTCTCTTCCTCACTCGTATTTCAACCAAAATCTAAATATACATGGTAACTATCCCGAAACAAATATTAATTCCAACGTTTGCCAAATTTCATAAGTGTATATTTTTGTTTGAATGTTGGTATGTTTGTGCATATGTTATTTTGTCAATCATTTAGGTACCCTACTATTACCATTTTTAGTGATGGTGTAATAAAACTAAAAAGAGAGAAAAAAAGTTTTCAGAAAATAAATAAATCGACGTCTCAAGCAAAACACTAAAAAGTGCAAAACAACTTTCGTTTCGGAAATCGGTGTCGAAAAATGATAAAATCAAGAGGTACCAAAGTCACCGACTTCCGAAACGAAAGTTATTTTGTACTTTTTAGTGTTTTTCTTTTGAAATGGGTTCATTTTTTTGTGAAAAAGTTTTTACGAGTATTATCACTTTGTAGTTGTGGTACATAGTGGAAAAGTTTTATGGTAATCAGTGGCGTACTTAAGGAGGCAAGTAAGGCACGTGCCCTGGGTGCCTATCGAAGCACCGGCGAAAAATCACAAATTATTGAAATTAAAAAATCAAAATACACTATATTATATCATTTCAATATTCACTTCGTGATTGTATCCACCTCAGTTACGCTCAGTCGCAGGCTCGCATACGCTACCGTGCTTACCCTAAGGCCATCCAGCCGTACTGTGCGCGCCACGAAAGATGACACTTGACCGCGCCACGCGCTCTGTCCACCGCCCCGATGACGCCCGGTCCCTTCCCGCACCAGACCTCATACCGGTAAAGAGACCTAAAAATCGTCTACTGCGCAAGACAAACTAGGTGGTATGTCAAGTCTCATCTTTCGTGGCACGCACTGTACAGCCTAGTATATTTTTTGAGGCAAGAACTACTAGGCTCTTGTAGGCTGCCGCCCCGTCTTCTTGTTTGTCAAAAGAAAATCTTAACTATCCGAGACAGGGTGCTTAAAATTTTGTCATCGAGTATACTGCATACAGTAAGCGAGCTAGGATGATGCGACAAACATAAGCAAGTGAAAGAGGCAGTTATACAATGCTATCTTCTACTTCAACATTGACACAAAAATAGCAACTGCGCACGGTCTTGCAGTCAACTTCAGAGACACAAAGATCCACTGTGACCACTGTAAGTACCTGTAAGATTATGATTTGATTCAGATGGAAAATCCCAAATAATTTCTGACTTAAAGGTTTGTGGTGAGGTTTCATTGTCTGGTAAACCTGCAAATAGAAAAATAACATTAATTGTGGTGTATGCACAACAGATGCTAAATTAAAAATATTTTTAACAATCATAGAAATAAGTAAGATGTACCTGTAATATATTGATTCGAATCACTTGGCAGATCCAAAATGGGTTCTGACTTAAAGACTTTTGTTGAGGTATGATGAACTGGTAAACCTAGATATAGCCAAATAATATATGTGGTTTATAAGATTAAAAATGCCAAATTAAAAATATTTCTGACAATCATAGAAATGAGTAAGATGTACCTGTAATATATTGATTTGAATCACTTGGCAGATCCAAAATGGGTTCTGACTTAAAGACTTGTGTTGAGGTATGATGAACTGGTAAACCTAGAAATAGCCAAATAATAAAATGTGGTTTATAAGTTTAAAAATGCCAAATTAAAAATATTTCTGACAATCATAGAAATAAGTAAGATGTACCTGTTATATATTGATGTGAATCACTTGGCAGATCCAAAATGGGTTCTGACTTAAAGACTTGTGTTGAGGTATGATGAACTGGTAAACCTAGAAATAGCCAAATAATATATGTGTTTGTTAAGTACAAAAATCCTCATAACAATATTTCAGAAAAACTAATGGAGATGATGTAACTGATAGGAATTTATTTGATATGGGTAGAAGATCCAAAGTTGGATTTGACTTTTTCAAAAATCATAAATGTTCATATGAATGTAAATTTTTGAATAATCTAGCAGAAATGCAAAGCCAGAGTTGCTAGTAGCCATAATATAAATCATTATAAAAGGCAATATTGCCACACACTTGGTGAGGCAAGTGTGAGAGTGGTCCTGTTCTTATAATTTTTCTGGTGTACAATAAAGTATATAATTATTTACTTGAATTGTATTGAATTCTAACCTGTAAGATAGAGTGTAGGTACAGCTTTATTACATAAACGTTTGCTGAGATACTTAACGTCAGCCGTAAAATGAATATCACATATTTTCTTGTGTTTCCAGTCAGATTCTGCTTCCAAATTGCCACCAAGTACTTGAATCCACTGCTTATATCTGTTAGGATCCGTTGGAAAACGATGCAGGGGAATACCTATAAAAATTAAAAATAGCTACCTACAAATGGCATCTTTAAAAATGATATATGAAATATTGTTTTTATTATTTCAAAATAAATAAAAACAACAATTTCTCATATAATTTTTAAACACAAGACTTTTTGGAAGAAAAGTATGCATTTTTAAATATTTCTTTATCTGCCTATTTTATGTCTCCAAGGCAAGTGAGAACTCAGAAAACACATTGTATCTTCGCAGCCTACTTGGTTGAGAAAATTTTTACTACTACTTCTACTACTAGACTACTGGAGTAATTTTCTTTATTTTACTAAAAGATAATAAAGCCACATAGAATTAAACCATGAAGGAGAGCAGTGGTGGCCTAGTGGTAACAGCCGCGACTTACAAGTTGTAGGTAGTGAGTTTGAACCCAAGCATGTTTTAGAATCAAAAATTTGATGACTTGTGACATCTACCAACCCCGCAATGGGCCCGCATGGTGGGTTACGGCCCATTCCCTCTCACAGAGGGGAGACCTGCACTCGCAATAGATCAAATGGGAGCCTAAGTGCGGAAAAGGGGTTCATCTATCCTATCCTAAACCATGTAGTGAATTATTATCTCAACTCCAATTCCTTGAATCTGATTTTTTGTTTTTATACTATAATTAGCTGAGGAAAAAAATACTGTTATTGAATTCAGTAAGGACAGTGTATTTGACATCATTATGTGAACTTACCAGGATTATACTCACATCCTAAGGCGCATCGCTTACGCATGATTTCCTATAAAATAAAACAATAATATTGTGTTTTCGATCTAACAAGAAGCAGACTACAACCACTACTCGTACAATAATTTCACGTTATTTGTGGCAGAGCAGTTTGACTCAACTCGTCTCGGGTCAGGAGATTTTCATCGAAGGAGTACAATGATTGAGTACTGCAAGTACTCGGACTCGGGAGTTATTTTAACAGCCTCACATGTTATAATGTTTTGTGATATTGTTGGGGTAGTCTCTAAACTGCACTTAGCACTAGGCCATTACTTTCAATGTCAATTTGATAACATATACCAACGACGTATCAAACTAGCACATGAAATCAGTGAAAATCAGTATTAGACAAAAAGTAATTTAGTTCAGTATCAATCACAAGAGTACTTTTGTGTATATTGAAACTGAAAGTATTATGTACTTTTTTTTTCTTCTTTGGCAACTGAGCCGATCAGCCGATGCCACAACAGCTTTGAAAGTAAAATAATAAAAAAAAAACACAAAAACAATATCAAAAATGTTAAAATTGTCAAATTGACGTGAATCAGTGTTGCAATCTATTAGTTCAGTCTATAGTTGGTATGTTTTGAAGCCTTGCAATAACGAAATAAGGCTGGTATGCACAATGGAAAAACGTACATGTGCAGCTGCATAGGAATTATGAACAAGGAACAACATTACAACCTGTAATGTTGTTCATGTACACGACGAAAACCTGTGATTAAAGCCATGTTTCGATCTTTCATTCGAATTCATGCAATTTAGACAAAAACTATCTACCTATTTGGAATTTTTAACCGTCTCAGGTCCTTCACTTTATTCATAATCTGTGACCGTGATTTAACAGTTTTTGACATATTAATTTGACAGAACGGTACTCGGCATTGGCATTCGGCGTATTGGGCTTTGGTATAATCAAAACGCTTTTACAATTAAATAAGAAACTGAGTAAATTTACGTATATTTGAGTGAATTTGTTCATTACACCCAAGCAAGATGGTAAGTTTAATAATAATTCACTTAAAGACTCAATTCTGTAACCCAAAATCTAAAACAGCATTATCATGATTTCAGAGTTTCGGTCTGCCTTCACTGAAAGTAAAGCCTGAACATGTTAGCAATGTTAAGGTACAAGAAGGTCCGTTCGGTGTGCCGAACCCGCTCGTGGCGGGTCTGGCTGCTACAAAGCCAAAACTTGGCATGTCACATCCGATAGAAATATCTGAAAGAAGCGTAAGTTATTTGTTAACTTTTGAAATATATTTACTTAAAAGCCGTGTTTCAACCTTACCCTCTTAGCATGTAGCTAGCAGTTATACACAAAAAAAATACTTATTATACACAAAGCAAAATACTACCCTAAAGATCCTGAGTCATCTCTTTGAATTCAGACCAAGTCGTTAAAAGGAAACCCAGCCCAATGCTTAGATTAAGTGTACCACTATATGACATCCATGATTAACGAAATTTAAATAGCCTCTGCAATAACTTAGGACTGAATTGAAAGTAATCTAGTAACTTTTTATTCTTCATTTCTGAAGGTGTGTCTTGAAAAGCTTTGACGGATTCACTGTCGAGATGTACAAGAAGTAATTAAACAAAACAAAAAATATATTATTATTTCTGTTTGTAGGCCTCAATGGCATTAAAACAGAAATAGTGATAACTTTTTTATTGATTTCTTTATTTCCAATGTGATAATATCACATCATTGTGTGCTGTCCTAATAAACATCATGAACTAGTAATGCCTGTTTAGTTTTACACTACACTTCACTCTTCAAATAACGAAATGAACCTAAAAAAGTATATTTTTAAAGAAGAAAAATGTCATTGTGTTTTGCAGTATCATTCAAACCAAGACAAAATGAACATGGCAATGCTCCACAACATCCAAGGAATTCACGCACCTATGAAAATCACCATGGAAAGGAGGTTCGCTAGCAAGGTATGTTAAACAATAAATATATGAAAAATCTAGTACCTGACAGAAAATTGGCTGCTACTGCGGTATGAGTGTATACATTTATACTAACAAATGATTTTTTTTGTTTTAAAAAATACATGGCTCCACACTAGGAATTTCTTCCTGTATCGTGGCTGCGTTTACAAACATATAAACTCACATACACAAACACCCAGAGCCGGAACAACTATCTGTAGGTCATACAAATATTTGTTCTGTGCGGGAATCGAACCTGCGACATGCAGCGCAGCAGTCAATTCATTAAGTAACCTTTGTAAGACCACGTCTGAAAAAAAAATGGAGAAAATTAAAGAGGAAGCATCCCAAAAGAACATCTCCTGTGATAAAATGTTCTTATCTAGGACTTGGTGTACCCATATGCCAAATTTCATCCAAATCCATTCAGCCGTTAAGATGTGAAAAGGTAACAAACAAGTTACTTTTGCATTTATAATTTTAGTATAGATTATGCTATTCAACTGCTCATACTGCTGTATTATGATAAGAAATATATTTCAACACTAGCTTCTGCTCGCGGCTTCGCACGCGTTCATTATCCTAAAGGAACATTATACCGGGCTTAAATGCCTATGTGCTATTCCAGACTATAATCCATCTCTGCCAAATTTCATCCAGATCCATTCAGCCGTTCTAGAGTGATTGAGTAACATACATCCATTGATTACTATGTATTAAGATCTGTTTATTCTAATTAAATCAAATTCTTTACTTTCAGATTGGTCATCTTCCTTTCATTCAGAGGTCCAACTTCCAGCTTGATGTGTTGACTGGTAAGCACCTGGACATTGGGTTTGAGGACATTTTGAACACTCCAGAGCTGTGTGAAGTTGCTGGCCAGCCCCATGCTGTGGTGGAGAGGTCGCTCGGAATACTGTGAGCTACTTAGTTTAGGTTTTTCTTGTAATAACTACACACTGATTTTTAATAAACGGTTATACCAGTATTTTGATGTTGTTTTTTTTTTAGTATTTATTAGACTTTAAATATGCTTGAAATACAGGAAACTGTTGTTTCTGTCAAGGATGAATAAGAACTAGGAAAATCCGATTGTCTTGGGGCCTGTTTCAGGAAGTCCAATTATCGGAAATGGAACAGAATTATATGAAATTGTCTCTCAAATAAGTCATCTGGATCGTAGTTGTAGGTGGTGAAACAGTCCTGAGACTTGGTAGGTAAAAATGACAATATTTATCCTATGTTCCAAAGTGAATTATATTTATTCAAATTGGTTTCATGAAATATTGCAAACATTTGACAAAACTTCAGTTCTTTACAATATCAAGTATTCGGAGTTTGCATATTTTCTTCACCTCATTTATGCCAATAGTAATTTCTTGTTCTTGGGAATTATTATATCTGCGTTGCAGTCCGTCAATAATGGATTGCACTTTGTTCTCCCTCGCACAAATGATGAAGGGAAAGCCGAACTTCGCTTTGTACCTGTAATATAATGTGCATTAGGATCAATTTAGTGAGAGTTCTTTCTAGTTGATGAACAGGGTAAACAAGATTATTTTTGGTGACAAAATCAAATTTTATGCAAATAGAAACTAGAACAGGCAGTGCAAATGAGAAGACTGCAAACGTGCCTTTACTTATTGATTTGTAAACTACGCAATAGATGGCAGCAGTGTACAAACTCGAGACTCGCTACCAGTTGTTACCACAACAGCTTACTAGATGTCGCTGTCTACCAGACTGGTTAATAACTAAACCGGAGGATTAGCGCTCTGGTGTTCATTCAGTATCATAATATAATATTTCCAATGTTTGCAAAATTTTAATATAAGGAGTGGCTAGATCTCACTCTAAGTGTACTTACCGTGTATAGGTACGTAGAAAACTACCTACTTTATCTAACTGCAGTAAACGTGGCAATTAATTTATTAATATTTCCCATCATTGGATAGGCGAGCTGTCACTGCCGACTATGGATATCTCCAAAACCAGCATCACTAATCACATAGGTGCATTGCTCTCTCAAAGACAAAGCTGTACCTACGTGGGTAATACCTCAAGTAATTCTATTGGTCGTCTAGTACCGAAAACCTGCGGAAGTTAATCGAACACTTTTCAATCTTTTCGATAAGTATAAAAAGTGGTCGACTATTTTCACGGCACCGATAGGCTCGTGTGATGATGAATTTATGATGAAAGGTTGCTGGAATACGCAGTTACCGTTGGTTGCTCTCATCCATAACCCTCTTCTGTTCGGCCGTGAGTCCATCCAATCCAGCTGCTTTCTGTTCGCCAGCAGATTCCGGTGTCAGCTCCCCTCGCGCCGCCAACCGTCCTGCTAGGTCGGGATGCAGCTTCAATATTACTAGCTTATCTGAAATGGTTGTCTTGGCTTTATAGACAATCTAGAGCGATTTCTAAATAGCGAGATCCCTATTATAAGTTCTTATTTTAGTCACCTAGGTGGTTAGTTACCTACCTATCTATTCTAGATTTCCATAAGCATGGTACTGGTATGATATTGTTAGATCAGTCTGATACTCAATGCGAGTGGCATGTCCCTGTGCAAAATAAGACACACTTGCAGGAGTGCCCAACTCTCCAAGTACCCATACATCTGGACTTTGGATGACCTAATGAATGCCCCTGATGCTGCAATTAACGTGGCCAGCATCTGAGCCCAATATATTTTTACGATTTTCCAACAATTCTTAAAGAAGGTATGACTGTTAGGCGCGTAGGCGCAAAGAACCTACGAAGCCATAATGAAATGTCAATCTTTGTGTAATTCACTACCGTCAAACCTTAAACCTTACCTTCTACTCTAATTTCCTCTAAATAAGCGTGAAAAGCGTCACAAAGAGCTGAAAGATCCTGAAATGGCCTCTTCTTCTTCACTTCGACGGCCGCTTCTGTGCATAACTCTATAACATTTCCAAATACTGACTCAAACTGTTCGTTACTTAAAGAATTCACTTCAGAGATACTTATTGGTAAAATAGGAGACGCCATTATTTTGAAATAAATTACGTACAAACGTCACAACAAACTTCGGACAACTGTGTGTCTGTTATCGGTTCGTTTTATCAACCAAACGTAGTTAAGGGTCATTACGAGATCAACTAATGAGAAATATTTAGTTAGATGTCATTGCCACAAACGAAACAAACATTTTGGAGCCATTACCTAAATATGGAGTACTTTAATTTACGTTTCCATGCTAGAGCATGGAAACGTAAATTAAAGTACCTAATGTACCTGAGTACTAAAGTTCCTACCAACCAGATCAAGTAGACTTGATCTGGCTGGTAGGAACTTTGGTACTCAGGTACCTATACTTAAGTACATAAAAAACCCAAAATTTAAAAGAAAAATGCTACTCCCAAAAAGAAAATCTTTAATCCGTAGTCAAATTGTGTTTAATAATGTCAATGTTTGGTGTTCTATTTTTCATCTTAATAAGTAATAAAGTACCAAAATTTAAATCATTTAATCATCCTCCTGTTTTTATCCCATTTTTTTATATAATAATTCATAGGCTCGCGCTTGACCACATCTGATGGTAAGCGATGATGTGGTCGACGGTGAAACACGCTTGCCTAAAAGTAACCTTTTCACCCTTGACTTAAAGATTCCTAGGTTGTAGCTCGAGGTGGCCCTGCACAAGTCCGAGGACATGTGTTTTCAGGGTCCTCGGAACGCGCCACCGCTGGGTTCCTACGCCGCGGCGTCGGGTTAACGATGAAGTACCTGGAACTCGTCCTCGACAGCCATTGGAATTTCGTGGAGCATTTCCGACGTTTGGCTCCCAGACTGGAGCGGGCCGGGGCTGCCCTCAAGCGGCTCCTGCCCAATCTATGGGGTCCAAACGTCTTCTGCCGGAGGCTCTACGCCGGGGTCGTGCGGTCCATGGTCCTTTACGGGACCCCGGTATGGGCTCGTCCTCTGAGGCGGCCACCAGCTCGCCGGTTGAACGCGTCCCAAAGGGTCATGGCCATCCGGCTGGTCCGGAGATACCGCACGGTGTCCGGTGAGGCGGCGAGCCTCCTTGCTGGATTGCCGCCATGAGATCTGGAGGCAAAAGTCCTCGCGCAAATATCGACGCGTCACGACGTCCTCACCTTCCGCCTGACGCAAGTCCTCACTGGACACGTCTCTTTCGGGACATTCCTGTTCAGGATAAGACGGGCGAAAACACCCGGGTGTCACCATTGTGTGGATCGCCCGGAGGACACACTAGAGCATCCGGTGGAGGTGTGCCCCGCTTGGGTGGAGTAACGCCGTGTCATCGGGGGTGGCGACTAGGGCATGCAATATCGCTGTTCCGGAACTGAGTTCCAATACTGTAGATTTGATTCCGGAATTCCGAAACTGGTAACTTTTAAAGTTTGTTTCAAATCAAACAAGATTTGTAATTATATCAGTCTTTTAATCATTTTAGTAAAAAATTAATCATATTTATTCATCTTTCGCCCTTATTATTCTAACTAATCTTATCTTATCTGATCTTGTGGAAGGGCCGAGAAATAACTCTGACACTTCGGCCAATTGGGATCTTTTGTGGTCCCCTAGATAGGAGGAGTATGGATTCCTCCCCAATCTCGATAAAATCCTTCTTCATAAGTTTTACAACGAGACAAGGAGATATGAGCCTATAGTCTTCTGGTCCTGCATATCTTACCCCTAGGAGACTCATTTGCTTACCAGCCAGTGCATCGCATGTGCACAGAAGGTGCTCCATGCGTTCCATATGTTTCCCACACAACCTGCACATGGGTGTCGCGGTTAGACCCATCTTCATGAGCATGTCGTTGGTTCCAAAGTGGCTAGTAAAGACCCCAAATGGTAGCGGATTTGCCCCCTGCTCATATTCCAAATGCACTACTTGATCTAATTAAACATTTTAAACCATGAAATCAACAAGGTTTAAACTCTTGTCGCTGGCACGAAAGTCTTTCAAAGTTTGGCCCAAAACTTAGCCACCTCCACGACGTCATCTGTGGCAACACATAGATCACCCTGGTTGCATGTTTTGGGGCACATAGGACAGGACAGAAGATGGAGCATGGTTTGCGACACAGCACCACATGCACACACTGTCTGGTGTCATGCTCCTGCTTTTGTCTCTCGACTACACTCGCAACTTCTCTTCGGACGTGTTTTCCTCCGGTATTGAAATATCAGAAAAATTTATACGGATTTACGGAATCAATGGTACGGGGCGAGAGGGCATGGGAAACTGTGACCTCCTGTGTTGCGGACGGCGAGTAATGGGTAGCTCACCACCCGATAAGGACCAGGCCCAAGACAACGGCGCATAATGTTCCACGCGCGCCTCAAAGAGTTGTCAGCAAAAACTGACGGGGTCCTCTAAGACCGATGCCTGTCTGGGCAGCGGATACCTTTGAGAAAAAGTCACGACGGCCCTGGCTCAAGCAACTGAACGAACACGGGTGGGATTTAGTCAGTAAAGTCTAACACTACCCCCCTCCAACCCTCCCACTACCTCCAGAGCGGGAGAAGTCATTGGATGAGGTACAAACAAAAAAATAATTAGCTGTCGGAGAGAATTCCGCAGGGAATACCACTCCTTAGCTGTACGCACAATGAAAGTATTCCCAAAACGTTTTGTGCTTAAGGATAGGATGTTCACCATGTACCGATTGCGTTTCGCCCTACTTCTAGGCTAGGCAGAATTAGATTATGTAATCATCGCACCGAAATGCAACCGATAAAAAACGGACAATATGGCAACTCACTCGACGATGTTCAAGGCTCTGGAGCTTCCAGCAGCCTAATTGCGTAAGTGAATTCGGCAAGGTAAAAGATTTGACCCCATGAAGGAATATGCAATGAGTGAGTGACAGCAATCTCTCTCCGTTTGGACCCTTCGGGTACTGAACCCTAAATACTAACCTTTTCTTGTGGCTTAGATTCCACAAGAATCGTCATTTTTTTCGGGTTAAAAATAGCTGAGACAGTGGCGGATTTACCAGCAGGCTCAGTAGGCTGGAGCCTAGGGCGGCAAATCTAGGCATTTTTTTTTGTCTTTTGGGAATAAAGAACACATCATCAAATACCTAAATCTTATTAAGTCCACTCAAACGTATTTGGGTTGCGGTGCGGGAACGAATGACATGACCGTTCGCTAGGTGTCTGGCCGAATTGACAGCACAGCGTGGGAACCGAAGCGCCAAGCGAGGTCCTGTACTTCTGTTGTAGGCATATGTTGCGTGGAGGCATTGAGTTCGAGAAACAGATACTTTTGAATTTGGAAAAACTGGAAATAGCGGTAGTTGTTGTTGTGTGGAATGCTTTTTTTGAAGGGCCAAACAAAATGAAAGTTCAGGCTTCTTGCGTAGATTTGATAACTGTTGTCGATCTTTACGAATCACTCTGAAGTTTTACATAGCTGAACGAGAGAATTTAAAGCATATCAAAGAAAAGGCGATGCAATTTAACGTATAGAAGCAATATACAAAAGAGATGGGAAAAAGACAACTGAAAAGAAAAAAAAAGGATTGAAGAAACACCCGATGAAGAAATTAGAATGACTGCAAGTGACACGTTCAGGATCAACACATTTCTCGTCCTCATAGATAGACTCGTGTCTGAGTTAGAAAAACGGCAGGAAGCCTACAATTGATTTAACAAGAAGTTTTCATTTCTGACAAAAATGAGTGAATTGTCGCCATTGACCCTGACGAATAAAGCTTTTATGAATTTGGAAAACATTTTTCTCAAACATGGATATAGCAGTTCGGTTTAAATTCTCAGTAAAGCAATAGTCACTTAGCTACATGAGGTACAATAAAATAATTAACATATAGTAGTAGAAGTGTTATTAGTTTTCCATTAAGATGTTTACAGAAAAGACAGGCAGATAATTTAATAGACTTTTGTTAGTAATGTTTTTTAAACTATAAGTGAAATAAAAAATATTTGACGACGTTTACCGAATAATGTTGTTAAGCTGTTTTCATATTGTGTAAGTAGGCATATCTTATTATGCCCCATAAGCCCTATAACCCTTATTGTATAGTAGTAGTGCACGATTGAGCTTGTCTTAGCTCAGAAATATACCCAGAAACTATTTCTTGTGTAATCTTCACTAAATCGTGGGTTGTAAAAATAAACTAGAAACGACACATCAATGCCCTGGTTCACAACATAATCATACTAATTACGGGAAAAAGATGATGTAATGTGGAGGGTAGTGCACAAATCATGAACTTGCAATTTCATCGAGTGCTTTTATTTTAATAAAAACCGATTGTGAGCATCTATATCGAATTGTAGAGAAGTAGAGATCGGCAACCTAGGCTCAGTGGCGGCAAATGTGTAAGTCCGCCACTGAGCCTAGGATACATTAGGCACTTAACAATAGTGTAGCTTTCTTTCTATCAGTTGAGAATGTTCAAAATCGGATCAGTAGGTACGACCTCCTACAAACAAAGGGTTTTATGTCTTCATACTTTAGGTAAGCATGATATTGAAAACCTCAGATCAATAATTTTTTATTGGCCTGAGTTTTCAAACCAGACATTGAGAATTTTGCTACTTCAGAAGGTATTTATTAGTTTTGAAAACAACGCTCATTCACTTCTCTAAAATAAATCAAAATGCAACTAGTTCAAGATATTGTTTTAGGGCTGATCCCGTTCCTATGTTACCTATTTGACATTCAAGTGCCCTGTAAAAGATAGTAGGTAGAGTGTATACATTTTTGGCACTTATGATAAGTCAAAAGCTAAGTGAGTGAAGTATTCGAATTTGTCGTTACCACCTGATACATCGCTGTTAGAACAATTTACTTCCACCCAGCAGGAAGAAGAAGAACAAGGAGAAGAAGAAGTACAAGAAGACGAACAAGGACAAGAAGAAGAGGAGGCAGAATTATCAAATGATTATGAATGAGACGGATAATTTTACCTATTTTTTTTTAATTCACATGACTTTCGTTATTTCCAATAGTACCAAGTTTTACATAATTTTGAATAGTACTGAATTAAACAGGATCACAATAGATTGTGGAATAAGCCTATAGGGGAAACCACGTTAAAAAAAACGCGCCAAGTACACTACTTCGCAGGTAGCGTGGAGACGTGTGCATATTATGAAGAATACAACTTTTTCAACCATTATATCTCAGAAACAGTGACGGGAGAAAAATTGTAGAGACATTTTTTTATAGATAATTGCATAAACTACAATTTTTGTCGGATCTTTTTTTTATCTTAAAACTTACTGTTTGGCTAAAAAACGCTTAAAACTTATATTACCGAACTTTGACCTTGAATAAAATTTTTTGCAAGTGTGGGATCTATTTTCATTAAGATTCGACGTTTCGTTTAGTATTATCGGCACCGGAAATCCACCGAAATCTAGAAATATGCATTGTTATGCCATATTGAGCTGTAAAGATGTATAGAAAAAGTTGACCGAGGCATTGTAAATTTGTTTTTAAATTGTTTGTGAAAAAGTGGCACGCTTGGTTTTTATGAGGATGGAGGGACTTTCGTTATCTATTTAGATTTATGTCTGTGGTTTACACAATTTCATAACATAACGTACGCTTTACTACTACTCTGAAGGGTTTAGCATAAGCATGTATTTATATTGTATGTCGTTTTGTGACAATTAACAACTTTTTCTTTCTTTCTTTCTTTAAGGGTACGCAGATGTGTACAGTTCACCTTGGTACGTACACTCTCATTCCACCGGTTTTATTCAAGTTTCATGTTATTCGAATAATCTATTCTGCCATTATAAGTACGTACCATAATATAGAACTTAGCCATTATGTATCTACCTCCCACAAATGAAAAGAGAAATTAAGAATCTTTTTACAAAAAAATACAACCGAATTCCAAATAAAAACACTACAAAATGAAAAATAACTTCAATTTCGGAATTTTATTCGGAAGTCGGTGTATTTTTTATTTATTTAGTTTATTTAATTTTTAATGTTCACCATTTCAATCTCTTGCCCTTATCTTTGTAGATTTACCTATTTATTTGGGATCTATTTGCCTCCATCTCAATAGCCAACCACTCACTAATATGAATTAGTTATTTTTGCATAATATTGTTCATGTGTTTGATTGTACAAATTTAGTTCACATTGCTCGCAGAGCTAATGGCCGATGGGGCAGAAAGTTTCTGGAGTGGCGACCGCGAACCGAAAGACGTTGCGTTGGAAGGCCTACCACCAAGTGGACCGATGACCTGGTGAAGGTTGCGGGAAGCTCCGCTGGTTGCGAGAAGGCCTATGTCCAGCTGTGGACGTCTTTCGGCTGATGTGATGTTGAGTTCCAATAAACAATTTATTTACTTTCTAGCCATATGATTATTCACCCTGATTTGATTGTTTTGTAAGGGTATCGTATTTATATAGACTCTCTACACCAACTGCCTCGACCTAACTCCAACTGACTAATATACTCTCACAACTCACCAAAGGTTCAAGGTTTACAAAGCGAATCGTCCCCGAGCGTACAGAGCATCTAAATCGTTTCGTAAAGAGAAACAAAAGCGACATTTATGTGTCAGTTGTGGGAGCTCGAATAAATGTGGCTGGAGGCGAATAAGCGCGAAAATGCGCGAATAAAGGCGAATAAATCAGGGAAGTCGCGTTGACACTCGGTGCTTTAACGAGGCCTGGGGGAGAGCTGCCGCGCTGTCGCTAGCGACAAATAGCCGCCAGGGAGATGTCTTGTCTCACAGCCCGCACACCATTACAAAACCGAGCACGATTACCATGATTTATTTTTTGAGGAGACGTGCTTGTGGCATACCGTGCCATTTTTTATTAATCAACTTTCATGGGTTGCGATTTTAGGTAGCTCCGTTGATATTTAAAATTATGGAAAGGTAGATATTATTAGCTATAATTTTCCAAAAGCCAGAACCTTCTTTTAGACGAAAGAACTATATATCCTTACTAATATTACCTATAAATGTGAATGTAAGTTTGTTTGTTACGCTTTCATGCAAAAACTGCTGAACCGATCATCATGAAACTTTGTACATATATTCTTGGAGGTATTAGAAGTAACTTAGGATACCTTATATTTAAAAAAATAAAAATAAATTATGCGTTCACTGCGAGCGAAGCCGCCGGTAAAAACTAGTTTTCCTATAAAACAACCTCATATTGAAGTACCTATGTCCCTGCAGAACTCCAGACTTCTTTCATAATAACCAGTCTTATAATGCTGCATAAATAATTACCCAGAAATATCGATATTAACTAAGTAGAAGGAGTAGAACAAAATCGTAGAGATCGACACATCGCCTTAAAAAGGGGAACTGAATTTTATAAATCTCGGTAATACGCGATCGTGGTCACCCTACAGTTTATGAATGCGTCCGCGTTTTGATAGCAATTTGAAATTTGATCCGGCTGCCGGTTGTTTAATTATATCTTCTCAATGCAATGCAAATGGTTATATCTCACATCAGAATTATTATAACGAACTAAATCCAATTATTCACTAGAAAATCCGTGAAAACTAGTAGGTGCCACCTAGGTAGTAGATACTAGAAAGACCTGCTTTATTGTATTTTTCAACAATCGCACGTAATCAAGCAGGTAATTGCTACGTATTTAATATTATGTATAATTTACAGTTTCTAGTTTCTAAAGGAGTTTAAAATATTTGATTGAGCTCACGATTCAGTGTAATTAATCACGAATGTATTATAAAAGTAGTATTATATTCGTGCATATAGTAAATACCGTAGTAGCGTAGAGTAAAAAGTTAAATGCCAACTATTAGGTATACTTACTGTTTACTTGCTGTGCCACGCGGCTTCGCTCCCCTCAACTGGCTACCTACCTACCCATGTTTCCCGTTTTTGTAACATTTTTCATTTATACTCCGCTCCTATTGGTCGTAGCGTGATGTTATATAGCCTATAACCTCAATCGATAAATGGACTATCCAATACAAAAAGAATTTTTCAATTCAAACCAGTAGTTCCTGAGATTAGCGCGTTCAAACAAACAAACTCTTCAGCTTAATAATATTAGTATAGGTTATTATCTAGTAATTAGGAAATAATCCTTGTGTTTAAACGAACTTCAATTATTTTGATTAGAAAGGCTGTGGAACCGGTAGCTTACCTACATTGATAAAAAAAAACTTATGTAGGGCCTGTTTCTGAATTGAGTATTCGGAATTAAGCACGTGTTAAACCCTACTTTCATGCCAAAGTTTAACAGGTTATTCAGGCTAAATTAGAGATTGACAAATATTGACTCAACTTCAAACTCTTAATTAAGAAATACCAATACAATATTGAAATTATTGGTTACAGCAATTTTTTTTTGAAGTTGATGCGGTGTCTATAACGAAAAAGATTGATACCTATCAAAGACATCGACTTCGAAAAAGAAAGTTATTTTTCACTTTGTAGTGTTTTTAGTTGGAAGTCTTTTTTAAAATTGTTTTTTATTATTTTGTCTTAATATCTAATGTCAAATCGGGGTTAGTCTGGTATAACTCTCAAAAAAAAGACTTGTACATAAGTAGATATCTACCACATATAATAGAATAACGGAACTAAAAATACAGAGAATTACAAGTAGTAATTTACATAAACTGATGCACATAATGCAAAGAACAAGATTTAATAAACCAATTAAATCTTCAATTAAATGCCAAACTCGATACATTTGCAAATATTTACTTGGCCACCGCAGCTACACACCATCTACGCCTACAAACCTTATTTTTTCTTTCCTACCACCTCACCTCAATTGTTAATATCTGATGTGTAGTTTAAGCGCTTCAAAGGGACAAACTTTTCCTTCCTAACAGTCAAGTAAAAAGTAAATAGTCCACATATTCGAACAGAACACTACATTCCTTCAGTACAGTACATTCATATTTGACGATTTCTCTATTAACTCTTTGTTTGTTTAACTCTTTTGTATTATTACCAAAGAGCGACTTTGCAGTCCAAGTCACCTGGCGGACACGAAATGAGCGGCGAGGAACTATGGACGAGCGCGACAGTGGCGTTGTACTTACTCGACCGTTGATACCGCCCCGTTCAATCATCGCTTTTCGCTGCTCGTATCGAGCTCGCCTGGCTTAGAATTTGACTAACTTCTACTAAATACAATACTCCCGAACATATGGTCTGTCGAACGGCCATTCTTAAATATCTGTTTGATAAAACTTAGCCAAAAAGGAGCTTTCATGTTCAGTGAATATAGATATCGAGATAATAGAGTTTTTATAACTTATCCGTTGGTAAAAAAACGTAGCAGGTCGTAGACGTAGCGTAGCAGTTCGTAGAGGCGGCGTAGCAGATCGAAGTCCTACCGTAGCAGCGCGTAGACGCAGCGTATAGCAGCTTTTCAGCTGGATTCACAATATTGCGTTGTGTCGTGTCTTGACGCCTTCTGAAGTTCTGACGCAATGTTAGTCACTTAAAACCGGCTTTATTGAATTTGGTGTATCCGTTGTCAAAATACCGGTAATGTGCCTGTAGCTTTATTATAGTAGCTCTACAGACGAGTAGCAAGCCAACGCGCCACCGTGAAGACTAATTATTAATTTAGAATAGACTCAACCATATAAATATTCTGAGTGCTTATACCGCCTCAACTAGATTATTTTTACGCGTAAACAGAATAGTGGAAATCACATTTTTGTAAGTTTATATTGAATCTACGATTGACTTCCAGGTCCGGAATGTCAAGATCGAATAAAATCAACCACTCTTCGGTCTGCCGGTCCTGCAAATATCATGTAAAGACATGAAACATGGCGTGTTGTCTTGGCATTAGACGTTAAAAATAATGTTGAATTATTATTTACCAACGTAAGCACGATAATAATTATGGCGTTACGTGATGATGAGATCCTATCTCCGTAAATATAGCTTCATACAGGCAGAAAAGTAGGTGGGCCTTCATGAGGCACGCAATTAAAATAATTATGAAAACGGCCGCGCTATTAACATTATTCTAATAACATTAAGTGAAAATTTGTGTACCTAATAACAATTGGACAATCGTAATAATACTTACTGATAATAAACACAGCAGTCATTCAGCAAACAAAACATTATGACGGTGACACTCTTGAGGAATCAAAATGTGGTGCTTTAAAATGATATGAAAACAATAAACATAAAAGCTACGGCATGCATGCCGCATGTGATTGCTGTGAATTAATTAAAGTGGTTTTCATTAGGATCGTAAATGCGAGTGGCGGCAGTCCGGCGTGCGGGACGCGCGGACTTTGGGGCCACAATATAGAAAGGCACAGAAAGTTCGCTCCACAGGACAAACCAAAACGCATGTACTATCATAAATATGTACATATCAGTCATGACTCTACATCCATCAAATGCAAGTGCTCGCGAATGTCATGCATTTGACTTACTTCAACATCATCACCATACGTACGCTCCTATCTGTGCATGCACCAGTTTCTTTCAATCGCTGCTCTTCTGCATGTATCTAGTCTATGGCGCGGGAGTGCGGGCCGCCAGCCGCCATGTTGTCCGCGGCAGGCTGTGCACGCCGCCGGGGCGGGGCGGGGCCAGATCACAGATAACAAAGCTCCGCACGAACGCGAGCGCGCTGCACTGAATGACGGTGACGCCACGCACACCGCCGTACCTCCGCCCGTACGCTTGTTGTATACATAATATGTGACGCATGCTTGGCCCAATATTTTGGCAACAATTAGATAACCAGCAGCGGCGATAGGTGTAGGAATTTCACAAAGATCATTCTCAAAACACAACCAATAAGACTAACTAATCTTTTCCGTGTTACACTATGTTTTAAACAAACTGCAATAAAATTATCGCTAACTTAGTAAACATCAGAAATCGCAATTAGATCATACTTTTGTTGACATTCGCTCAGTTTATTTACATTGTACAGAACAGCCACAGAATGATTATCTAGTGACATTTGAATGTGTTATCTCTGCGTGGATGCAAGTCCCACTATAAAACCCTTTTACGTAACACGTGATGGAGACGTGAGTGATTTACTGCGACGATCGGGACCACAATATATATCCCAAGTTTACTTTAGACAATCCGAGCGTCCTGCACAATACTTTGGATAATTTATTTACACGCGACGGGTAAACTTTGGACCTTTATCTCTTTGTTGGGGAGTTTTAGGTAAGATAAAATAGATAATGTGTTCCTTTATATGAGTAATCGTAAAGTGATGTCCGCTCCGTGACGGCCTCATGGGGTTTATACCAACAGGGGTATCGAAACGACTCACTAAATCCGTATAGAATACGGCACACGTGAACCCACAGTTGTTAAAGTTTTCCTAGCGTTTATAACATTGACAGATAATCGTGAAGAATGTCTTTATCTAGATAATAAAACGCTTAACTCATAGCTACGTAGATCATTGATAACAAAGATAACTATGTGGATTTATACTTGCGCGCTCTTACCTGTTCAAGCGCATTTCTATTCTTAAAAATGTAAACTTGGTAACAACTAACAAGTTTAATGTCACGTATACCTTTGTTCTATAGTAATCTTCCTTATTTATTAAGTCAGGTATCACGTAACGCACTAAAGCTCTAGACTACTGCACATAATAACTCGTTGTGTTAAAAATACCCCCTTTTTCCACTTTTATTTATTCGAGTATTCACAGGTAAAAGTAAATAAAGTCAGTGTATATTGTATTGATTCTCTAAGATTTCATAATTCAAAGATTCATTACTTAGATTTGTAAAATCTCAGGTGTCCGTAGCGCTTTAAAAGCGTAGCAATCTTAACGAAATCTTTAATTTCTTAACATTTGTGGTAAGTGTCTCAAATAACTATAACTAAAAGGAGTCCTAATAGGAAGTTAAACAATTTATTTCGCATATTTTTAAATGGGAGCAGATTATTTAGGTACCAAGTACAACAACAACCTTTATTCTTCCATGTCTTGAATGCCTGTTATAGAAAGACTAGCTTTTCCTCGCGGCTAAGCCGGCGTTAAAAGTGTTTTTTTTTTTATCCCAAGGGAACATTAGGAAGGTATACCGGGATGTAAAGTGTCCAGTTTCAGGTAACCTATAATCCACATGCACCAAGTTTCATCCAAATTCGCATTTGTAATATTAGTTAGGATGTGATATCGTTCTAGTATCTGATAATACAGTGAAAGTTGAGACAAAACGTGATAACATAAAAAGCTTAAAAAAAAATACTACCGACCGACTTCCATATGAGAAAACTACAAAGTAAAAAATAATTTTATTTTTGGAAGTCGGTGTCTTTCGTAGGTACCATTTTCTTGCCATTATGGACACCGACTTCCAAAAATAAAATTATTTTTCACTTAGTAGTTTTCTCATATGGAAGTCAGTACCATTTTTTTTTTAAGTTATTTATTTTTCACTTTTTAGTTGTATCTACCTAATAGGCAAGTAGTTCAGTAAGTTACCTTAACGCCAGAATAGATGATAACCCGAATATCATGAAACTCGAACATAATCGGTGAAATGAGAGATCTGCTTACTCCTTAAGAGCATACTGGCGTGATGTTATGTTATGAAATGGTATAATCAATTTACAGACATGCGATTGCAGCAATCCCGAGAGATTTGGCGTTATTTATTGAAGAGTTCTGTCGTTTATCTTCGGAGTTCTTCATCAAATCTTCACCAAATTAAAATGGGACCAATTTCGAAACATACTCTTTCAAACAAAAACAGAATTTTCAAAATCGGTCAACAATTGAGGGAGATATCGGTGAACATACACAAAAAAAAAGAAACAAACACGAAGTCGAACATAGAACAAACTAGTTTTGGTAAGTCGGTTAAAAATAAAATGCATTGCTTTAATTCTTGTCAAGAACCTCTAGACAAATTTTTTATTGGTATTCAAATCAGGTGTTAAAATACATAGGTAGGTCGTAAACGCCATCTCCATTAGCTAGTCACCGTGTGTCTTCATTCCAGTTCAAAGATATTCATTTTTATCAGTTCATATGGGGTTGGCGCTGTAAGTCTTCTTATCTTCTTCCATGCTTCGCTGTTAGTCTTCATCTCAGTAGTAACCCCTTTTCAAGACATTACCTTTTGTCACAGTCTATCCACAGGTTGTTAGGTCGTAGTCAAAGTAGGGGACTTTTCATGATATCCACATTTGCACCCAAAACTTGCCTCACGTCATTTTCCTCATTGTTTCGCATCACATGCTTTTGCTACGAAACCCGATTTCTACACACATTTCATGAGATAGATAATTCTTCCTACTATTATAATCGTGAAAGTTTGTGAGGATGGATGGATGTTTGTTACTCTTTCACGCAAAAAGTACTGTACGGATTTTGATGTAACTTTACAGAAATATAGATTATACATCAGAATAACACAGGCTATAATTTATGGAGATATTGAGATAAGTACCAATAACACGCGGGCGGCAACTAGTAGGATATATATCTGCCTTCGTAACAAACAAAGAAAAAGGAAACTTGAACAAAGAAAACTTGCCTTTTAAAAGAAATTTTGAGAGCATGACTACAAATCAGCTTATTTCACGCTTGGTTTGATAAAAATGAGAACAGCGTCGATTCACTTTATAATCCGACATACTTTGCTGCCTATGTGTTTTACTTATACAACTACTCTGAACACGATGGTAGTTCAAGAGGTATTACAAGTATTGGACCTTGGACCGCAACGCCATCAAACGAGCAAAATTTTTACTGTCGTCAAAGTACGCTATACTTGTTGGTGTTACTATGTCTAATACTTATTGAGGTCGTTATGTAACTATGGTAGAATGTTAATTTATTTGTAGAGGCAGGACTCGGAGTCTCGGACATGTGCGGAGTTCACACGGCGGCTGATTTACGAGCGCAGGCGGTGCGGCCGGTGCGTGACGCGGCGGCGGCAGCGCGGCGGCACGGCGCGGGCGAGGCGCGGCAGGTACGCGGCCGGCTTTATAGCGGAACTTTAATTTACGACCGCTCTAAATTACGTGGATTTACTGCGCGCCTTTATTGGCCCGCTCCGAACGCCCCCGCTACTCCCGCCCTTCCACCTCCCCCTCTTTTCACCACTTCCCTCCTTGTACGACGAACTTCTGCTCGAAAAGTGCATGTAGCTCAAACTGCATAATTTAATGGGCCGTAAAACTGATAGCGAATCCAAACTACCTCACTCATAAATCCCGTACGAATTCAGTAGCATGGAATATGCACAGAAGTATGAATCAGAAGGTAAATAAATAAAACACTTATATTTTCTGCTAATTAGTTTTTATGTTGGTAATGATCGCGTCGCCTCGCGTCGTCGCTAGTAAACAGAGTCAAAGTGTTGAGATAAACCTAGTGACCATAACTTTCATTAGATGACTCATGCACTTATTTATCCGTTGTACAAACTTTTAAGTGTGGCTTTTTTATCCCAACTTTGGAATGTATCAAGTAATCGTGAAAAGCTATGTCTCGGTCCCGTCGGAGTGCAGCGCAAGGCCACGTCACATCCGGCCTTATCTACAGGAGAAAGCGGATGCTGCATGCCTTCGTCGGCGACTTCAAAGCGCCGAAGCCCTTTGTCGGCATTTCATCTTAATTGCTCTTGCAAAACTACCTAAGTTTATTACCCCCTAATTAAGTTCAGTTATCGGCAAAATGCGTGCACGTTCAGATACTGTAAAACTGTTTCAGTTCTTAGCACTAATTGCGAGGGCTCTTATTATTTAATAAAAGATCTATAATGAGAACCTGGAAAGGGCGTCCATACTCACTCACACGCTAACATAATTCCTTGAAGGCATGAAACACTCAGGACTATTCAATGCACACTCATTGTTGATATCTCACGACTCTTATAGTAAATAAAGTAGGCCTGTGTTATATAAAGATTATATGAGAACGTGTTTTTTTGCTCTCCACTGACTATTCACCTAATGAGAGCTAAGTCATGTGGCCGTGTCCTGAGAACCATTTAATGGCCTCTCTGCCCACGGCCCGGCTTTTAACTTCTAATCTAAGCCTATTAAACATCACGAAACCCTCTCCGATTTCTCGTGAATGCATTTCCAAGTAACCAAGCCGATATAATTGTAAAAAATAAAACTCGGGACGGACAACAAACACGTTTTACCTAAGCATAATTTGCATCTGGCGTCTTGGGGTATACCGTATCTCCTGTCACTATTGCTCGAAATTGTGACGTATTTCTTGAGGGAGTAGGTTGGAGTTAGTTTTGTGTTATTTGGTGTGTAATCTCATTTATAGTATGGATGTTGGTTTTATAGCGTTGGCGGCTGGGCAGTAATTGGAAGCGAGGATGCGCGGGCGCCGTAAAGCGGCAATTGACCAGAAAATAACGAGCCCTCGTCCGCGGCTATATCTACTTACGCACATATGTCTCTTATATACAGCTGCCGTATGCCAACGAATTTATTGTTCTCTGAAAATATTTATTTATGACGATTAAGAGCACAAGGTTACTGTTTCAAAAGTTAATTAATAATTTTGAACTTTGTCGTTCAGCATGATTACATTTAAAACACTTATCGAAGTTTCCATAACACTTCTCTAGGTTTTAAAAATTGCACTGTGACACGGTGCATCGCGAGTTAGGCTATGAAATAATGAATAATTGGTTTTCAAAGAACCGTTGATTAGATAAAATAAACCGCAGATTGCCACACATTGTCATCATGGACTTGAACTAATGCTCAAAGTGGTGCGCAAGTTTTCAGCGAAAAAAAAAAATTACGACATATTATAAGGGATTTTCCTAAGGACAAAGGTTGACTAGCCTCATACAGTTTGCTCAAAGTTACAGGGGGTGACCATAAGCTCTTAGAGTAAGGTTATTTTGAGTGCGTTTAAGGGACAGATGTATATGACTTGTATAAATCTGTCACTTACGCGATCTCAAAATAACCTTACTCTAAGAGCTTATAGTCACCCCCCAAATCTCGGATGTCTCTTTCACGTAAGTATGATAAAGTATAGAAGGCAGATAATATGTACCCATTCCTTATAAATACTTATTCATTGTCCAATCTATTTTCGTGATCTGTTCTAGAATTTTATTATACTGAGAATCTCAGTATAGCGATCAGTTCAGCTTAAGCTAAAGTTTTACCCGAGCCGAATATAATTTTAGGATCAATAGCTTTTCACTACCTAGAATTTCAGGCAGTTTCTAGAAGAAATTCAGCTGGATCAGGACAAATCGAGCTGAGAACCTTAAACTGCATGTTATCCTCTATGGGTAACTGACGGCTAAATGCGTTTTGTGATGTATAAACCTAACCGGCAGGCTTATTTTATTACACGTATCTTTTGCGAGAGCAAAACGATAGCGATTTTTGCACAATAGTTGCTCTTCCATACAGAAGTTTTAGAGTTGTTGGCGGTTTTTTTTTTAAATTACTTATGTGCTTTTGACAAACAGCGAGCGATTAGCAAACGATTGTGTAGGACCTACCACACCTACACTGCAGGCAATTCCGACTTTTATGACATAAAGCGATCAAACATCGCTATCGTTTTGCTCTTGCAAAAGATACGTAATAAGCCTGCGGGATATTTTTGAGGGGTGAGCTTTTCAATTTAAAACTACTTTATAATCATCTCAATAATCGTCCAATGAATACTAGCTAATTAGATACAAATATCACAACCAAGACGGCGTATATGCCCACTGTAACATATATTTTTCAAATTTTGTTATTAATACATAGCTTTACTAACAAGAAAAATATTATTATCGACTTGCGATTTTTATGTAATGCAATATTTTCCGGCCCGTAGCTACGTAGAAGCGTTGAAGCCTTGAAAGCCAAGTTGCTAAGCAGCTGGTAGTAGATACGAGCTACGCTGTACTGTTTTAAAGTACCTATAAGGAATAGTGTCATGACCATTCATCATGATATGATTATATATTTTTGAATATTTGGCAGCAAATATAACGAGTCGGTCTTAGCTATGGTCTTAGCCAAGCTTTGCTGAGGTATCATTACTAAAATAACACTCTCAACTCTACCAAGATAGCACCTGTTTCAATGATTCCGAATTTTTTTCAGGTCCATAAACACTTGAGACACAACACTACACCAATTTTACATCACAATGTTCACTAGGAATCAATTTGCGAATAATTAAAACAGCCACTGAACTTTACTCGGACAAATGCCGCCAAAAATCCCCATGATTATATTTACTAACACAGTTTTCCAATAATGTACTACCTTAGACCACACTTTACCGTAAAACTTAGTACCACACTTTTGAAATTGCAATTTCGCCTAAACTATAGAAGTCACAGTTTTGAATTGAAAAATCATTTATAGAAAATTTCATCAATTCCCTTTGAAATTATAGTTTATTATATAAAAAGATATTCCATATTATTTATTATATTATTGTTTATTATCGATATTCCCCAACATCGCCACCTCGTCTTCAGTATGCCAAACCTGCTCGAAGCTGTAATCTGAGCCCGAGCAGGCAGTAACAGTTATTAAAATGTAAATGGTATAAAACATACATATAGGTGTCGTTGGAGTTTTTGCCAGTAAGTTAACAATGGTATTTTTTTTGGTTTCTATTTTTTTTAAGTTAAAAATTTTACTAATGTGTAATAAACTATAATTTCAAAGAAAGTTACTGCAATTTTCTATACCTACCTAAATGTTTTATTTCAAAACTCTGCTATAGTTTAGAAAAATTGCAATTCTAAAAGTGTTGTACTAAATTTTGAAAGCCAGTGCATTAAATGGTTTGAAATCGCCAATCAGCCTTGAGCAAGCGAGATGATTTCTCTATATGAAGCCATTTACTTTGCGATAGCACAGTAGCAGACTGATATTATTATTATTATTTACATTAAAATGAATTACTTACTCTGCTTTTAGGTGAGACTTCGATTAAATAAATATGGCCTCTTTAGAAGTAATGCATATTCGTAGCAGCACTCCACGATTTTAAAAGCAAAAATATTACGCATAGCAAATAAAAATATTGATAGATAGTAGATATTTATACCACCTGTGTCTTCAGTTTATAGTAAACACATCAAGCCCAGTTGATTGAAACTTGAAACACATCATAAGGATGAATGAACTGCAGCAATTTAAAACTTGTTCCAATGAAAAAGTCTCGCGTCTATGGCACGTTAACAAGTGTAAATAAATGTGTATCAAAATACAATCCGTAATGGTTATGGACCCACGAATAGAGGAGTCCATACAACTCGATGATGATTCCATAAATTTATACAGTGCACAATAAAAAGGCAGCTCGAAACAAAACGGCGTCACCTCTTTTTATGGACTGCTTTACGCACTAAACGCACCAATCATTGTTCGTCAAACTCGTCTAGTTTTAGAATAATCAGGCGGCGGGCGTCACAACTAATTACGAGCCGTGAAATTGGTGAATGACGAAGTTTATTGGGATTTAGCGACTCAATATTGTGGCCGTTTGCCCGATTAGCTTCGAGGTAAACACCGTAAATAGAGAAACGCCTTGACACACATGACTTGTCTCGCTCAACGTGTCTCTGTCTATGTCGGAGCGGTCGCATTCACGTACCACCGCTAATTAAACACCAATAAAAGCTTTATTAAAATGACCAAATATATAAATACTTTAGTAGGTACATTTACGAGTCGAAGTTACAAAATTAATGTAGCAATATAATAAGGTAAAACTTTGACGTTACATAAACATGTCGCGCAGTAAGTAATAGAGCTAGATCCGTAAGTTGTTTATTACGAATAGGATTTTTGTTGCTTCGGATTGAATTATTCATCAACATTAAGTTTTTTCTTTCCAGTATTGAAGTTTTGTGATTGGACCTTACAGATTACTGGAAACGCAGCTACAGTTTTATTTGTTTCAAGAAGAGCAATGCAAGTATTTTAAGATCACACTGGTAGCCGAATGGCGTAAGTGAATTCGGCAAAGGTAACAGTTTGGAACCTTCACAAAAACGCCTTTACGTTTTGCATAACACCCTCTGAAGAGATTAGGTCTAGAACCTTTCCATGACCAATATTTTGAAGTAGAATTGATTGTAAAGAATGAACATTTTTAATTAAAAGCATTGGAAGAACATTAGTTGTAAGTAAAACAAAATTAACTTATGTCCTAATTATTTGGAAATAAATCATTCGAGTTTGATGAAACATAACGCAGTAGATGAACTTTAACTCAAAGGATGATGATCTTACTCTTGCCAAATTAGTTTCGTTGAAAGAAATGATTCTTACTCTTTGAAGGTTCCAAACTGTTTCCTTTGCCGAATTCACTTACGCAATTCGGCTGGGTCTAAGGCACAAGAATTATGTAAATTCTACCATCACCATCAGCTTTTGCGTTAAGACAAGATTTTTATGAAAGGTGAAGAGTCAAGACAAGGCATACAATAGGTGAATATGACACCACCTATTGTCTGCTTGTCTTGACTCTTTTGGAATTTATTAATTTCTTAACTATTTTCAGCAGCATAACAAAATAAAAAAATAATTACGAAACGTGTTAAAAAGATTTTTGCGAAATTATATAAATCATTATTGCACTTTTTTGTTAAGAAAGATATCGGTATTTGTGCATAATTGCATTAGTACCTATAAAGCTAATTATACTTGTCGTAAAACAATATCGCTGTAAAAGTTAATTGTAGGAAATTACACAAGCACAACACAGCTTCTGGATTAGAAGTTTTAACTTTTTCACTTGTTTGTTAGATTTTATTTTACTTGTTGTTTTATGCGAATATATTAGAAACATAATATCTTTGAAACTTTAAAATTCTACCTATGAGTAAAATTGAATAGGTCTAATAAATTAATTACACACATCAACAAACTGCTAAACCCAGAACCTATTAAGCTTTTCGGGTCAAAATCAGAAAGAGTTTCATAAGTCGAATTCATTTGTTAAAAGGGCTACAAGCCTACGGGTCGTAGTGCGTAGGCGGGGCGATACGAAGTACGTGCGCGCGCGCTTAGCGGGGCGGCGCGCCTCGGCGGCGGATTAAACTCGGACAAAGGCGACACATGAGAAGCGCCGCCGAATCTGCTTATCACACCTTATTGTTTGTTGGCCGCTCGCTGTAATATCACCCTCTATATATCAGCGTTCACGTGGACAGCGCTGATATATTATATCATACGAGTCCGTGTGTGTGTTTATGTAACGATAAACTTGGAGTAGGTATTACGACCCTCCTTCCCGAGTGGCCATGTTGATAGTAATTACTGTTTTCAAGTGTACCCAATTCCTGGATAAATAATGACTTTTCAAAAAGTAATATAATAACAATTCATTGGATTAGTCATTTCAATCTTACCGTAGTGCCTAATTAGACAGCAACGTTTAAAAAAAGAACAATATAAACATTTGAATACCCTTGGTTAAATATTTACGAAAAGGATTCTCGGGGCGAAGTTGAACGCGTCAACGATTTCGGTAAACATAGTTATGACAAGTATTAAACAACAATCTTCACTATAAAATAAGTATGCTTAACTGTTCGCAGTTCTAAGTTTACTGAGGTCTGGGACGTGAGATAATCATTACCGTACCAGGAGGTGAGAGATCGTTAGGAGCAGGTTGATATTTCTAAGTTGCATGGACACAATGTTGCATGGGTAAAATGTAGGATACTACCGACCGATGTTCTTACGTGACCATCTAGTCTGTTGCATCAACAACAATCTTAGGATCACCTATCTGAGTGTGCTTCAACTAGTTTCCTACTACAATTTAATGAATGTTGAATAATAAAATGAAAGTATTTGCCCCATTACTTTATTATATTACGAATGTAGGTATGTACTGGCATTATATAAACGCAAAGTACCAAAGAAAATTTAAATTCACATACACACGTATGTTATGAATATGGAAATACTTTAATTTTAATAAACGTGGAAAATATAAATTATTGAACAATACCAACATACTTATTAGGTATTAAAAATACTTTATATATTATGAAACAAAATGCTTAAAACATTTAAGGCGATATATACGCCCCAATGTTAACGCAATACTGGCCGTGCGCCCGCTCGGAGCGAAAATATCAATACTGAACCTCGTTTTCAACAGTTTTGTTTGCAAAATATTATTCGATTTACACATGTTATTTCACTTATGAAGAAATTCCAGCCATCAATTTTTCTGTGTAAAAATATTTTTAAACATCCAAGTCGTTTTGTAGGAGTATCCAAAAGTTGCGACAAATATCGTGTTGCTAATTATTTTTTTAAAGCTAAACTATTTGTTATACGAAAAAACCATGTTTAAAAAATAATGTACATGAAACAATAATATTTTTTTTTTCAAACCTTTTAACCTAGCCGTTACTAAGGAGTATGCTTTAGAAAGTTACCTTTTAACGGCACTAAAGCGGATGTAGGCCCTTAATGTTATGTTTTAATATGCCGAACATATCCCGTCCATGTATAGAGTCCATATATTCCATATTTGATCATGTTATCAAGAAGGGTCATAATTATTTCCGGGTAATAAATGTATGCCACATATTTACAAAGTGTGAAATCTGTAAATAAAAGTTTTCTCAGAGTTATGTGAAGCAGATTAGGCTGTATTGCATCTTCTCGTTCAATACTAACCCCGATAGGTATTCTAAGACATGTCCTTCAACTCGACTCCACCATGAATCATCAAATTGATAGTTAGGTTATAGGTTTTTATTTATTGGCATTAATCGAGGGTATTTTTTCGTTCCTATGGCTACTTAATCGAGTGCAGGTCCTTATAACCAACTGTCTTTGCAACATGGTCCTACAAGAAACAAACCGCTATTCTAAACTGCTAGTCAAGCGTGATGTTCTTGGTAAGTACTTGAATAAACTCAGCTGCCTACCGCAGTCCTCGGTTGGTCATAGACTTTTCTCAACCTGTACCGAGGTGCACAAGCTCTTTCGCTTTACACATCCAGTCTATCGCAGCCACTGTTTTAAGATCGTCGGTCCATATGGCTGGAGAACGTCTCTCGCTTTTCCTGCCTATGTTTTCACATGCACCAGGAGTACCAGCAGCTTAATTGCTTAAGTGAATTCGGCAAGGTAAAGAGTTTGACCCCCTAATCACATGCGAGATGAAAGATGCGATGTGGATTTCCGTCTATGTAATTGGTCGATTGTTCATACTCTTTCATGGGGGGTGCAGGACTCATTTGCTCCGCCGGCCAGCAAACCTTTGACAGACATGGTCATCCTCGATCAGCCTTCTTGAACTTGCTAATTCTGCAAGTCATTTGTCGGTTATTCCACTTCTTTTCCGGATAATTGACACGGATCTTAAGTCTTTTAATATACTGTATTGCTATTTATTTCGATGAAGAAAGTAAACAAGTCATTTTGTAATTGTGGTAGAGCTAGTATCTACCCTTGTACCACCACATGAGGGACTGTTCCTAAACTATCCCTGGGCTAAACAAATTTAATTTTTAACACGCTTTTCTTAGCTTGGTATTGTATGTATCTATGTAACGGAATCTTTGAACGTGATTTTCACTCCCTTCAAAACGCGGATTAATTTGAAACGTTGCACACTTATCGAGGACCGATGACAATGCAATAATTTAAATAGTTTGTCCCAATATCCTTACCAGGATCTTCAGGATTAGCGGTTGAACTAAAAAATAGCTTAAAAAAACACACTTTAATGGCAAACCAAACTAAAAAGTTGAAAATAATTTTCAATAAATTTAAATTAAGAATAGTTTGATTAACAAAACAATGTATTTTATTGTAATAAAAACTGGTCAAGTGCGAGTCGGACTCGCGCACGAAGGGTTCAGTACCATAATCGCAAAAAACTGCAAAAAGGCCACGTTTGTTGTATGGGATCCCCACTTAAATATTTATTTTATTTTGTTTAAGTTGTTTTTTTTTTGTTATAGCGGCAACAGAAATCTGTGAAAATTTCAACTATCTAGAAATCACGGTTCATGAGATACAGCCTGGTGACAGACGGACAGACAGACAGACAAACTGATCGTGGAGTCTTAGTAATAGACTCCCGTTTTTACCCTTTTGGTACGGAACCCTAAAAAGCGTGGGGTGCTTGATGTTAATTGTTATAATATTTCATTGACAAATATTGGTAAAATAGCACCCACGATTTTCTACAATATTTTTTTTGTTAATCTCACTATTCTTAATTCAAATTTATTGAAAATTATTTTCTACTTTTTAGTTTGGTTTTCTATTAAAGCGTGTTTTTTAGTTTTTCTTGACTATTTTTTTTTATAATCGGTAGACTCGTGTTTGCCCACTATCTCGTTTACTATTAAATATTTATTTCCTATATTATCCTAATTTCGTAGTGTAAGTGATCATTTTCCTTCTTGTTGATTTTCACCTTCTTATGAAATAAAAACATTAGGTAACTAATGCAGGGTTTCAAAAGCAAAGCATAGATATATTGACTCCAGAACTGAAAGCACAGCGTTTTCGGGCTCTATGGATCAGCATGAAATTATAAATACATCTTATCACGTGCATTGCAATACTGGATCTAATTTTATCCGTCTGAAAGCTTATTGCTTCTGGTGGTACCAATTTATATAATATAATCGCTTGAAAGCTCACGCTCACCTAATGATTTTCTCAAAGCGCCTGGCGTTTAAGTTATTTAAGTTTATCTATGCATACCTGTATTGTAAGGGCTTGATTATTATTTGCATTTATAGGCATTGATACTGGTCGGATCACGCGGGGCGGCGCGCCGCAAATTGCCCTCCGCCAGGGAACCCGGCTAACTACACATTTACTGCTTTTTATGGCGCATAATCGCTGCTCTTATTAAAATTTAAGTGGTTTCCTTACCTGACGTAACCATGTACTTGTAAACGAATCTGTATGTTCGATTGTAAAGTGCACGTAAGTATATGGGTACCGCCAATCCTTTACCGTCGTGGTGGGAAGATCAAAACGACGAAAGAACTCGTTGGCGAAAATCAATGTTGCACCAAGGCAAAAATAAAGTATTTTTTATCATACATAATAAAGTGTAATCGTAAGGTTATTATGAATGACTACAATAAACTATAATTTATACTACCTCCGTCATACCTACTTAGGACGCCATGCCTACTGTTGAAAAGATATGAATAATTGTACCTAGATGGAAGTAGATAAAGAATAAAAAACTAGATTAGAAAATAATACAAATAAGGTACAACACTGACCTTCCTCCATAACCCAGCTATAAATAAGCTTCACCATAATAGAGCGATAGAATTTACAACTTTACCTAAAGCAAACTGCACTGCAAAAGATGCACTCAATTTACATCTTTCAAACATTACGTAGAAGTTGCAGAAGCAAACGCAAGGGCAAATAAACATTGCCTTAGTTCTAGGCAATTTCTAAGTCATAAGTGCGCACAACTTTGCCCGACCCTTCAAGCTAATCCTCTAGAATTTGTTTGCGGAAAATTCGGTTTCATACACTAACAGCAAACACCTGTCTAATTCTATCAACGCTCACTAAATGCACAAATTCTAGGAAATCTTCTTAAAGTCTGAACTACAATTGCTCAACCCTCCTGACTAATCCTCTAGTATTTGTTTGCAGTCAATTGAGTTTCTTACAGTAACAGCAACCACTGCCTAATTCTGCCTTCTATGAACGCTCACTAAATCCATTATTTCGCTTCAATATACATAACAACTAATTCCATTATCTGTTCCAGTGTCGATAACAGCCCAACTGCACTGCATTGTGTCGGCTCTCTTTGAAGAATGAATAACAATGAGTTTTTTCTTTGCATGGTATTTTCCCGCAGTTCGCAGCTTTTAGACAATAGGGTGGGGACTGACTTTACAAATGGTGCGTACAGGCGGTGAAGCGGGTAATGCAGGTAGCAAACCTTTGTTCAGTTACCAATTTACCTATCCTGTAACTGTTCTGTCTTGCTTAAAACGTCTGCTTCAAGTTTAACGAAAACTTTAGTTTGTATGTTCGTGGTAAATCTGAAGTCTAAGAAACATAACATAGTATGTGAATCAACCAGTTACAAATACAAACTGCTTCGCTATAATTTTTGCCGCTACGCTGCCATCTGTAGTAATTTCATTCATACTTTAAACACTCTTCATGCAATAATTTCGTGGCAACATGATATTTTCAAAACTAAAAGATGAATCGAGTGCTTCGCTTCTCAGACTTGGGGAGTGACCCCAGTTCCCTGGCTAGGTGGCTAGATGTGTCCATTTTCAGGGAACCTTGTACTCATTCCTTTATTGCAAACAAAAACTTACAAATACAATAAGACGGCTTATCTTACAAAGGCAAGTTTAACCCAGATTCGGGATCTCTAACAGCAAACTTCAGCGCCTAGGAGTAGGTACTGCATTACTATAATATTTCTTTGTTTCAAAGTCCATTTGTGTCCTAAGGTTTTTGGTAATGCCGGATTCTATTTTGGTGTCTATTTTGGATAGCAACGCCTAGCATTTGACAAAATCACAGGCTTTAGACACATAGTGTCAGTCTATCAACGATGTTATATTTTGGAATTTCCACAATAATTATCGATTTAATTACTGTGGAAATTCCAAAATGTAACATTTCGATAGCGTTTGGCAACAATTCATAAAATGTCACTCGTCTATGGCATCTAATCTTAACTTTTTACACAAAGCTTAGACTTTAACTTCGCATTGAATAACTAGATCAGCGATTCTTTTGCAACTTGTGTGATATTGAAGATTATATCAGTGTAAAAGAGAATTAGGATTAGGTACTCAAAACAACACTAATTTCAAAGTGTTTGAACCAAATAAACACGATAACTTGCCTTTACATGGCGTCTCTAAAACTTTAATCATGTTTTTTGAACACGACGTGATTTTCACAGTTGTAGGTATATACTTATGAGTAATACATAGACGTTTAGATAGGAATGTGTGAAGTTCAATAAATAACTCGAATCGTATAATGGGTTGAATAATGTAGAGTGGGAACAGGCAGCTTAGATTTTCTGTGAGATCAATTTGAATTTCAACTAAACAATTATGTGGGTATGGGCGCGCAGGCCGGCTCGGCTCAGCCTCGTTTATTGACCGAATCGTGGACAAAGACTCCTCTTTTACGACCTCGTAAAACTCACCATTGTTGCAGGACAGCTCCACACGAAATGCAGGCTCGCTTATTGTTAAGACTTAAATAAGATATCCATTTTTTTGTTGTTTAGCCCATTACGGTCCGCATTTGTACATATTTTGACTTGGACGCCCTTGAGCATGATTCCCTTTGAGTTACCGCCCGCCCCCAATTTTTTTTGCATACAACCACGTGCTGAAATTTGTGCGTAGTTATGACCAATTTTTTTTTAGCTTACCATCATTGTTTGTAGTTGGCGTTTAACCATTAAGGTTTATTACAAGAATAGTTTAAAATGAACCGTTAAACAATACGGTATACCCATACCTTGCCATATCAATGATATTTGCAAACACCTTTGAAATTTATTTATGAGGGTTTAAGACGAGATATAAGATGAAACAACGACGCCGACGATGATGAACAATATTTCAGCAATAAGTAACTCGGAAAAATAACAATTGAAGTTATTTTAACAATTGGCGAGATTGGTAGTTTACCTAGTCATGTCTGGAAATCAAAATCAACTATAGTTTCTTTCCTTTTTCCTTATCTTATCCAATTTTATTCTTATTCAAAACAATTATAATTTAATTGAAATAATTTTAATTATTAACTGATTTAGTTTTTTATTTGTGTTATTCAATTTTAACTTTATTTCATTCATAATTATTTTATTTTATTTCTAATTGTATAGTAATTCAATTTTAACTTAATTTTCATTTTAGTTTAATTATGATTAAGTTGTTAACAGGCTCTTTAAGTAATGTATGGATATGGAAGAGAGAGGTCCTCTGTTACAGGTATATCCATACCTACGAGTAAAAGAGGTCCTCTACAACTTTTATGTAAGCTCTGTTGATTCAATCTGCCCAGCCTTTTCCCAACTATATTGGGGTCGGCTTCCAGTCTTACCGGATTCAGCTGAGTACTAGTATTTTACATGGAGCGACTGCCTATCTGACCTCCACAACCCAGTAACTGGGTAACACGGTACCCCTTGGCAAGACTGGTGTCAGATCTCAAGCTTCTGACTACCCGTAACGACTGTCAAAGATCTTCAAATGACAGCCGGGACCAACGGCTTAACGTGCTTTCCGAGGCACGGAGGAAACTCGGTATGTTGAAATGGTCACCCATCCACGGACCGACCTCGTCAAGCTTTGCTTAACCTTGATGATCGACCAGTGCGGCTGTTATTATTTAGCCACGAGCTCCTCATTGTTGATTGTTAAATAAAATAATTTAATTTAATTTAATTCCTTCCTCCTAAAAGGTGCTTCGGTATACCTATATATTTTCTATCTACCTATCCGTATCTACCTGAACGTAATGATCTACGTAATTTTCAGGTGTAGTAAACAAAATACGTTAATAAAAATATAAAGCAAAGGAATTACTTACATAACTTTATTACCGTCGTTATTGTTTCACGATTTAGGTAACACAACAAACAAAAAGTTAACAATGTTATCTGTCTATGTAGATATGTGTTAGTGCCTGAAATATCTATCTAGATATACTTTCGGTAATTCTCGGAACAAAACCGTAAAGTTTAATCGTTAAAACGCGTCAATCGTGGTTTATCATTGTAGTCAATATGGTGCAATTTAATACCTACAGTTATTCATACCTGTTAGTATAGTATAATCAGCCTATAATGTTCCCAACACTGGGACACAGGCCACTCTCTGGGAGAGGGAGTGGACCGTAATACACCACGCGGGCGCAGTGCGGTTTGGTGGATGACACATATATCTTAGATTTTTAAGTTCTAGGCCATGCCGGCTTCCTCGTAGTTTTGAAAGCAGTGGTGATGAAATAGTTTACACAATATAAAACGCTTGGGTTCGAACCGTCGATCTACAAGTTGTAAGTTGCGTTACCACTGGGCCACTGCTCACAATTTAATACGCAATAATATCTTTTATGACACACACCTTCAATTTAGGTATGTAGGTAGGTACTCAATAATTAAATGGTGCAACTGCCTTAATTCTCCTGCTTGATTATTCTTGAGAGCAAAAAGACAACGTGAAAATACTTTTCTAAAATTAGTTACTTGACAAATAATTTATATTGATCCCCAAACAACATTAAAACGAATTCAAAATATATAAAATGAATACATTTGTACGTGTTACATACCTGTATTTATTTGATATAACGACGCAATCGTCAGGTAGGCAGGGGCACCTACACAGCGATCGATCGACGGAGTTTCGACGTATTTTATAGCCCACCGTAAATTAAAAGTGCTATAAATATAAATCTTGGTCCGCGTCAAATCGCATCACATATTCATGCCTGGTGTTATTAAAAACCTAAATAACCGATGCCACTTCAAAAGTGACCCGTATTAGGTAGGTACCTCAAATAAAATCTGGTCTTGTGTGCGGACAGACGGTGATATTAATGAACACATTTAAATTGTGCCTACAAATTAATTTAATCGCTTCGTAAAGTGTTATGGAGTTGAAATGGATATGTTTACAAATAACTCCGCCTATCTAAAAACCTTTACATAATTGAAAAGATTTTTCAGCAAGTACAACACGCAAACACAACAAAAGTATCAGGCATGCTCATTCATTTATGAATAAAATTAAGATACCTAATAAACATATTGCTACGAGTACTAACACAAATAAAAAACGAAGAGATTAATGCATTTTTTTATAACTTTAAATAAAAATTAAAAGTAAAAACTCACGAGACATGCAACCAAATAAAATTTAATGTCATGTCCTCCTCTCCTCATGATAGTTTCGAAAACTACAAGTTAGTGATAGATGCTTAACCAGTTTTAATTCAGCTATAAGACTTCACATTTTATGAATATTACAATGCAAAGCTGCCTATAGCGCTTCATTTAATATTCAGTGTGAATTGCAGATGTCTCAACTTTTTAAAGAAACTTGTTGTAGAAAGTAACAAATCCGACGCTAAACATTATGTATTCCGTTTCTGAAAACTGGAAACTAGCTTCTGCCAGCGGATTCGCATGCATCCAAATCGGAAATTATCCCAAAGGAAGTAGGTACTCTGAGGATAAAAGGCAGCCTATGTTTCAATCTAGGTATCTCTATACCAGAATTGGTTAAGCTATTTAGGCGTGAAAACGTAACAAATATACAGACAGACTGAGTTTTATTAATATGATTAATGTTTTATACAACAATCCACTAATAAAAAAACAGTATTTCTGCTACTCGCGGTTGCAAGCGTGACTACCAAGTTGAAGTCCTATGTTCGAGGCCGCAGGTCGGCCAAGGTGTTATTCGATACTTCCATTAGGAAATTCCGAGGATTCTTTGAAAGTCCGAGGTTTGGAAGTTGGTTGTGTGATAGCTCCTCTGCGTCGGAAAGGCCTGCACCTGATGTCTATCCGCTTGTGTCGGATTGGACTTGCCGATTTCATTTCATTGGACTATGCGAGTTCACCTGTGCCTGTACACACACTTTGTGCATAGTAACATATTAGGTATCTCTTGCGTCGGTTGACCGCTTACCCCGAGTTTCACAGCTCAAAATTATCGCAGAATGAATGTGTCAAATTGTCAAGCACGCGTCATCTGCTGTGATTGGTTGAATGAATTTTCAACAGCCAATCACAACAGATAACGCGTGCTGGACAAGTCTCAGCGGTAACATTTGCCGCTATGGTCGAAGTACGGTCAGGTTTTCAGGAGGTCTATCACTACGAAAGTAATAATTAAAAGTCTTAGATAGTCTCTATAATATTCAATAACGCTCACAATCTTTGAATTTATCAAAACGTTAACGAGTTTCAGTCACGTAAACGTAGGTACGAAAATAAAATGTGATGAATAATTTTCATTTTTGTATCAAAGTCAGCTCTAATTTCAGGACAATATTCCTTTGTTAATGCTTAGAAACGTACGCTTTGATTGATTTCGTCTTCATTTAGAAAAAAAAAACATGAAATAAAAAAAAAAACAAGAGGCTACCTCTGTGTGCCTCAAGTCACTCAGTTTTTATTCTACGCCAATGAAAACAGTGTGGAACCAGCAGCATAATAAAGAGGGAAATCTTTTTGAGTTGGTCGATTGATGGTGGTCAAACCCTTTGCCTTACCGAATTCACTTGCGCAATAAGGCTGCTGAAAGTTGTAGAATCTTGAAGACTGCAGTTCTACTAATCTCGAAGGTCTTCGAATCTCGTAGATAGGTATGTAGGTTATATCGTAGGTCTACGACTCTCATAGGTCTACGAATCGAATCTCACAGACCTATGAAAATCTAACTTTTTTAATTCTAACACTTCTAACTCAATTGGTTATTAAGCTTAAATCTCTTTGAAAAAAGATAAAGCTAATACGTGATATTTAGAAGATAAGGTAAACAAAAAGATATCTATAATGTTTGGCAACTTGTAGGTAGTGCTAGTGACGAAATAATCCGAGTTACTAAGGTGACCTCGTTGTCAAGGTTTTTGATCTTTGAAATAAAACTTTATTTTTAATGTTGTTCTTTCAATACCTGGGTAACCAATTCTCAATGATTATAGATTGATTATAATCAAACGGACGACGGAAAAAGAGGGATCTTATAATTTTGTCGTGTGTACCTGTGTGTTTGTGTATATGTCTGTGCCATCATAGCTCCTAAACGGATGAACCGATTTTGATTATCTTTTTTATTCGAATGGCGAATTTATCGAAAGTGTTCTCAGCTATTTTTAATGAAAATCGGTTCAGCCGTTTAAAGTTATGGGTTTTTTACTGTTAGTATCGGGGTATTTCGCAAGATATCGTGTCATAAATACTTGTTCGATAGACTGTTGATCGAAGTGTGCCTAGTATTAGATAAATTATGTAGTTTAAAAATATAAAATAAAAAAAACCGGCCAAGTGCGAGTCGGACTCGCGCACCGAGGGTTCCGTACAAACCTCAGCTTAAAGGTATTATAGACCTGAGTATTTGATATGAATTTCAATTTAACACCTCCACGCGTTCATGACGAAAGCGGTAGTAAGTTTAAAATTATTAAAAATATTTTTATTATATGATGTGACTAGAAATTTACGGTTTTCGGTTTCGTACGGTTAATTATTCCTTTATCTGTGCTATAAGACATTGCTTCGTACAAAATTTCAAGATTCTGAGTTCACGGGAAGTACCCTGTAGGTTTTGATTCCCTTGCGAGTGTCGAAAATTCGCGGCATAAACGGCTGTATCTTTTTATTGCGTTGGCTTAGAAGTTTGATTTTTTCGCACCTTTAAGGGACAATAGACTTGAGTATTTGATATAAATTTCAGCTTGATACCTCCACGCGTTCCTGAGAAAAAGGGTCTTGACAGATAGACGGACGGACGGATGGACAACAAAGTGATCCTATAAGGGTTCGGTTTTTTTCTTTTTGAGGTACGGAACCCTAAAAATTACGGGGTTTTTGGATATTTTAAATTTTTACTTGTTTTTATTTTTTATTCATCATAGCAACGTAAAAAGAATTAAAAGTGTGTAGATGTACAAAATAAAGCAATGAAACTTTGATAATGTGAAAGAAGAAACGACGAAAGGGTGCTGAATACCGAAATACTGGTTGATAAGCATGGCAGAGGAACGAAAACACGGCCTAACCTTAAATAAACCAAAGGAGACAATACCTAATGATGCTGGTGACAACAATCAAAATATGGAAGGCTTTTTTCGAAGGTTTAACTTAATAGTTAAACCTTCAAATAACATCGCAACAATAAAGTCGCTAGAGCATTTATTAAAACTGTAATTTCAGATTTTTATATCGTATCTATACTTATAATATTATAAAGCTGAAGAGTTTGTTTGTTTGAACGCGCTAATCTAAGGAACTACTGGTTGGAATTAAAAAAATATTTTAGTGTTGGATTGTCCATTTATCGAATGTGGAAAAAATGTGGAAAAAAATATTTTGAGTGCTTCCGTTGCGTGCGCGGCGTAGTGTAGGTAGGATATTGTAGGTAGGGTAGATGGGTAGGTACTGTAGAGGCTTGCCACATAGGACGAGCAACCTGTTCGGCCGCTGACACCTAAAGCTGGCGACTTATATTTATTTTAAGTTTGGAAGGAAATCGAATACAGAATATTCGAAATATATCGAACGCGTGTAGTTTTTTGTTTAGCGGGCACTTCTATGAGGGCCGACCTACGAGCGGCACGTTTGAAATATACGTCGTAGAAGTCCAATAGTATTTTTTCAGCCTCTGGCTGCGTCCCCCTTTTACAGTACCGACCTAGTAGTAGGTACGTTGCCAATTGACGGGAGCTAAGCCGCGTTGGATAGCTAGTTACGCTATAAAACTATTCCTGGTGCCTGCTGATTTTAGGTTTTATTAGATATCTGCTTCAAGTATTTATATGAGTATATCTATGAAGAATTATTTACCAATTAGGTACATGATTTTGGAACCTTAGTATACATACGATAGATATTTTGTGTTAAAACTTTACTGTAGAGAAAAGGGATGTTTCCTGGGTAGATAAATGCTAATTCTATTTAGTCCGTCAGTGAGATTATCAAATAATATTGGACACGTATTTTTTGTAAATCAAATAAATAAAAAATTACAAAGTTAAAGCGCATCATAGTTCAGGAGTGGGGGCTTGTGACGTCACTAAGGCAGTATAAAGTGTACTAGCGGGGTGACGTTTCACGATATTTCAAAGTATTATATCTTCGTCACTTTATGTTTACGTGTCACAAAAAAAAATACGTGTCTAATATTTTTTTTTAATCTACCTGATGGCCAAAACACAAATTTTCAGCAAGCCTAAGAGATTTGGGATCGAATCTAAGTGGGGTGACTTGGTGGATTGGGGTGACAGTTTCTCACTTACTTTCCTCCGTCGGTGACTGTTTTAGTAGGGGGAGGCTATCCTAGATCTGGGAGGCCTGAGCGAATACCTAGGTGGATAATCACAATAAACTACCCTAATATAGTTTTTTTTAGTTTTAATTATAGAGTTGCAGGTCCAATGTAGGTACTACTGAGAATTTAATCATATCGCCAGGGAAGTATGGATGTAGTTTATCACTATTTGTATCAGTAATACTGATATCTAAAAGTCATTAACATTTTGTGCCGGTACATAATTAATCTATGTACTTACTTGTATATTAAAGGCTACAAGGTATCAGCTTCTAAATCTGATGTTGCTTATAGACTGATACATAGCCAGCCCCTTATATAAATCTTAATATTTATTGCCTAGGTATCTACTTTTTGTATAATATTGTTATTTTGTCATCGACGTTTCCACTGTCATAATAATTAGTTTTGTCTGACACAAATGATTGAATTAACTGATATATTTTAGTTTCTGATTTATTAGTTTTAATTTCAGTTTTACACTGTTTGGTGTGTATGAGAAAATACGGGTACCATAAAGCTTGGTAGACTTTTAATTACTGAACATGTCTTCAGCGTAGTTTATGGTAGGGAAGCGCGACACCGGTGCGCGGCGGTACGCTTGATATCGTACGATTCGTATCAACGACTTGTGTGCCTACGTCGACAAGATATGGCCAAGTCACCGAGGGAAAGCTGGATTAAAAATTAATTTAGGCGCTTTCATGTTCGCCGATAATCCAGACATTATCAAGATATCAAATCAAGTGGATTAAACCCACCTAGTTAAAAGTAATGCACACGATAACAACTGATTATTTATCTACTTACGTGTTGTTCACCAAGTATTATGTGATATTTTCCTATAATGTTATACAAGGAAATCACATTTAATCGATGATCCGTAGCAATTAAAATAGAAACGAGCTGCGAGTCTTGTAATTTTTGCTTCAAGGTTATTACTAATTTACGAGTCTACGTTTGTAGATATAGTGACTGTTGGATCTGACACGCATGGATGTTGTTCTTTGACTATTTCCGGTATGTGTTTGCATAGCTTAATGACGTGTGTGATGATTTAATGCAATGATTAGAGCTCCAGGTTCACGCTAGTTCAGTTAGGTGTGACGTGTTAACGACCTGTGAGACTGCTGTCAAAGGGCAAACAATACAGGGTGAGCGCAAACACGTAGGCTCTGTTTGAAGAACGGCCGCGTGGAGAACACTGTACGTCGCGGTGGTCGGGCTAGTACACACTCATGTTATAAACACTCACATGCTTGTACCCAGATATCTATGACTCAGTCTGAATGTTGTTGGGTCATCAACTCTTCAAACCCTTATACTTACTAATATTTTAGAAACAATATGTGTAACTTCCGACATGTAAGTAAATAATGTAGCTAATAATTACTCAACTACGAAAAAGAAATCAAAATCTTCAAATCGAAATTATCCCAATTCCGAGTCATCTATGATAAATTCTTTTAATCTGGAAATTCAACCACATTAGTTGTGATTATTGCGAAGTAGAATAAACATACATACAGATATTGAAAAAAATATAGAATGGAATAGAATTTATTTGTCCATCTTAGATACAGTACACCAGTATTAAACATTAAAACGCGGTTATAACTAAAGTACTAACATAGTTTCTAAGTTTTTAATGTACACTCACTAAGTTTATAAGGTACATTTGCACTAATACACAGTAAAATTAAAAATTAGATAACGATTCTGAAGTATAACTGAATTACATTGCAACTATGTAAATAAACTTGCTTACTAGTACCTAACTTAAACGAATGTTAAATGAGGTTAAATGTCCATTGACGGTATACATAAATTAAGTTCTTTACCTTCCGCGCTAGTTAATACTGTGTTACGGCAAGGTAATATATGAATCGATAGATTTGGATTATGGTGTGATAGAAAGTGTTTACTCAATTGAAGTGCAGACTTTTAATCCACATTTTACAACATAACTCGAGACCAAAACTTTAAAAAAAAACCGACATCCAAAGCAAAAAACTACAATGTGGACAATAACTTTCGTTTCAGAAGTCGGTCTTTGGAAGTCTTTGGTACCTTTTGTTTTTTGTTTTGGACACTAACCTATGGTAATAAATGAGTGTCAATACAATACGAAAAGAATAAGAATACTGCTCTGAGGTTAGGTAACAAATGCAGGGGAAGTTGACTACGGAAACTACAATCAACTCTTCGAAGAAGCACCAGCAGTTCATTCTTTAACCACCCTTATTCTGACTTTCAACAGTACTTACTCTACATAACATCAACACATTATAAAAATAGGCCTACGAGCCCGCACTGTCTACAACTACATCAGCTAAGTTTTAGACGTCCCAGGATTATTTTTTTATCTTAAGGTTCTTTTTAACCTTTATTTTTATCTAGCCGTTTGAAGCTCACATCTACGCAAAGGCTTCCTCCAAGTCCTTCCAGATATTCTTTTCGTGCGCCCGCGCCGTCTCGAACCAGCCCTCATGGTATGCGTCTAAATTATCTCGCCAACTCTTTCTAGGCCGGCATCAAAGGCGCCTTCCATCTTCAGTAACCCACTGCGTAAGACTCTTGCTAAGCTTTCTTTCTAACTAAACAAACCTCTGTAAGTGAGGCGGTTTTTTTAGCACTGATCATAAAGTCTATTGCCTGAAAATACCAAAATAAGTAGTTGTAAGCGTATGCATTTCTACAATAAAAAGAGAGAATTTTGTGAGTTTGTTCATATCATCATTGTCGGCCTTTTAATGAACATTAAAACAACAGCCTGCTGGAACACAGGCCTCCTCTCTTTAAGAGGGAATAGTTCGAAATCTACCATGCAGGCCCAGTGCGAGTTGATGGATGTCACATATCTTCGAATTGTTGGTTCTAGGACATTCCGGTTTCCTCACGATGTTTTCCTTCACCGTTTTGAGACGAGTGGTGATGAAATAATGTACACAAAGTAAAGCGCCTGCCTGGGTTCAAACCACGACCTACAACATGTAAGTCTGCGACTTCAGCGTGACAGCCGTGGCCACTGGGCCACCACCGGGCCCAGTGGCCACCACTGATCTTAGTTTGTTCCTATGTGTAGGGTAATCTCAGGAACCACTTCACACATTTGATAAAAATCTTTTACCATTTGTAAGGTACATTATTCCAGATGATAAATATAAACTATAAATTATTATGACGCGCGACGCCAGCCGGCTACTGCATTTTCCAACGGCAAAATTTCATCCACTATTTAATCTCTTAAAATCTTAATTCACGAACACTTCCTTAGTGTGCACTATTATAAATACCTATAAAGCTATTTGTGATTTCATGGTTTTAGGTCAAACTGTTATTGTTATGTGTTTACTGTCAGTGTATAAATATAAGAAAGAATAGTCCAAAATAATTAAGTGAATCCAAAGTAGGGGTCTAGGGGTCTTTAAGTCAAGAGTGAATAGGTTACTTCTAGGCAAGCGTGCTTCATCGTCGACCACATCATCGCTTACCATCAGGTGAGATAGTGGTCAAGCGCGAGCCTATTCACAATAAAAAAAAAAAAAGTAAATACGAAGCAATAAGAAAAACTGTTACCTCAAAGCCTTTGTTGCTACGATATTTGCTACAAGATAGATTTTTTCTGGTAAATTAAGAACAAATATAAAATAAGTTGCAACATTCCCCGTCTAGAGAACTAATTATACAGCTAATATTTATTTCAACATTCCCATTAAAAAAGAAAATGTCCGGCTGCGGCAACATTACCAGGATTTTTTCTGTGAAATAAGTAATAAAACAAAAGTGCAACAAATTTAAAAAGGTGCATAACAATTACAGAAGCTGGGCAACTAATTATCCATAACATTTAAATGACTATTTCCGACAGCATTTTGCTGGGTTATGCATACCAAATCTTCAGAGAGCAAATAAAATTTAACAAGAATGGTAAATACAAAACTAAAAGATACGTAAATAGGTTGACTAATTCAGATTATTTATAAACTAGATTAAGTACATAAATGCATACAGTATAGTTTGATATCATGGAAGTCATAATATTTAAAAGTTAGTTTATAATATTTAAAAGTTAGTTTATAATAAACTGCCAAGTTCTTGGAAAGACTTGAATACGGTGCATTTAAAAAGTAGACTACGTAAATTACTAATAGATAAGGCATACTATAGTGTAACTGAGTTTTTAACGGACAATTTTAATAAATGAATACTCGTATTACCTCGACATTTTAATTAATGTATTACTGTTTTACTGAATGATGTTTTGTCTATGACCTGGAATTTTAATGTTTGTTTGACGGTTTTTTGTTTCTGATATATTTAAGTACCTACTTCATTGACATTTTATATTTATTATATTAAATTTAGGAATAATGTATTGATTAGGCTGATGTTTAAATGAAATTTTGAAGTTTAATAATCTATTGAATGAGAATGATATGATAATTTATTTAATTTTGTAATATATTTAAAATTTTTAATTGTTTTATATAGATAATGAAAATGTTTGCATGCCGAATGGTGAAATATGGCAGAACTCTATGTAAACTCACTACTACCCACTTTATTACCCATATTTGCAAATAAATGATATTCTGATTCTGATCCTGATTCATCATAAGCCTGCTTTCAATGAGGGAGAAGATGCTATTGGAAAAAACAATTGCAACCCCTACAATATGGCGCCCAAAATCCGCCATGTTTTTTTTTTAACGGCACTTATCTAAGAACTCTTGGGCGGCCAAGACCTATCTAACGATGTCTTAATTATAAAAAGCCATCAAGTGGTTTGAAAAATACGAGGTAATATGGAATATTACTTACATACATACATACAAGATACGCGCGAAAAACATTACACCTTTCCTTGCAGCCGGGGTAAAAAATACTTCAGTGACGCAATAAATTTACAGAAAATCTTAAAAAAATATGTGTTGTTTCATTTTTATATCAGAACTAGCTGACCCGGCGAACTTCGTTCCGCCTAACAGATTTCTAAAAAAAAAGATTTTTTTCTAAAATAAACGTAGCCTAAGTTACTCCTTATTACATCAGCTACCTGCCAATAAAAGTCCCGTCAAAATCGGTCCAGCCATTTCAGAGATTAGCCGGAACAAACAGACAGACAGACAGACAAAAAATTTAAAAAGTGTTATTTTGGTGTATGTACCGTATATATAATCATATACATGTAGAAAAAAACGGTTATTTTAATATTAAAAACAGACACTCCAATTTTATTTATATGTATAGAAGATAAATGTCTGAATGCGAAAGCCTTTCCGTCGCTACGCGATTTGCTACGACGTAGCAGAACGTTGCGATACATGTGGAGTTATTTCTTCACTCATTTGTCTTTCCTTATTTCTCTAATTAGTTCTTCTTCCTTGTGTTTAGTGCAAAATTGTATGAACGTTATCATCAAGCTAATTAGCTAAGTGACTTCGAATGGAACTTCATATCTTTCGAAAATCTTTTAGGTAACATTTTAACTTCAGAACTGGTATTATGAAAATGACCTCCATATAATGGTGCATAATGCACGCAGGACAGTTATAATACAAAACCTATATAAGGTAGGCATGTAGAATGTGCGGAGTGACGAGAATTAATAAAATGAGAAGTGAATATATTAGAGGAAGTTTGAAAGTGGCGCCAGTGACAGAAAAGTTGAAAGAAATCCGTTTGTTCTGGTATGGTCATGTGATGAAGAGGGATGAAACGCATGTTACTAAAAGAGTTATGAATATAAATGCGGACAGATGGAGAGGGAGAGGACCAAAGAAAAGATGGATGGACTGTGTGAGGAGTGATATGAAAGAAAAGGGAGTCAGTGATAGCGTGACGGGGGACAGGACAGTATGGAAGAAGAAAACGTGTTGCGCCGACCCCAAGTATCATGGAAAAAGGGCAGGAAGATGAAGATTTAAAGTAGGTTTATTTTCGCCGCAACATCCTCATGGCTAAAAAGCTGGGTCACAGTCACAAATAATCCAGGGTATGCCTATGGCAAGGTATTAGGTAGATAGAACTCATGTACATGAGTTCTATTGTGGAGATATAACCAGTCCAACAGTCTGCTCATAAACTGATAGTGATAGTAAACACAAGCTAAGTATGTTTCATATATTTTTAACTAGCTGACCCGGCGAACTTCGTTCCGCCTAACAAATTTCCAAAATAAAAGAATTTTTCTAAAATAAACGTAGCCTAAGTTACTCCTTATTACATCAGCTACCTGCCAATAAAAGTCCCGTCAAAATCGGTCCAGCCATTTCAGAGATTAGCCGGCACAAACAGACAGACAGACAGACAAAAATTGTAAAAAAAATATTTTGGTATATGTACCGTATATAAATTCATATACATGTAGTAAAAAACGGTTATTGCAATATTAAAAACAGACACTCGAATTTTATTTATATGTATAGATAAAAAGCCTACCTAGTGCCCATCACGTTGTGTTTATTTTTTGCAAGCCTGTTCTACACCATTCCTGGACAAAGGCCTCTCTTCACTCATTCCACCTTTCGCGAGACTGCGTTTCCTACTTCTGTCTCATTCGTCCCGTCATGTTCTTCGTAGTCTGCTGCGACCCCGCCTCACTGTCTCAGGGCACCAACTCTGTGCAACATTTGTCCACAGTTTGTCTGTAGTAATGGGACAGACATGTCTTGCCCCGAGACCAAGATTCTTTTAAGTTAAGCAGCCTTTTAAACCATGTCAGGTATCTTGGTTTTGGAACGCAGTATAGTGTTTCGAACTCTTATTTTTATTTCTATTATTTTCCTAGCTAGAGCCAAAGTTATGTTAATAAAATTAATAAATGAAAAACCATTGGAATGCCCGCTATTCCTAGCCTGGTCAATAGGATGTGCGGGGCGGTCAGCAGTAGGCGGTAAGATCCGAGCCGTCGGCGTCTTTGATCTGCTCTCGAAATGCCCTCAATAAGCATTGGTTTACTCAACGTTTAGCGCATTCACATTCCTACCGCGCATGCCCCAAGGTATAGGGTTGACGCCATCGAACAAAGGAATGAGTAAGTAGGTACAAAACAGCTTTAAGAGTCCTTATAACTGCAGTGTCCCTGTTTGCAGCAAGATGAACTATTTTTACATGTAGGTGCTAACTCAAAAATATTACGTATCTGGCTTTTTATAACTTTGTAATTTTTTTTTGCGTTCTCACTATGTTGTTTAGAACCCGTTGGTAATTAGGATTAGTACAGTAGTAGTAGGGTACCTACGGGTTATAGATGCGGATAATTGAGTCCCTACTGTAGGGATTCAATCATCCGCACTTATAATCTCGCATTCAGTCCGTTGTGCTTGGGTTGGGTAGTACCTAAATGTACTTTGAAATGCCGCCGATACAGGCACCAATGACCCAAAAATGCTTTGTTTGTGGTAATCTTGGCACTTTCCTTAATCCTCAATCATTGCTCCGCTATATCAAAAATTAAGACTTATCAGTGTAACTTCTTCAAGAACGCTATAGCAGTAACTCTTTAGTTATACTACGTGTATTTTTTTTTTCAGCAAAATTACATTTCAACTTGGTAAAGGATCCATTACTATTAATTGATACAAAAATATCACTTATAATTATTATTCCACTTTATAGAAAATTTACAGTAATACAAATAAAAAACCTATAAAATAATCATCATTTCCTATCGGTGCAGCCCTATAGCGGCCAATAATTCTCAATATTGACTGTGATGTTAAGTCAGCATTATGGGTCTAATTTAAAAAAGTAAGCGTTTATCTAAGTGAGGCTACACACTTCCGTTACACTCAAACAATAAGTGACAGTGCTTGAATGTTCCATTCATGATTCTTTGTTGACTTAATGAAAACGAAAGTGATGTAAGTTTGAGTCAGAAAGAACCATAAAGTACCACTACAGACATAATTACCTACATAGCCCTGTTGTTAAATCAAGTCCGTGTTTTCCACATTTCGACAGATATTTTTCAGTTAAGTTCTATAAACGGCCATCTATCTATTTCCATCCACCAGGCACAAGCCCAGACTCCGGGCTATTACCTACTAAGAAAATCCTGTAGCTTTCCTATAGCATAGTGAGCCTATAAATTTTCCCCCTGCTGATTCAATTCCTCTGTGAGAGAGTAGGCCACAATACGCGCCCAGTGTGGGTTGGTAAAGTAACATAACATAATTATGAAAGATCATTTTGTCGTGCTGTGCAGATTCCCTAACGATGTTTTTGTTCACTGTTTTGAGAGTAATGAAATAACTTACACTAAGTAAAGTGCCTGCCTGGGTTCAATCCCACCCTTTATTTGTTGGTCGATCTATAATTCAGAAGTCGCAGCAGCTGCCAAGGGTCATCACTGTTCTTAAAGAAAGAGAAAACTGTATTTAATGGAACAACTCAATTTCACCCATCACACTTCCATGTCTTTTCACGGTAATGGATTCTTGTCACGTTGTTTTGAGTTCTAAGAGACAAAGCTATATAATTTCCTGAAAAAAAAATGAGGATCGCAACGACTCTCTCAAATTCAATCATAATGGCTGAAGCTTCAACGTAAATCACAGCCAGACGTGAAATATCGATCTCGGGTAATTCTTACGTTCGTGATATGATAAAAGAGAATTGAGTAAATTCTATATTTAGGTGGGTGTCTCAAATAAATTATTAAATTTTTGGGAGCTTTAAAAGCTTCAGTTTTAGTTTATAGTTTGAGTCCCTTACCTATTTAACTTAGGCACAATAGACGTGCTTCAAGTTTAGAGCCGTCGGCAAATCAAGTGTCTTCTTACTTCTCTTTAGAACAAAGCATATTGCGTCTGTGTAAAACGTGCGCCGGATCATTGCGAGACTAATCGCGATTATTCAAACTCGCACATCTTTGTTGTTAAAGGTAAACCCAGATCAGGAATAAGGAAAAAGACACAACAGTATAGATTAACATGAATTTATTTAGTTTATCAAATGTGTTTCGTGATAGTGCTTCGTAAATTCTAACAAATCTTGTGTCCACAAACGGTTTTCAAACATCAACAAGCACAATAGTTACCAATTTATTACGTCACACAGTGTACGGAGGTACAACATGGGTACAAAATGATACAATACAAATTAAAATAAACATTGTTAGCACCAGAATATTATACATTAACTGTTGTAACCACAAAACAAAACGATAAACAATCACGTTACTGCCTCTGCTGCGGCAGAATTGCATGATCAGCCTATAGGGAATGTTCCCTCTGAAGGGACATAAGCCTGGAGGGGATGGGCTATAATCTACCACCCGGGCCCAATGCGGGTTGGTAGATGACACATGTCTTCGAATTTTTAGTTCTGGGACATGCCGGTTTCCTCACGATGTTTTCCTTCATCACAGGCAAGCAGGTCTGGGCATGTATCAATCAATAAATAATAACTGTAACTCAGTATTTAACACATCAACTCATAATCTTACAATTTATGTCAAAATTATCACCAAACCCGTCCAAAGCGAATTTACCCATACACATATAATTTCTCAAGACGTCGTTTGTGAATTGAGTGATAGTTCTTTATCGTGTTATGCTTAAGAAATTGGCATAAGAATAAATTATTCTAGAATTTAAGCTATATTTACAGAACAGTTAAAAACTAGGAATAATCTCATTCAAAGTAAAAACTATTTGCACCTACTTCTCAAGGCCACAAATGCAATGAAGATCATTATCATACAATTGAATAGCATATTTCACTGCCGTACGTAAAACTCGTACTTATGAGATTCGCAATGAAAGTAGAATTACTAATAACTTAAGTAATGAAATAATTTAGTATCGTTAACAATATAAAGACAATAGTAGAAACAATGAAATCAAAGAAAGAAAAATATTTAAATTCGACTCTACAAACATTATAAGTTTATTTACCTACACAGGCTACCTAATTTATAAATCACTGGGAAGGCACTTGCAGCATTGAGAAATAAATAAACCGTTTAAAATAATCAATGTAATAATACTTAATTATAATAATAATATAAAAATATAGTTAGTCTATATTTACATTGAAGTGAAAAAATTCAATACAATAATTAATATGTACCGTTGAAAAGAAAATGTACTAAAATAGCTATAAGGCGTGAACACTTAGTTAACTATAATTACGACTAAAACATAACGCAGGTAAACGTTTCTGGTGAAATGGCTATTTCAGTAATGCTAGATTTTACAAGAGATCTTATCGTAAGTGGCAAGTCTCATTAAAGAAAAAACCTCAACTCCAGAAAGTTGGTTAAGTGTCTCCGCTTACAGCCGTTAGGTAACTAACCGTGTAGTACCCAGGAGTATTAATTGTAAAGTTTTATTAGGATGTTAAAATCCGACACGCATTACCACAGGATTGCACTGAATTTATCACTTTTTTGTAGTATATTGTGGATGCACTGCGGCGCCCTGTCAGGGCTAATGTTCATTAAGGAGCGGTGGAGATCCGGCCCACCGATAAAGTCACTACGCGAAGTTTTCGCTGTGAGCACAATAGTGTTGCTGGTGTGGTCACAGTAGCGGCACCGGGGGTACACCTGGTACCAGCGGCTCCGGCACTCCTTGCAGCACGCCCTGGTGGTAGTGATGGTGGTGCATCATGCCGTTCATCATCTGCTGATGGTGTAACATCGTTGCGTGATGCAGTTGAGCGTGCTGTAGTGACGCGTGATCCCCTTTCTCCTTCATCACCACTTCTTCGCGTTTCTTCACTTGTTTTCGCTCCTTTGCGCGTCGGTTTTGGAACCATATTTTGACCTGTGACAAAGATATTTTTTTTAGTTCAGTTCAGTTGGAAACTAGTCTTGTTCTTTACGTTTCCCAGTCATCTAAATTCCTAGATTGAGTAGATATTTTATTTTACATTTCTTTATGAAATAAGAAAGATATTTATGATCAGTGTGTACGTACCTATAGATCTTTCATATACTCTATCCTCTTGGCAAGTTGGCATCATACAAATCGTTTAAAGTTTAAAAGTAAACTCAGTCTACAGAGTCTAGATGCTTGTGTCTGCTTAGATATTTTAGAAGGAGCTGTCAAGAGGTCTACCTACAATGTACATCTACAATGTAAACTAGAGTATTAATGAATTTAATTGCCGCATCCATTTTAAATTCATCTCCGTCTGCCTGGATGTAGGTAAGTGCACATAGTTTACGAAGACAACAGGAACGTGGGTTGGACGTAACAAGTGTTCACATTAAAATTTTCACTTGAAATAAAGATGTGTTAACTTCAATTACCTGTCTCTCGGAGAGTCCAAGACTGACAGCGAGCTCAGCCTTGCGTCGGATGGTGATGTACCGGCTGTAGTGGAACTCTTTCTCCAGCTCCAGACGCTGGTGATCACTGTACACCACGCGGTACTTGTCCTTCGTGCGCGTTTTACCTGCAACAATGTCATCTTCTATTAAATATTATATAGTCCTCTCCTCAGAATCTTTCAATTGCAACGTTCTTTCATTACAAATACAGCCGAAGGAGGAGACAGTATAAACATCCTAACCAGAGTAGAGTCCCATAAAAAAGAGGCTCAAACACAGAATCCAGACAGCTATTGATAAATTCATATTTATCAACGAAGATGCCTACCCAGTAATGCTATTTGCCCTGTGGCTTTATCTAATGAGATGTTCCAAAATTTTGAGGTTCGCTGAAGATTTTTTGAAATGCTCTGAGATTTTATTTATGTACACACAAAACACTGAGAAGAGAAAATACACACAAAGTTAGAAGAGCACAAAGGTGCTGCTTATTTCTAGAGGCATTTCTTCCAGCAGATCTGCGACAGGAGAGTTGGATAAGAAACATAGAAACAGTGTGTAGAAATACAAGGAAAGGTAACAGACTGTAAAACTGTAACTGACTGACTGTGTGTGTGTGCTTTTGTTTCAAATTACCGACAACATATCAAATTTTTTAAACGTTTGCCCAACAAAAAGGTTAGGTCCCACAAATGCCCCAAATACAACTTTAGTGTAACATAATGCCTCGATTTACTCCATGAGAAGTCTTTTATATTCTCGTAACGAGTCACGCAGCCGCGGAGCGTAGTGTAGGGAGAATTGTGAGGGCACAACCGCACAAATCCCAAAGGCCCGATAAGGTAAGCCTGGCGGTGTGATCAAGGGACGCGCGAGCGCTCGCGGCTTAGCAAGGATCAGACAGGGACCACACCTTGCGACTGACAAACCTACTGCCCCTATGATATCAGAAGACACTCGTGTTCTATACATTTAGAATAAGAACCTTTAAAAAATGAACATTCATTTCTCAATCGTTATAGAATAGAATTCACTTTATTCAAGTATCATATGACTCAAAAATTATTATGAGGTTTGATAAGTAGATTTTCGCAATACTGCCAGCGGTTCATCCGTAGCTTTTCCCGTAGAAGCCACTCGGACGAATTTTTTGATGCCGCAATAAGTTCTGACCCTCCTTTTCAACCGCTATTGCTTGTATAGGTAATGACAATGTCTGAATAATATAGCTTATTTTTATTATCAGTTGCTTCTCAGCGATCAGGAGTAGCCAATCGCGTTTGGTTTCAACTAATATCGCTATCAATATTGAGATGTTGTTGGTAGTATAGCTAAATGATTTGCATGTTATCACAAACGAGATTGTATATTGAAACCTTATTGTTTCAGAAATGATAAATTGTACCAAGGAATTATAAGATAAAGTCGGTTATGCAATTCATTTCATATTTGCACAAGACCAGAGCAAATACTGCAAAAGGTAAATACTAGGTAATTAAATCAGAAACTATACGGTAATTTATGATTTCATATTGCAGGAGTTTCCTGAAGTAATGATGCTGACTTTAGTTGAAAAGAACGAAGTATTTTTTTCAATGTGAGTTTTATGTCCCACATCTAAATAAGCTCAAACAATGAGTTGTGCAATAATCACAAGGTCACATGGTATCTATGTATGTTTTGGTACATAAAGAATATTCAAGACTCCAAAACCCACTATCATTTAGGATTGTTGAGTGATATTTACGTTTAAACTTTACAACACTAGTGTAGACTCACAGATTAGACTTTAAATCTGTATGGAATGGGGAATTCTGTGGGATTTTTCGTGGTGTCGAAAATGTAAATTTTGTTTATAATTTTTATCTGCTCTGTAGATGTCTCAACGAGTAAAATTACCAAGATACGTATATCTATGTACATAACACTAAGACAGAGGTGAGGTGTCTGCTTGTGTACCTACTCGGAGTGTGTAAATATTCCTTATCTCGGTATTAAGAACTTCATAAATTATGTTTGTCACTCGCGAGAGAATCACTGTGGAATTAGACACTTTACGTAACATTTAAACTAATTGAGTACCTATCCTACTTTCGTAACTAGGAACCAGTTATACTTGACATTAAAATATTGAACTTGAAATGCATATGAAAATCAGAACTTTTAAGAAGGCGTCAGGCGTTTGTATTCAATCTTTGTATGGATGTAGGCACAGGAAAACCTTGAACCAAACTAAGGTTTTAATTACATCTCTCATCCAACAAAGCAAAAACAACCCACGAATTAGGCGCTATGCAAAATAAACAAAAACGAATAAAAGCTAACCTAAAAATTTGAACTGCAGTAAATCGTCGAGACACAATATACAAGCCGACAAGACTCTACAATATTTACAACTTAATAAAAGCGATAATATTGTCTTTACTACGAGGGGTCAAAGACAACACAGTGACATGTTTCCGAAGCCTACTACAAGATAACTCCTTAGAGTGCTCGAATGACAGAAAATTATAACTTGAATAAATTTCCGGTTAGGGGCGCAAACAAAAGGGGAAGGCTGATAACTGGTATGGCAAACAGAGATGTGTTCCATCCATAGGCGATGACTTCGATGCGGCGTTTGATAGCAGGCGCTAAGTGGTACGGCCAACTGCTATGAAAACGTCAAAAACATAGGCATTTTTTTATTTTTTTTTCACTTTTTAACCACATTTTCTAATTATTAAATAGGTTCCTTAGTCCATGTATAATAATTTAATTAAATCAGTTTATTAATTAGTCACGTCTCCTTACTCTGATAGATAAGTGATATTGAAGGTCACCCTTATTATCGCATTGTTTTCGTTTACTTCTATTGTTTTACATTAAATGTTGTTGACATTATGAAAATCTCTCTAGGCATATACAAAAATAAAAGGACAAAAGTCTATTTTTTTAAAAAGGAAATACTGGCTGAAGTTGTAGTTTGAATGATTGACTACTTCATTCACACTAGCTACTAAAACCTCAATGTTAAAATTACTAAATTTATGGTGCAACTAATAATGTAAATAACTGCATTATCATGGTAAGATTTAACCAAAAAATACTTGGTTGTTTGTGGAGAACAAACAGTGCGGGCGGGCGCGCCGGAGGGCGGCGGCGAATTCTGTTTAGTCTGTGGTTATCATGGACAAATAGGTGCACAGGCACTCAGATAGCCCGACTGACAGATAAAACGGGGCGAGTTAGACGGGGTCGGGGCTCGGAGTCTACAACAGTTTTAGCGTATCCAATAGGAAGGCAGAATGACGAAGTATCTGCCTGAGAACCGGTTTCTGAAATTGAGTATTTTGAATTAAGAACGTGTCAAACCCTTCTTGAAAGCCAATGATTATCAGGTTTTCAGGCTCTCAGTCTTTGTTGTGTTGTCGGTCGTTATCTCCATTCATAATTGATAGTCAGTATGAATAATGCAAAATTAAGATATTAAGAATGAACATTTAAATATATATAAATCGTCTTCATTGTAAGTTGTGCGTAGTTTTTGAAAAAAGGGATTGTTTTGCAAAAGATTATCGGCGTAATTATTTTGGGTATATGTATGCGAAAATATAGAATTTAGGTTTCTTAATGTTATAACAACAAAATCAAAATCACAGAAATAATTACTGGGAATACTTACTATTTACTTTTTGTACGTAATCGGTCATTCATTAGATACATTAAAGTAATTTTCCCACAGTAAATCACTTCAGTTGAACACAATTATTGTACACTATAAAGGTATTTGAATGTGTTTACTTATTAATTATTATAGTATAAAACATATTACTATTACAATATAGGAATTATGATAAGGCGAATCGCTAATTTATTCGAAGATAAACCTAATATGAACGAGTAAGTATATCGCCATCACAAGCAAATAAATTCCTCCGGGGACCACGTAGGAATTTAACACTATTATTTGTCTGTATTTATTATAGATATAATTAGGATATTGTTTTTATACCTAGAGAAGGTACGTTTATTACTTTTAGCCTTTGAGAGAAGGGCTACAAAATCTTACTTAAAAATTCTGCCGTAGCGACGGGCATGGCCCGTAGCGCTATCATTTTCAGGCTACGTCTACGTCTAGAACACAAAACGGTGACGCGTTTAATTGATTTACAAGATTACCCATGTATAAATTATCGAACATTACCGATTGCTTGTCGTACACGTACTCGGGTTTAATTGTGAAAGGAAAACTATTAATCGGGAGTTATCAGCGCCGCCCGTGGCTTTGTCGGCCTGCCGAAATCCCGCTTTCAGTTAACGCGCGATAATCGCGACTCGGTACCGATAGCGGTGTCTTTGAACATGTTGACTCAAACGCTTGTCATATCGCGGTTACCTTCTTGTAAGCGCCTGTAATGCGTTTTTGATGGACGAGGGCGCGGTCGCTATCGGCTATCACGCCGATACAAACTGCCAAAAGAGTTATTGAGATACTTCAACTCGAGATGAGCGATGCGGATTTGATAGCTCGCTGATCTGATTTCAGAGATTTGTGATTTTATCAGTATCTTTAACTGTGTTGTTGTACTACATAAGCGAGGGTGAATTATAATGTTCCCCGTGTTCCTGTGCCCTCCCCCGGGAGGCGTCGTGTTTGTGTGGAAGGGCTCACAGAGGGCGGACCATAAACCGACTCGGAACAACTTTATATCCTGTTTTAGTTCCACTTAGGGCTCAATATAGTCGACATTCCTGTTGCCTAAATAACAATGGCGCCACCATGTGCGACAATCTCAATAGCATTTGAAATTATAAATACCAATTTATTAGATCTGCCTTATAAAAAGGCACCTATGACCTACATATAATTAAAATAGTTTTGTTGTATTAATCTGTGATTTGAATTTTAAAAAAAAAACAAGTGCGAGTCGGACTCGCGCACGAAGGGTTCCGAAAAATTATCGCAAAAAAAAAGGGAAAAAGATCACGTTTGTTGTATGGGAGCACCACTTTAATATTTATAATATTCTGTTTTAGTATAATTGTTGTAGTAGCGGCAACAGAAATACATCATCTGTGAAAATTTCAACTGTCTAGCTATTACGGTTCATGAGATACAGCCCGGAGACAGACAGACGGACAGTGGAGTTATAGGGTCCCGTTTTTACCCTTTTGGTTACGGAACCCTAAAAACATCCTTCCAAAACCCGATTTATATAAGACAGAACCTTGTAATGAAAACAGACTATCTAAACTAAATTATTTAGGAAAATGTTCAAAGTTTATGAAAAAACACTTTCTAAAGGAGATAATGACTGCAGACTTTCTGTACTAGATACTACTACACTACAAAAAGAAAGTTTCGCCAAAGGCGAAGGAAAGCAATATATCAAACATGTAACTCTAATTCCCTAGTCCGTCATCCATTACTCGATTAATCTTCGTTTGTTTATTATTTATGGCGTCAAAACATATCAAAAACATAACATACACAACGCAATAAGAGAGAGAATCGGTAAGCGAAGGCCATCTACGCAAATTACCGAATCTGTATGATCGATGACAGACGTCAGACGCCTAGACAATACACGTAACACAGCATGTGATGAATACAACACAAACTGTTTTAGTCTCACTCAGCATGAAAGTTTCTTTTGAAAAAAGAATTGGCATCCGGCAGACTACCCAACTGTCACATTATTTACAAAAAATAAAAAAATAACGACTGATAATCTGCAGCGGCACGCCTACTGTCTGCTCCTGTCTTTTTTGCAAGCTCCCTGGAGCGCGGCCACCACAAAACAAGAGAGAGCCTTCAACACCACCCGAAATAATTTCTCAACATCCATTCATGCTTTGTGTCCCGAAAGTCATTTGTCAGCCTCGATATATTTATCATGTCGAGCGTGAAATGTCGACATAATCTCCCGTCGAGACTTGGGATTGGTGAATGTAGACAAATTGAGATTTATTTCTTCGAATGTCCCCAGGTTTATGCAAACATGGGTCGAAAGTAAATAAAGGCAGAAGGTTCTGTACACAGAAAGCCGGTCGGGAAGGACGTTGTGGACACAACCAGAACATAAACACGTATTACATGTGTAAACTTGACATTGTATTGATGTAATGTAACATAATAGGGTACTTGTAACACATTTGACGTACGTAACGTTAATTGCTTAAAATTCGCGTAAAATTGTTTATCTTCACTTTTTAACTTCTCTGAGTCTGACATCATGTTTAGTTTCACTTTCTTCGTATTAGCTTACAAAAATACGGCATAAAATATTTCAGTAGCATTTAAAATCCACAAACATTTTATTTTCCACAAAGTAACGAAAACTCAAAAGTCTATTTTTGGCTCAGTGCAGTTGGCGATAGGTAAGTACATATAATATCGAATTGCGGCAGAACGGTCGCGAGGAGCAAGTTGGCAAAGATTTAACTTGTTCAGTTGGGTCCCGGGGGCGCCGTTGTCGGTGATTGTCGCCGGGAGCCGGGTCCGTGGCCCGGGATCCCTGGATCTCGCGCCCGGGATTAATTGCTCGCTCCATGCACTCGTTCCCAAGGCACGCGTTAACACACAGCCATTCCAGTAAACGCAAAATAACACATCTAATTTTATGCCCAGTGATAATTGCAACGACTTGACAAAATTGCGCGAGGGAAGGGTGACAAGGATTAAATGTAGTACAGTGTTAAGTTGCACATTTGAATTAGAGATTAAAAATATGCCTAGCTGTTTTATATCATTGATGAAATAAAACCCAGCATCTAAGTAAGTATATGTACTTACTTATTAAGAAGACAAATGCTGTCGACGTAGCTGAATTCATGTGAAATCTATACTAATATTATAAAGCTGAAGAGTTTGTTTGTTTGAACGCGCTAATCTCAGGAACTACTGGTCAAAAATGAAAAATTCTTTTTGTGTTGGATAGTCCATTTATCGAGGAAGGTTATAGGCTACATAACATCACGCTACGACCAACAGGAGCAGAGCATAAATGAAAAATGTCGGAAAAAAGGGAAAAAATATTCCTTTTTAAGAGCTTCCATTGCGTGCGTTGCGTAAGCGGTTAAAGTAACGCAACATTCATGTATGTGGGGTAGGTATGATAGGTAGGGTAGGTTAGGTAGGTACTAGATGACGGGAGCAAAGTAGCGTGGGACAGCTAGTCATTGATAAGACGAAGAAGAAAAAACAGGCAAGAAATATGGTGTCTCATCAATTTTCCTAAAAATTTGAGATATTTGATTGTAAATCTGATCCATTTTAAATTAGCGATATATATTAATTCGAACAGACATAAAATAGACACGGGCGTTGAACTTTCAAAAGATGCGAACCGTAGTGTTGATATGATACTTGATGATCAGTTTTCAATACACTAACGTGGTACGTTTTAGTGTATTGAAGTCGGTTAAAATGTGACTGTGTGTGCCTTTTTCTTCGTATTGGCTTGCTTAGTTTTAGTTACCATGATGCAGAAAAAAGAATACTTAATTAATTTGACAAATGGACTGTTGAACACTTTAAATATTTTATTTTATTTTCAGTCTTCTTCTTTCTTTTCCTATGAGGATGTGGCCTTCTCTGGTGTCAAAGTTAATTAAGCCGCCTCTGGGAACCCCACAAACCTCTGACTTGACTATTTCAGACTTACATTAACCATTATAAGTCCGGGTCCATTATGATATCCAAGATAAACTTAGAAAGTATGTATAAGAATTTGGAAAAGTCAAATTGGTACTTGCCCGGATTTTAACCCACGACCTCAACAAGCGTCTTATCCCAAATTTCCCAGCTCAAAATTATCGCAGAATTAATGTGACAAATTGTCAAGCACGCGTTATCTGCTGTGATTGGTTGAATGAATTTTCAACAGCCAATCACAGCAGTTAACGCGTGCTTGACAATTTTTCACATTAATTCTGCGATAATTTTGAGCTGAGAAAGTCGTGGTTAGCCACTAGGCCACCACGACATATATATATTTTCAGCCTGATTTGTTCCATTACAGTGCAAAGGTTTTTCATTCTGTTTTCCATTTCTCCTGGTTTTGGGCAGTGTTATTAAAATTGCACAATTTGAAACGTCATGAAGTAACAATAGCATAACTCTCCGAACGAAATAGAACTATTTATATGCAAATAAGAATTAAAGGACAGAGTAATCATATTAACAGTTATCTTTATACATAAACTAGTAGTTTTAGACTGTAGAAAGGGATGAATACAGACAATAAGATTTACAGTTTTTAGAGGATTAGGACACAATTCTGGGTTGAGCTCGTCTTTTTATAAGCTGTTCTATTGTTTCTGTGTCTGTTTGTATGTTTTTGTGTGCAATAAAAGAATATAAATAAGAAAGATGATTTAGAATACTTTAAATTGGCATTGTTAATGGAAAACAATACTGGGTAAAGGCTCATTGAGTCCCAAAGAAACGATTCTGTTGTCTTGGATCCCTCAGCGACGTAGATCATAATTGAAAAGCGTTTTAAAATTGTAAGCTGTTTGGTCCTAATCTTTTTTTGGACAAATAGTATTTTTTTTCAGCTTCGGATTGAAGACAGGGACTTTCAAAACATGCGATCGTGAGCGGTCATCTCTCAAGCACTAATGCGGATCGAGGCTCGAGATAGTAACTACTGCCAAAGAAACACACAATCCAGGCTTAGGGCCGGCTTGTGGAGAAAGCTACATTTAAAACTCTCTTTCTCCTTTTTTAAACGTATGCAAAATAGGTCAATAAGACATCTAGATTTCAGAATTACAGATAAGTCTTAACTCAATCCTGGGCCACAATTATAGCAGTTATGACAAAATATTAAAACATGTTTTTTGCCTCAAAATCCGATTTATCAAATAAAGATATTTTTTTTTTGTATTATAGGCTCGCCCTTGACAACCATCTCACCTGTTGGTAAGCGATGATGTGGTCGACGGTGACGGTGATATTGGTATAATAAAGGTATCTAAGTAAAAGATAAATGCTACGCTAATAAAATCTAAATGTAGGTACGCACTTCTGTACATTAACTTTTGATTGGGATTGGTGGATGAGATCCGATCTCCATCCTTCCAAATTCAATAGTAAGATAGGTACATTTCCAACTCCGTCAGAACTCGGCACTCAAATTCGGATTCGGATCGAATGCAGTGCGCAAATGCTCTTAATATGCGTAATGCATGCAGAGCCCTCCGTCATGTGAATCATCAAACCGAATTGGTCATTCTTTAAAATAAAAAATAACAAGTACTATAATTTTTATTGTTAATGCATTAAAATTTACAAGTAACCTCGTGATGATTTTCCATCGAGGAATTTAATTTAATGTTGTTGCCATGGTCACTCGAAAGCATTATGTAGCATTCATACATCTAGTCATACACACACGCCGGTTGTGAGTACTGCGCACCTGGCCTTTCACAAGAACATCACCTATAAGGTCTATGTATGTCTTTCTAGGGCGTCCCCTCCCGGCGTTTCCATTCACGTCCGCCTTGTAAATACCTTTCGTTAGTCGCCTTTCATTCATCCTCTCATTATGGCCAAACAATCTCAACATACTCTTTTCAATTTTATCTTCTTTTAAACCATAACGTCCTATTATTACATCATTTATCCCTTTATCATTTAAAGTTGCACCACACATACTTCGCAAGGAACGCATTTCTACTGCATTAATCCTACTTTCATGTCTTTTTTGCCATACCCAATCTTCACTTCCATACATAAGTGTTGGCACCAGCACGCTATTGTGAACGACGAGTTCAGCTTCTGGAGACTACACTCTCCTTTCCACATCCTCTTCAATCTTTCCATCCCTTGTGAACATACTTGCCAAATATACAAACTCGTTCTCGTTTTTTTTTATATATTGTTCATTATAACATAGTGAATCTTAAACATTAACTATTTTTTTTACAATCAGTTTGTATGGACAGTGTAGCTCAAACTAGGTAGGGTCCTGTATCTTGGGGATCTGCGTGATTACATTAATTTAAATGCCTTTTTCAATTAAACTTACAATTCGCAATTTTATTCTTAACTTTTGCAAGTAGGTTCCATTACATAAATACAGTAGCAGATACCGACACTTAAATAATATTAATAAAAGTATAGTTATTTTAATAAATTGAATAGCCTGTGTTCCGTTTATCTAAAACAGTAAAAAGGTAATTAGTACTTATTTGGATTTTGTAATGAATGTTTAGGTTCCGTATTGACATTTTGCTATAATTTAATCTAGGTATTTAAAAGATTTCTAAACACTTTTATTTGACTATAATGTTTGATTAGTTTGCTCCTAATCTGAATCCGTTTCAAGCAATTTAACGACACTTTGGCTTCAATTCTTTTCAACCGACGAAAAAAGGAGGAGATTCTCAATTCGACATGTATACTCAATTGGTTGCTAGGAATCTTGACAGTAGAGTTAAAAGTCTAGGGATTTTCCTAGACCTTTCCAAAGCATTTGACACAGTCTCTGTTCCCAAACTTATCTCCAAATTGGAACTTCTAGGGGTACGAGGAAACACCCTCGGAATTTTCAAAGACTACCTTCACAACCGGACCCAACGAGTAAAAATTGGAGAGCTCATAAGTGAAGAAGTATCAACCACTTACGGTGTGCCTCAGGGAAGCATTTTAGGCCCCACCCTTTTCCTAATATACGTCAATGAGCTGTGCAGAATGACCATCCCCAACTCTAAGATCATTGCGTATGCAGACGACACCGCAGTTATAGTTTACGGGCCAACTTGGGATAGCGTTAAGCGCTACGCAGAAGCAGCAATAACAAGTATCATGAAATGGCTCAACCTAAACCTACTTACCCTAAACTGTGATAAAACATCGTACATTCCATTCGCTATCCGGCATAACAACTTACCCGACAAATCTTTCTCTATAAAAGCGCACACTTGTTCCAAACAATCACCACATTGCTTATGTCCGATACTTACAAGAACTGATGTTGTGAAATATCTGGGTGTCCAAATAGACGGAGGATTACGATGGGACAAACAGGTTGACGCCATTACCACTAGATCTACGAAACTTTTGCATATTTTCAAGTCCCTTAGAGACTCTGCTGCGCCTGAAACCCTGAAGATGGTGTACTATGCTTTATGTCAATCCGTCATTGGATATTGCATCACAGTATGGGGTGGTACAAATAAAACTAGTCTCCTGAGGATGGAAAGAGCGCAGAGAGCCGTTCTGAAGGTGATGTCTCGCAGACCTTATCGCTATCCCACTAAGCAACTATACGCAGATTCCAAAGTACTTACAGTGCGCCAGCTTTTTGTACTGCAGTCTACTGTTAGAAAACATGCTAGCGTTCCCCCAACAGACCCTAAAAAAAGGAAGAAACTACCCTTAAGTACCCCTCACAAAACCGCCTTCGCCCAACACCAATACTACACATTAAGTACATACATCTACAAACAAATTCACAAAATCCTAAACATTGTCGATCTAAATAAATATGAAATTAAATCAAGGATAACGGAATGGCTACTGGAACAGGACTATCTTCAAACTGAATCCTTGCTTAAGTATGTCGTCTAACTACCTACATATATCCAATCACACACACACACACGCACACACACACTCACACACTCACACACACACGCTAACACACTCACACCACTTGAATTAAATTGCTTTTTTATCCTCAATCGCCCAGTTAGATCGACACAGTCTACTAGTATACTTATAGCATCACATTTTAGGCTGAATCACTGTCTCTCAAGATACAGGTCTATACCTAGTTTGGGAGGCAGGGTTTTTGCGTATTATATACAGATTTCAGTTCTTATATTGTATTGCATTGTGTTCCTACCAAAGCTCATTTAAATTGTCTTATTATATAAAACTTGTTAAATCTGTTTTCTTGTGAAATAAAGTTATATTATTATTATTATTATTATTATACTTATGTATATTTTTTAAGTATAATTTTTTATAGACTGGTCCTATTTTTGCTCTCAATATTAATAGGTTTCGTTTTAGGAAACAAAAATATAGAATAGAATTGAATACTTATTGTACACCAAAAAAGAAATTACAAATATAAAAAAAAATATAATAAAAAAGTATATATATGTTATTTTATAGTTTCATAATCATCATCATCATCAGCCTTTTTAATGTTCCCACTGCTGGGACACAGGCCTCCTCTCTGTGAGAGGGAATGGGCCGTAATCCACCACGCGGGCCAGTGCGTGTTAGTGGATGTCACATATCTTCGAATTTTTTAACAGTTCGTTCTAGGACATGTCGGTCGGTTTAAATTTATAGTTTAACTATCAAAGGTGAAAAAGTGGGCAGTTGGTCATTATGAAATATTATGTCACAACCATTCACAAAACAGTAGTCATTGGTGAAAATGTAATTACAAGTAGATTCTAATGAATATTGATAACTGTAACTTTTTTATGAACATGTTTTTAATAATTGTATTTTTACAAAGGTTCATGTTATATTGTAATGAAAGGTATTTTGAGAAATTTATACACAACACTGAAAAAACATCTAAACCTTTTAATTTTAAGGCCAGAATATGAATCCTGAACCACCTTTTGGTCAATTTTGTTTGAAAAATATTCTTTGATTTACATATGCTATTTTAGTTATGTAGAAATTCTAGCCATGAATCTTTTTGTGTAAAAATATTTTTAAACATCCTGCAAGTCGTTTTGGAGGAGTATCCAAAAGTGGCGAAAGAATATCGTGTTGTTCATTATTTTTTAAAGCAAAACTATTTGTTATACGAAAAAACCATGTTTCACAAATAATGTATATGAATCAATAATACATATTTTTAACCTAGCCGTTACCTAAAGTATGCTTTAGAAAGTAATCGTTTTACAGCACTGAAGCGGTAGAAGACCCTTAAAACCGGCAAAGAAAACTTAGAAAGGGTAAAGTCACCCATGAATATGAAATGTCGTATGTTCAAGATGTTATTTTATCTTGGTACGTGCATCTGACACGCAAACTGATAAAATAATAACATTTAGAACCGATTAGAATGTCTGTTGAGTAATGGAGATGCTAGTATGATCCGATTTAACAAAACAATCGATAGAGGAATTGTTCAAAATATATTTAACTCACACACGGTGTCTAATCTCTTTTTTACCCGACTGCGCGACGCAAAGGAGGGTAATGTGTTTATTAGTCTATGTTTGTTCCTATGTGACTGGCGATCTAGAGACCAAACGCAATTTTGATGATTCTTACGACAATCGATTCGTCTTAACCTTGCGATTGTTACTGGCTACGTAAAATAAAAATAGGATTTTGGGCGCGCTATTGTGGGAGTCCCAATTTTCTTTTCTTCTCCAAACCCATTGTGTGGGGTTATCAAAATAAAGGGTTTTAAGAGGTGATTAAAAAAAATATGTTACACTTATATGTTTAAAAGTAATTCGAGAAAAAAATGTAAACAATACCTAAAGTTAATTCAAGAAATCAAAAATCTTACTTAAGTGCTTAACTACTTAAGAAGTAAACAAAAAAATATGATTTTGGTCAGTCAGCTCGCGTTATATTTATTATAATAATATTAATATCCTCCGACTGCACAGCGTGATTTTTTTAATTAACTTTTTTTTCAACTCTATATTCGCTGGGAAAAACCATTGCATTTTTATGTACATTCTTATGTGTTTGTAAATTAATTATTAAATAAGTAAATAGAAATTCGTCGACCCATCAATCCCTTATCCTTACCCCAATTTATTGGTGGCAGTCTGTCATCCATTACCATATTAGGTAGGTAAATAGGTTCTCTTAATCAATTAGATCAATGAGCTGTTTCAGTATTCACTTCCTCTCTAGAAATTTCATCATTTTACATTTCCAATAAGATATGTTTAGAATACACGACAAGCAAAAACAAAATCTTTTCAAATGCCACCCCAATATAACTTTTATGGTATTAGAAACTGAAGAAGAACTTCCTCGCCGACTCCAAGATATACTTTCAAATCCAAAAATGTTTCAATCACTTTTTAATTACATAATAAATTCCGTCGAAAAGAATTAAATAAAACTCCATGGTAAAAATCTACATCCAACACCATGATTCAAAAAATTCAAACAAAACAAAACTAAACGAAGTAAACAACACAAGAAGCAAGTGTCAAAGTGAAGTTGAATTACAGAACTTAAAACCCAGTTGAAGTGTATGTATATAAAATTGACATTTAATTGATGACGCGGCCAAACGGACTAAAATCCAGGCCGGTAAATACTTAAAAAATATATAATATATATATATGGTAGACGCACCGCATCTGCCAAAATACCCCCTTAGACACTAGAGACTCAATGAACATCGACAGGATTACCGACACCTTGATTTACTTAAGCGCGTTGATCAAATTCCAGAGGTCTAACGATATCATTTGTGTAATCCTAAGGACAACAATTTGTTTTTATAAATAATCAAATACCCCGCTCTTAAAACCTATTCAATTTAAGCTGAAGCCCAATTTTAAAACCAGCTTTTTATGCAATGCAATATCGCTTGTTAATACATATCCATTGAGCACAAACATGATGGTGCTATATTGTCTGGTTGACGATCTGCTATGGCCGGAAGGTGGCCATAGCAGATCGCCATAGCGATCCATCATGAGTCCAGCTCCACAGTACAGTTTCCAAAGATACATGAGTACGCAAACTTTAAGCCAAATCGCATCAATAGTTGCCGGACAGTCGGACACATACGAAAGCAAGGCAAAGCTTGTAAAAACATTCAAATTCAAGTCACAATTCTGTGCTAAAAGGTGTTTTTGACAGTTTGCGATTACCTATACGATGTGAATGCTAACGGTCCCTAAAAATACAGGGATTTGTTACTGGTTTCTAATTTGTGCTAAAATTATTCGATTCTCTAAGATTATTTTCGATGATGGGTGGGGCTGAAAACATCGCAAAAGTTTAAGCATTTACCTATATGACCTTTACATACAGTCAAGCTTTCTTACAAAAAACCTGCTTCTTAAGCTACTGAAATATTAATTTTGTAAAGCTGCCGAATTCCGGCAACTAAAGTAACTGAGCATATGAACATAATAATAAACGTACACACACGTTATATACGTATTTACTTTTAAACAAATTATTCTTATTCTTAAAAACAGAATACTCTGTTTTATTTAACTTCCTACCGACTCAATGCTGCGAAGAATGGTTTCTTTTTTCTTGTTATGCGTCCATACTACCTGCCCAACCCTCTCCGATGCATCACTCCGTACATAAGGAAATTCGTTGCATGACTTGCATTCACACGCCATGACGCGGACGCCATCTTGGAAACGCAGCTAATTTATATAATAGTTACAGACATCATTAAAAATTAAATTTGAGTTGAAAAGGGTTAACAAATTATCACATTTAAAAAAAATACCTTCTTTAACGCGTAAAAAATATATTAGATTTCCTGAGCCTGGTACAACACTAGGCTCGTATTAAATAATTCGAAAATAAAGATGTTTTCTTCTATCCGAAAATAAACTTTTATTGAATTTAATTATTTATATCCTACCGCTGAGTGTACCCTACCGCTAACTTTGTTTCTTGTGATTTATCAGTATAAGTTTGAATCTAAAAGTAAAATAAATTACATGGAAGTATATAAGACTTAATTTATACATCACTACGAGTATTTATAGGTGAGACGCCTATGTCTAGGAGTGGACGTCCTTCGGTTGAAATAATGCTTTTTAAGCTAGCTTTTGTACATACGTTAGCTCATTGTATTTGTTAGTGCAATAAATAGGATGTACATTCTTATATAAGGAATATTTATTTGTAAACCAGCTCCTGGATCCTTGTTTATTATATTTATGCCTGGATCGCTTAGGTCTCTAATGCCTTCTTTTCATCCATTCTTATCTATTATTGTATACACAAGCACGATCAAGGAATCACTAGAAAACATTTGAAAACCCAGACAAATTTTTAATTCATGCTACCTAATTTACCTAGTAGTAGACACGCTTCGATCAACAATCAATTGAACACGTAATTATGACATGATATCTGCCGAAAACACGATTCCAATAGTAAAACGCCCATAACTTTTGAACGGTTAAACCAATTCTCATCAAACTTAGCTAAAAAAACTCACGATAAAGTCACCTTTCATCCAACAAAAGAAAAACTAAATCAAAATCAGTTCATCCGTTTAGAAGCTATGATGCAGATACACAAACACACAAGTCCACACGTGAAAAATATAAATTTATAATCTTTTTTTTACTTGTGAAGGGTTTGCTCTTGACTCTAGTCTAGGTCATAGGTGACAGATTCGGGTTGAATGCGTTCGGAAACACAGACGCAGGTAGTGAGTTACATTCATTCGCTGTGCGCATGTTGTTTGCATGGATGTTTGGAAGCGCTTGGTGCGAATTGGTGGAATGGCAACAAGATAAGGATGGTAACTTGCAGTGCGTCTAGATGTCCGATGGTAGAAGGGGCTGGTGGGATGAGATCGTGGAGTTCTTGAGCACACTCACCGAAGTACATTCTGTAGAAGACCGACAAGCAGGCAACCTTGCGGCGATGAGCCAAGCTGTGAAGCTTGGCATCCACCAGTTTAACGTCGCCGATGAGCCTCGCCCTCTTTTCCCCCCCTTCCCGTCTTTTTTCCGTCGCGGTCTATCCGTGTCGGGGTGCCCTAAGTTCCCGAGTTTGCTTCGCTCGCTCTTGGACTAATTCGTTAATAACACGAATACAGCCGAACGCCCGCGCATTTTCTGTCGCTCACTTAGTATTCTAATATCTGAAATGGATTAATCACAACCCACTTTTTATAAGATCGTTCTGGCTTTTATTATTAATCAATATTCGTCGTTAGTTTAGTTAATTTTTTGTTTACTCAAATTCATACCGCAATTTATTAAAACAGTATCTCATCATCAGTAAAGTGAAAGACCCATCCGTAAAAATATTTTTTCCAATATCTACATTATTGTAATTGTTGTTTTTTAATCTTACTATTTCAGTATATTTTAATATTTTGATGTTTAATTGTTGTTAGGGCTAATTTCTTGGTTTAGTTATTATGATCATGCTTAATGGAAACTATTTTAGATTAATTGCACTTTTTTTACAACAGTCGATATGCTAGGTATGACAATCTTTCCGGAAGGTGGTTTTACTGTATCATGTTTGAGCAACATTCAATTTATGTAATCTTATTGTAACTACAAATTATAATGTTTGTGTATTTATTATTCAAAAGATTTATCGCATAATTGTATACTTTTTGTTGAGCTTTGTAATTTATCCTAATTTATCGTTGTTAATTTATTTTAGGAAATATTTTAACACTGTCTTGATTATAATGAATTTGCGTATCTTCATATTTAATTTTATGAGTGTTGGTTTGCTTGTAATTGGCGACGGACCATAGTGAATACATATTAATTGGACAAAATTTGAGTCAAATCGACCTGAAAACAAAAGTAATAAATAAACATATTATTGCTGTATGTATATGCGTGCGCTTGACTAGTGTCTCGCATCTTCGCCTCACCTAACCAACAGTGCAAGGGGGGAACCAATGATTTTTAATTACCCTTTACGTCCTCTGTGACTTTCCTCAAATACTAAAACATTCTTAATAAACCAGTTAAACAAGTATTGCATTTTGATTTTACACTTCTGTCTTTTATTTTTTTGGCTTATTGATGCTTAATAAAATTTATTAAAAGTGTTTTATGGTTTATAACACGTCAACATGTTTTTTATTTAGTGGCTATTTGGCATTTATGCCGATGACTGCTGCGTATTCAGTTATTCAAATGGCTGAAAAATGAAATTAATTAAGCAATATAATGGACAGAATAAACACTTAGCGGATTTTAAAATTATGGCCAGTGCAGTTTGGTGGTCAAATTTCGAATACAATTTAAGAATATTCAAAGAGGTAACTGCATTAAAATCTCCGTTTTAACTGTTATTTATCTACTCATCTATGTATATGACTGTTTTATTCGCGATTTTGAATGTTTCATTATATAACTTACGTTTACGTTAATAAGTTGACGACGGTAAAACTAATCCGATTTATAAGGTGTTTCTAGTTTTTATTTCAGTTGTAAGCAATTCTAAGTATATAAAAAACATTAGGTAAGAATTATATTATGGTCAGGTGCAATTTGCTCGCATTTACGAATGCTGTTGCATAAAAAATAAAACGATTGTTGCTAATTTTTGTTAGTAATTCTAATGTTAGCTACAATTCTCTATGAAGCTTTAATTATAAACAATACCATCATAAGCTACTTAGTGAAGCCATCAAACAACAATGTTTACATCATAGGCGGGCTTTTTAATAGTTAACTTTTATGGTCAATGGCTGTCTTAAACTGTGATAAAAATAAATAATGGCTAGAATTGTTACAGTTTTTACTATTATACTGCATTGTGTTTAGAATTACGCGGCGCAGGTGTCAGGTGCATTTTGGGCCTTGACAATGAGAAGATTATGTTCCTCAGTACACTAATCCTCAGAGGTACTGGCCAACATGTGCAAAAGAGTTAGGACTACATAAATAAAACTTTAACTCCTATTAATCATTAGGTAGGGAACATCTTAATATAATGCTGAAGGATTAAGAAATTATTTAGCACAATACTTAATTTGACGAACCACAAGACGATATTTAAAGTTAGGATATCAATAGGGATTATGCATGTAATTTTTTAAACAAATAGATACCTATTAAAGATTTTTTTTAAATATCTTGATCAGAGAATTAAAAAGAGAAGTCCGACGTGCCAGCTGACGTCAGATAGCATGACGCCCAAATTGCTACAGAAAACAGCGTTTTCGTACAGAGGAATGGATGATATTTCTTTAAATTGTTATATCTCTTCAGTTTTTGATAAAATTCTGATTCTGTTTTCACTATTAGCATTCTATTTTAGTATTTTTATTGGTAAACTGGTCAAATAATAAAAAAGAATCATTACATTGTCAGCTACAAAATTAGGCTTAATCCCGACAGACAAAAAAAATCTTGATACTTGTGAGACAAAATATTGAGAAATGGAAGGTAAAAACTCTAGGAATGGCTAAGTTAGGCGTTACCTTCTTTGTGAAAGGGGGATTAGGGGTTGAATTCTAATTTTTGAGAAGCTTAAGGGCCTACATACGCTTTAGTGCCGTAAAACGCTAACTTTCTAAAGCATACTCCTTAGTAACGGCTAGGTTTGAAAAAAAAATTGTATTATTGTTTCATGTACATTATTTTTGAAACGTGTTTTTTTCGTGTAACAAATAGTATTGCTTTAAAAAAAATAATTAGCAACACGATATTTTTCGCAACTTTTGAATACTCCTCCAAAACGACTTGGATGTTTAAAAATATTTTTACACAGAAAAATTGATGGCTGGAATTTCTTCATAACTGACATAGCATATTTTACATATCCATATTTTTCAAATAATATTTTACAAACAAAACTGTTCAAAAGGAGGTTCAATATTGATATTTTGGCTCCGAGCGGGCGCACGGCCAGTACTGCATTTACATTGGGGCGTATATTATATATCGCCTTAAGAGGCAATGCGGGCAGAGAGCTCCGACTGAATTGCCTTAGTAAAAAGTCATAATTCGAGGTATCGCTCTCGCCTATTTCCTCCTCCAGTATTGGACCAACTTAAAAGATATTCCATAAATTGAATAAAAGAGATATATGTTGTGTTTCTATATTTTCTTTTTTCTTTTATAGTTGTCAAATTTGTACAATAGGCCTCTGTTGACAGCGCAATTTAGATAATTTTTTGAGGGTGTTAGTGCTTCTAAAGATAATGTATCATCAAAAATAAAACATACAGGCGCACGGTTGGCGCAGTGGTTGAGCGATTGACTGCTGCGCTGCGCGTCGCGGGTTCGATTCCCGCACGGAACAAATATTTGTATGACCTACAGATAGTTGTTCCGGCTCTGGGTGTTGTGAAGTGAGCTTATATGTTTGTAAATGCATCCACGATACAGGAAGAAATTCAAAGTGGGGGGAAAATTTTAAAAAAAAAATTGTGTCAGACGTCCGACTGAATTTCCTAAGTAATAATTCGAGATTTGGCTCTCGCCTATTTCCTCCTCCAGTATTGGACCAATTTAAAAGATATTCCATAAATTGAATAAAAAAGATATACGTTGTGCTTCTATATTTTTCTTTTTTCATTTATAGTTGTCAAATTTGTACACTAGGCCTCTGTTGACGCGTAATTTTGAGCATAATTTGAGGGTTCTAGTGCTTCTAAAGATAATGTATCATCAAAAATGAAAACATAGGGGCAGACATCCGACTGAATTTCCTAAGTAAAAAGTCATAATTCGAGATTTGGCTATCGCCTATATTTGAACAAATTAAAAGATATTCCATAAATTGAATAAAATTATATATATTGTGCTTCTATATTTTTCTTTTTTCATTATTTTATAGTTGTCAAAATTGTACATTAGGCATCTATTGACGCGTAATTTTGAGCATATTTTGAGGGTTCTAGTGCTTTTAAAGATAATGTCATAGGGGCCCAGTAGATATCCTTCTTTTGTAGGTTATGGAATATCTTTTAAATTGGTCTAAACCTCGAGTTATGACTTTTTACTTAGAATATTCAGTCGTACGTCTTTTTTTTTTTGTTTTTTTGGGTGGGAAGTCATCCAATGACTTCTTCCGCTCTGGGTGAAGCGGAAGGGCGTGTCAGACTTTTACTGACTAAAACCCACCCGTGTTCCTTTAGTTGCTTGTGCCAGGGCCGCGGTAACTCTTTTTCAAATTTATCCGCGACCCAGACAGGCATCGGCCCTAGCGGACCCCGTCAGTTGTGCTGACATCTCTTTGAGGCGCGCGTGGAAGACTACGCGCCGTCGACTCGGGCCTGGTCCTTATCAGACGGCGAGCTACCCATTACTCGCCGTCCGCAAGCCCGCGCCTACGGTGGCCGGGAATCGGCTTGCGATTCCCGACGCCCAGGGCGTCTCCTGCGGTGGCTAGGGGCGTGAGGGCGTCTCCGTTGCGTCTCCCTCACACGTTCTGCCTCCTCCTTTGCGAGCATTACTGCTTCGCAGAAGGAGGTGACAGCTTCCCATGCCCTCTCGCTCCGTACCATAGCCTGAACCAGGGCCGGACGCGAGAGATCGCCACCGCTGATTCAGTCGTATGTCTGCGACCGCATTTCCTCTGAAGTATTTAGCAGATGAAATAAGTACTACTAATTGTAAGAATTTTACTTTACAACAGTTTTTACTGCTGCAAAGCTACTTTAGAGAAAACTAGCTTCGGCCGCGGCTTCGCCCGTGTTAAGTGTTTGATTATAGGTACCGAGTTTATCCGGGTAAAAAGTCCTATAAGTTAATCCAGGTTATAAACTAGCTGAAAGCAAAATTTCATCCATAAACATTCAGCTGTTTTTTCTTGATTGAAACACAAACACACAATCTTTCACATTTATAATATTAGTAGAATATTATGTGTACTATAAAATGTCCTAGAGATGAACAGTACACACAATTACTTACATAGGTATACACCTAAATACCAGCTCCTGCTAGCGGCTTCGCCCGCGTGAAAAGTGTTTTACCATCCCAAGGGAACATTATACCGAAAAAAACCTATGTGCTATTCCAGACTATAATCTATCACTGTGCCAAATTTCATCCAGATCCGTTCAGCCATTCTGGCGTGATTGAGTAACAAACATACATCCATCCATACAAACTTTCGCATTTCTAATTAGTAATCCTTACCGTACCTACCTACTTAAACTAAACATTAAGACACAAACTCTTGCTTTGAGTTACCCTGACCTAAACAAAATTTTTAAGATCAATCATCACTACCACCTACAGTATTTTCGCTCTGCAAAGGAATCAAAATATTGGATGTGGATGGATGGAGAGGGAGGGGACGGCCGTCTTCGGCCTGGAATGCAAAGATGGATGGAATGTATGAGGAGGGATATGAAAGAAAAGGGAGTCAGTGATTGCGTGACGGGGGACAGCACGGTGTGGAAGAAGAAAACGCGTTGCACCAACCCCAAGTAACATGATATAAGGCCAGAAAGGATTTTTTTTTTATTGATCGTAGGCTTGCGCTTGACCACTATCTCACTTGATGGTAAGTGATGATGTGGTCGACGATGAAGCACGCTTGCCTAGAAGGAACGATGAGAGGAATCAAAATACTAAACAAAATCATGATTTCGGTAATCATTAATAACATAGGCAATGCATCATTGGTACTTATGCGAGTGGCACAGAGTGGAAATCAATAATTTCCTTTTTGTCCTTATCGTTATCAGTGAATTCAATGTATTGGTTATGTATTCACTACAATCAAGCGATGGGACTTTTTCCAGGTTACACTATCCTACTAATATTATTTATTTTATACTTCATGCACACACAAGTACAGAGGCGGACTTGATGCCTTAGGCATATTCTACCAGTTGACCTTTGGGTGATGGAGAGATAAACAGTGTTAGGTGCAATAATGAAAGTTATGTGGATTATTTAAATATACATATAAACTATAAATACAATATAATCATATCTTAAGAATTCAAAATAATAAACTAAATACATAAATATACTTAAACATTAGTAGTATAGATAAATAATTGAAAAACATTAGCGCTGTTACGATACTACTGCCAACTTCACCTACACCTAAATGTGAATGTTTGTGAGGATGGATGGATGTTTGTTTTCTACTCTTTCACGCCGAAACTGCTGAACGGATTTAGATGAAACTTGATGGTAATAAAGGTAACACACATCAAAATAACAAGTAGGCTGTAATTTATACAAATATTGTTCAATTTGGCCAAAATTAGTGCTAATTCAAAGCGGGCGACATCTAGCGCTGTATTAAGATTAAATTATATTTTGATTGCCTCATAAATTTATACAAGTAAAACAAATAATCTGTTTTAAAACAATAATAAAATTAGGCAGTATGTTGATATAGATCGGCGCCTGCCTATTTGAGCGAATAACAAAAATGAACCCTCATTTAATCTATTCTATTCATAGTCCACAAACATCAAAACACCCGTAATTACCGAAACAATAGGAAAGCCATTGTGTCTCGCGTGAATCCACGTCTTAAACACACGAAAGGTAAGGCACTGTTATAAGCGTTTAAAAAGACATGACAAGCTATGCCGAAGACCATTAGGATGCTAAACCTGTTGACACCTAAGAAATAACAAAACCCTATTTACAAGTCTTACGAATAAAATAAAACTTGTCGTACAATTTAATTTGGCAAAGGAATTGTTAATATAAAACCAAAATTCATTATTGCACTAATTGGAGGGTATTTACAAAAACTAACCTGTTTTCTTTTGGTAGAATGAAGGCGTGTCCACCGTGGTACAACATAAATAATAGTACAAGACCGTGGGTACCTATCTAATAAATAACAAAGTAGTTCATGAGTGTTGGTTTTCTGTGTAGCAGATAGATAATTGAAAAAGATAAAAACCTGGATTAGGCTGTGTCTGGTAGTTGGGTTTCTTCATCCATTCGTAAGGAGAACGTGGCGGCGCAGGCGGCTGCGCGGTCCGCGAGCCCGGGGATCCCTCGCTGGGGCTGGCCAGGTCGCCGCGCGCCGGCGAGGGCAGGTCCGCGATCTCACGCTCCCCCGGCTCCCGCTTCGGGAAGTGATGCGGATCCGGCGCCCACTCGCCTCCAGCCGGCGCACCGTTCCACGCACACCACTGCTGCTCCTCAAAGTTTTGGGGCTGCCAGCCGTACCAGCCGCTGCTGTATTGCCCGCCCTTGCCTTGGTACATGGCGAGCGGATTAACGTAATTCACCATGCTTCGATCACCGTCCGAGCATCGCACATACACTCGCTGTCACAACACCACGGCTTTGTTCACAGGTGCCGGCACGAGATTAAGATACACCACACGCGACGGAACGGACGCGACTGAGCGCTATGAAGGAAGCGAGCGAAGCCGGCAGTGTAGAAAACAGGAGGGACGGCGGTGGAGTCGGAGGGCGGTGTCTGCAGCGGCCAATGAGCAGCGGCGGCGGCGCGCTGCCCGGCCCGCCCCGGCGGCCCGCCGGCGCCCGCCGGCCGCACTCCGCCGCACTCTGCAGCACTCGCGTTTCATTTGCCTAATTACTACAAAAATAATGAACACTGCCATAATGAAGTGCGCCTCTTGTGAGAAATTTCTTAGGGCATACCAACCATTTTTTTTTTGTTTCCAATATACAGTTTTATAAACGACTAGTCACCTAATCTATCTCTGCCATGGTAGGTATAAATAAGTTATAAGTACCCAAAAATACGTCGTCTTGTTTTGTGGTAAGTTAACAATCCAAATTTATTTGGTAATATCTGAATTGAAATTAATTTAATTATCATTAACGCCAATCTATGCAAGAGGTTACGGTATGCGTATACATCTACCTAAATGATCATCAATATCTTTAAAACCTTTAAATGTGAATGACATTCAAATTCAATCAATCAATATCAAAGGTACGAACGTAGGTAAACAGGTTAAAAATACAATTTAGAGTTCAGAAGTTAGTATCTGCATGAACGAAGACATGACAGACATGATATGTGTTGTCTAGGTACCTACGAGTATGTATTATGCTGTGTGTAGTTTATTCTAAAATGTTGTATAGAAAATTAAAATCAAATGAAACTTTTATTGGAACATTAAATAAGTTTACACAATGTTTAGTGTTCATTACCAGCTACATTAGCTTAAAACTGAGTTGTAGCCACTAAGGGGCCGACAACGGCTTTCCAACATTTATAATAAAAAAATACTATTATAATTAGACTTAACATTAAGTTACAGAGAGTTGGGAAACTAATTGATCCACCTTATATAATTTAATACAAATAACTATTAATAAATTATTGATTTGAAATTCTACAATATCCGGTTTATATAAGAAAGTATTTATCAAAAAATAGGCACCTATGCAACTTATATTAGACACTAACAACATGAGTTTTTTTTTTACACCTCCTTATGCATTTAAATTTAATACCACACGCAATTTTTTGTAAAGGTAATAAAATCTTTGTTCGTAAACCTACCTATTAAACGTACGTCACCTCCCTATAAAATCTAAAAAAAATGTTTAAAAGAATAAAAAGGCAAACCCCGACGGCGGCGGCATCTTCAAAGGAAAATAAACAATAACTAGTTATTGTAAATTGTATTGTCTTCCTATCTCCTTCAATGGATTTTAGTACCAAGTAATGAGCTCCGCATTGTTCATACCTATTGTACTTACTCAGAATCTAGCAGGTAGGTCCACGATACCGTATGTTTGCATTGGTACCTACTGGGAATCCCGAAATAGGCAAATACCTATTTATTTTGATGCTAATTCTGTACAGAAGTCATGACAAAAAAACACTGATATATAAATTTTAATAATATGTTTAAGCCTGTTAAATTCTTCAATTCATTGTGACATCTTAAAATGAGACTAGGTCCAGAATAATTAGTTAACTTCGTATTTTAAAAATAACATTAAGTATAGAAATTAAACTTTTAAGACAAAAAAAAAACACATATTTCGGAATATTTATTTTTTGCCGGGCGACCTGCCCGGCAAAAAAATAAATATTCCGAACTATCAATACAAAATTTCGTGTCGTAGCCGCGTAGCAGTGTCGTAGTCGCGTAGCAATAGATTTGAATTTCGTAGCAATTCATTTAAGGTCCGCAAAATAATTATTTGTCGATTGACTTAAAAAACAATATAAAACATTTGAATTATAAAGTAAGACCAACATAAGGTTTATATGGCTCCTATAGTAGGTCATCTAGAACCTAAAGATTTTGATAGTTATTTCATTTGGTAGATAATAATTTAATTATTTAAAAATCAATATTCATCTGTTGGTCATTTGTACATTTTCAATCGATGCTGAAGATGGCTCGTGCCGTGCTCGTGCACGAACACCAAGGTTAAGCAACGCTTGCCAAGGTCGGTCCGTGGATAGGATTTCGTTTCTTTTTAAAAAAAAAGGTACCCTACACTAGGAGTTTTGTTCCTGTACTGTGGGTACAAAAGACACCCAGATCCGGAACAACCATCTGTAGGCCATCATCATATCAGCCGAAAGACGTCCACTGCTGGAATTAGGCCTCTCCCAAGCGTCGCCACATTGACAGGTCCCGTGATCTCGCATGCAGCGAATCCCCGCAACCTTCACCAGGTAGGTAATCGGTCCACCTAGTGGGAGGCCTTCCAACGCAACGTATACCTGCGCGGTCGCCACTCCAGAACTTTTCTGCCCCATCGGCCATCCGTTCTGCGAGCAAAGTGCCCTACCCACTGCCACTTAAGTTTGGCAATTCTTCGGGCTATGTCGGTAACACTGGTTCTCTTGTGGATCTCTACATATCTGATTAGATCATGCAAGGAAACTTCGAGCATAGCCCTCTCTATTGCCCTTTGGGTGACAGCAAGCTTTCTGATGCCAAAGGTCATCACTGGCAACACACTGTAAGCCAACATCATCGTCATCAGCCATTTTAATGTTCCCACTGCTGGGCAACAGGCCCCCTCTCTGTGAGAGGGAATGAGCCGTAATCCACCAAGCGGGCCCAGTGCGGGTTGGTATACGCCATACAAAATAAATATTTGTTCCTTGCGGGAATCGAAACCGCGATACGCAGCGCAGCAGCCGATCTCTCGACCACTACACCAAAAAAAAATACCTGCCATACCTACAATTATGTGGCTTTAGGCGCACTTGGTTAACTTTTCATTGGGGCCAGGTACTAATGTAATGTTATTAGGTAGGTATTTCATCCTCGTCAAGTCTTTAGAACAAAATTTGTTTTTTTACCCTCTTGACCGAATTTTAACCATAGTGTCCGATTTCAACGGAGATTAAGCCCAGTAGTCAGAAGACACGAGTAGGTATTCAAATGCTTAAGTGTACGCAAGTACAGGTGCACTCCTTGTTCCTTTAAGACTTGCGCACATAGACAGTGCAGCGTGGCACGGCGAGAAAAGGGTGGCACGGCATGCACATCGCGGTAAGGCACACATGCCGAACCATTCTTTGGCATCCAGTGCTAAGTTAATTGAAATAAGGTCGAAAATCATTAGTCTACGCCACGTCATGACATGCCGTGTCGTCTGTGAGCACAGGGCTTTACTCTCATTGTCTTATTCGACGGCAATCGTCGCAAGGCCAACGGCTTTACGTTCTTTCCGAGACGTGGGGGTTTAACACTAGCGTCTCCCAAACTCCGGGCTGTTACTGAGGAATTTCTAACAGAAATACATAATATCACATTGCACGACCTGGGAATCGAACCCAGTATCCCACGTTCAGCGGTCGCGCTTGCGAACGCGAGGCCAATGGGGTGGAAAAAACTTCAGATAGTTTCGTTATAATTGAATGGAATTATAGCTGAGAAGTCACGTAGTCAGTCAGTCTGTCGAGGACCCAGTGTCCTGCTTCAGACTACACAATAAAAAAACAGTATGTTACTGTCCCACCCCACTGAAGGTAGGGTTGCCAGGCATCGCCGACAAGCCGCCTGACGCGGTTGGGATAGCGGCTGACCGTCATGGCGGCCGCCATGGCAAGGCAAAGGGCAAACTGTATGAACAATCGACCAATCTGAGTCGATTTTTCATACTCTTAGCCCTTTGCCTTGCCGAATTCATTACACAATAATGCTGCTGTTCTCATCTCTGGTACGGATTTGCCAACTACCAGCTTGATGCACTAGAGTCGATCGAGAAACGGGCCAAGAGGCTCATGGGCAATGGTCTGGCACTGGTTGAGTCAAAGCCTTGAACATCGTCGCCGAGTAGCCAGCTTGTCGGTTTTTTATCGGTTTCATTTCGGGGAAATTTGTTCCGTTCCAATACCAACAACTAGTACGTAGACTAACTAATGAGAAGTGGTCGAGCCAAAAAAAAAAAATTATACCTATACATATATATTTTTTTATTTTTTTTAGGCTACATAAAAAATTCTTTACAAAATCCATTGCGCTTGTCTTTCCATCTTGTACAATCCGACTTAACTGATAATCCGACACATGGTAAGTATACGGAGTATATTATTATACCATGATCCGACAGTGTCCGTATTTAGCTTGTTACATATCAGTAATCTGTGGTCCGCATTGCGGTGCGGCCTTGCTAGACGCGCGCATGAGTTTTTTTTTTCTGCAAAATACAAACATATAACTATTCAATTTATTTCTCGTCAATTCAAACTGTCAAAAAAAACTGTTTTAATTCAGCCAGATCATGTAGCCTGGTTAGGCCTGCTTAAATTGGAACCAAAAAAAACAGAATATTTTCTAAATACTATGTCTACATTATTTTTATTCGCCGACACTACCGCTGTCACTAGCATTTATATTTTTGCAGTATTAAAACGATTCATGTCGTTTATTTCCTTAACTAATTAGTATATTAAACCTCTTTGAAAACAAAACAAATTTGAAATAAAATTAAATAAAAAAGGTCGCATACGATTTCAGCCTTCTTCGTTTCTCTAAAATCACAGAACATGGAATGCACAGAGTACTACATGAAATGATCGTACCCACTGCGCTGCAGTGTCTCGAGATGACAGAACTAATAAAATTCTCCGTATCGTGAATCTTTGACATTCGTTACGGGTCGTCAGAAGCCCGAAAGTCTACAGCCCAACGACGCTTTGCTACAGCCAGTTTAGCGAAGGGGTACCTACTGCGTTTTCTCCCTTGTTTGTCAGATTAGGCAGCCACTAGGTACTTATAAAATCTTGTAACCTGAGCAACTGTCCTGTGTGTGTTGTTTCCAAGGCCGAGCCGACCCCTGACAGCGCCAGCGTGCGAAACATATGAAACGCCTCTTTTTTACCCGACTGCCGAAGGAGGGTAATGTGTTTATCAGTCTATGTAGGTATGTATGAATGTTTGTTCACGCGTGACTCGCACACCTATGTTTGCAATATTTGTAAGAATGTGAGAACCATGTTCCTATTTATCAAGTAAAGGAATTTACCTGTTAGTGCTCGTAATACTTTATACCTATACTAGCACTTCGCCCGCGACTTCGTTCGCGTGATCCATGTTTTATCCTATAGATGACTTTTTAATTTTACCCCCTTAAAGGTTGAATTTCCAAAAATCCCTTCTTAGTGCTCCCCTACATTATAAAAAGAAGCCCTGTACTAAATCTTTAACACTCCCTAAATCATCTTTCAGGAGTAGTTTTGAAACACTAATAATGACTATTTACTTAGGTTAGTATTTATGCCAAGTTTCAAATATATAAGCCCAACAAATTTTCACCTTTTCACCTCCTTAGTGGTAGTATTGCCTAAAACCAATAAATACGTGAATTCTTTTTATCAGCCAAAAGCGTAATTCTTTAATTTCACGTGTCACACTTCAAAGCGTAGAAGTTTCACACAAACTTTCAACCGACTTTTTACTCCCTTAGGGGTAGAACATCCGAAATAAAAAATCATTGTTGTTTTACTAACCAAGAGCGTAAAACAACAATTTCTGCTGTTTAACCTTCCAAATCGAAGAAATATCACATAAAGTTTCAACCCCTATTTTATCCCCTTTGGGTTAGAATTTCCAAAACCCAATAAATACATGAATTCTTTTTATCAACCAAGAGCGTAAATTAAAACTTTGAACCCTTTTTTACCCCTTTAGAGTTAAAATTTCCAAAAACCAATAAATGCATAAATTATAAAGGTATTGAAGCAGTCTTGAATATGAAGTATTTTTTTGATAAGGATTAATACCAAGATACAAATAAAGAGCCTTTTCTAGCGACGACATTTCAATTAAAATGAAGGATGAATTTCAAGGACACTTATTGTGGCATAACTATATTAATTAGACATATGCTGTAGCGACACTTTTTGTAGATAAATGATGTGTTCTGCAAAGTCATAGTACATTATTTATTTATTTATTTATTTAATAATTAATGTACACACACAATGTAATGTACACATTATTTTATTCTATCATCAATAGTTTTCGCAGCATACGCGATTTTAAGAATATTTTAGGTAATTTTTTTACCTAAAATATTGGGTTACATTATTGGAGTTTTAGTAAGGATCCCTATTTTTTTTTGAAAATGTAATATAGCCTATGTCACCCGGAGATAGTTTAGCTTCTCAACAGTGAAAGAATTTTTCAAATCGGTTGAGTAGTTTCGGAGCCTATTCAATGCAAACAAACAAACAACCAAACAATCAAATCTTTCCTCTTTATAATATTAGTATAGAAGTATAGTAGTGCTAGGTGCATCGTCCGTACGTATGTGAATTTTTTAATGTATGTACTATAATATTGTAAAACACTTTTTTTTTAAAGAGTAAATATAGCACCATTCAAATTCAAAGTCAAAGTCATTTGACTTTCACTTTGAATGGTGGAGCCACACCGTATTCAGGGCCCTGAACACCGAGTAGTGTAATAAACGCTTTTATTACTACACTGTCAAAATGCGAAAGTCTATAACCAGTGTGTGTTACCAGTGATAACCTATGGCTCTGAGACGTGGTCACTCAAAATGGGCCTCATCAGAAAGCTTACAGTCACCCAAAGGGTAATGGAAATGATCGAATCAGAAATGTAGAGATCCGTAAGAGAACCAGGATTACCGACATAGCCCGAAGAATTGGGGCAGAAAAGCTCTGGAGTGGCGACCGCGGGACGGGTAACGTTGCGTTGGAAGGCCTTCCATCAGGTGGACCGATGACCGGAAGGTTGCGGGGATCCACTGGATTTTGGACGCACGGGACCGGTCAATGTGGCGACGCTTGGGGAAGGCCAATGCTAAGCAGTGGAGTCTTTCGGCTGATATGATGATGATGATGTTGAATGATGCAGTTGGCATTAGCCAACTTTATTTCGTTAGCCACAAGAACCGTTATTTATTCTGCATAACATGTCTCTAATGTCGCAAACGCGACTGAAGTATAACAAAAATAATGATGAATTGTTAAATATTATCAGTCATTTTCATCGTTTCTCAGATAATGTTGTATTCAAATTAGACAGTATATTCTTGAAATCGCCTTTATAGTGCTTATACACATACATGCACGTACGCCTTCAAGTGCATCCTTTGTCATCATGTCGTTGGCTACAATAATAATGGTGGTAGCGGCAACAATAGCAGCAACTTTACAGCCACCACGTAAAAAGCGGAAAAAAATAAACAGAAAATGTATTTAAGAGAAAGCGACCAATTTAGTCACATGAAATTGATAAGAATTTTAGATGAAGAAGATCTTATGGTACCTTGCATTAGGAAGAGAATTTACAGAATTGATCTTCAGTAGAAGTCTAGTCGTAGTTGGTACGCCCAACCGCCCGACAACCCTACAAACGTTCGGATTTGGTACGGAGCAGACCATATCCGATGTGAACACAAGCGGATCGAGACGAACTCAATTAATGTCACGCTCGGATATGGTACGGCCGGACTTACTCCGCCCACAAATCCGTGGTCCGGCCAGACCAAATCCGAACGTGTGTTAGCACTATTAATTACAGCTGGTAACCGAAAGACTACCACAGTGACTGAAAAGTTGTCACTCTGTCGTTTTTATATGTTTGTTGCTTTTTTTCATAGAGATTTTCTTTAAGCAAGAAAGAAAACACCTGACAGTTTTTTTCATAAAAACTACGTTCTGTCACAGTATAAATATGGACGAACAGTACGGAAACTACCTACAAACGCTCGAAACAGCACACTCGTACAAACATGCGCATCGACGAGACCTCTCAGCGGCTCGCACTACTGACAGCACCGCGGATGCTGCTTACCCAGTATATAATAGTAATCTTTGTTAGGCGTCTCGTCGGTGCAAATGTTTGTGTGAGTGTGGTTCTGTCTACAGGTCTTGAGTATACAAAACGTAGACAGTAGTTTGCTCTGTCTACGATACAAAGTCTCTGGGCTGACTCACAGTCACAGAGTATAATTCTATTTAAAATTTTTACATTACTTTGTAGAGATGGGTGTTTTCAGTTTTACGGATATTTAACCGATATACACTTTATATCGATATATATATCGATATCGAAAACGGTTTTTAGATGAGCAAACTAGCAACGAATGCGAACTAAAGCAAACGCAAACTCACAGTTTTACAGTTATAGACAAATGGTAGTGTATTAACAGTTGGTTTTTGTAACTGGTTTATGCTTTTTATGCCATCCTTGTATTTACAGAATAGAACTCAAAATCGGTTGAACGGGCTGTAAAAAGGTGCGGTAAAAGTTTCTAATGTTATTTCAAATGGAGTTACCTCGTATTTGCTGCATTTCTTTTATACAGGGTGTTTGGAAGGGAGCTGTACATACGCCTAGGGTAGAAACTAGGGATAGTCTGCTACCTACCCCCGCCCATTATATTGACCTTGGCCTCAAGGTTTTTTTTTAATTTATTATTATTTTTTATTTGACTTTTTTATGATTTTTTGACTAAAACTACCTGTAGCTCAAAATCTATCCATGGGACCAGTCGGCTAATGGTCTTGTTTTAATCGTTAGAGTCTTAGGGTCCTGCAAAAAATTATTTTACACCAGAAAATTGTGGAGAAGAAAAGTTATGGGGCCTGAAGTACCGTAGTAAGGTAAAGAAATAATTTTAAGGGCAACTTTCTATGGGGTTTAAAAAAAAACTAACAGGGTTGGAGTTCTTCTGATTTATTTAAAACATCCTCAGTCCATGCCCTTTCTAACGATATGCTAAAAGTGTAATTATCACTTTTAGTTTTAAAGTTATTAATTAATTTCTGCAACTAGGGCACTTCAAGCAAAAATTTCAACTAATGAAAATTAAATGTGTTCGATCGTAAAAGGATGGCAAATGAAACAAAAAATTTGGTAATGACTAATGTCATTAAATTACAAATTTTAATTAATTACTAATTTTAATTAATTACAAATTTTGTTCAAATTGATGACCATTGACCTGTAAACATGCTCGGCACCTCTTCCTCATCTCCACGGTCACCGTTCTAAGCAGCAGTTCCTCGCGCATTGTATCGAATGCGGCGTGGATCCTGTTAATTAGAACCTCCCTTGTTGGTACTTCTTCTGCGTACACCAACTCTTTCGCCCTTCCCCAGACGTAGAAGTCGAGTGGGGTAAGGTCAGGCGACCTTGGGGGCCAGGGAATTGGCCCACCCCGACCAATCCAAGAATTAGGAAAGCAGTTGTCCAGAAGCTCCCTCACTGCTAGGCTCCAATGAGCAGGACAGCCGTCGTGCTGGAAGACTATGGGCCGATCTTCGTCAAACACTTCTTCCGCTAAATCAGGCAAATCGTTTTCGAGGAAATCTAAGTAGTTTTGCCCGTTTAGGTTGTCTGGCAAAAAGTGCGGCCCTATCAACCGATTACCGATGACGCCTGCCCATACGTTCACGGAGAACCTTCGTTGAAAACCTCTGTGCCTCTTGACTCTCGGGTTTTGATCTCTGGGTGCCCAGTGATGGAGATTGTGGTAATTTACAATTCCTTCCTTGTCAAACTTGGACTCGTCAGTCCAGAGAATACTCCGTAAAAAATTAATATCTTCCACGTCCGTATGGAGCAAGTGGCGGCAAAACTCCACCCTTCTTGCATAGTCGTTATCCTCTAAGCCTAAAACAATAAAAATATCAACGTTAGCGGTTTCCTTATGAATTAGTAGCTATGTAACATTGATTGCTATAGTCACGGAGGTACAATGTATGTAATCAGTGGAAAAGCCTAAGCAAAATAAGTGGTCATAATATTAAGGACTTAGATTAAATTATGTTATTTGTTTGTGTAAAATAAATAGATAGCACTTACAGCAACGTCATCATCCTCACACAAATCGAATTGAGCTTCAATCGCTTGATCAGCTAGAGTAGGAAAGCTGTTGAAAAATTTTGCAATAAACTGTGACGCCAGACGTTTCTCCTTATCAGATCCCTTGACAGCGGCAAGTATTTCCAAGTATTCCTTTTCGTGCTAAAAAAATGAAGACACAAATATGATAATATAGGGTAAAAAAATAAGTTCTAAGCTGTAATGGTATTTTTTGGGCGGAAAAATGAGGTTACCTTAGAAATGTCTTTTTTGGCGTCGGCTAACACACCATAATTTTGATACAGTTTTTCAATATTATCTGCTGACATATTTGCTTATTTAAGAAACAATCTTGAATATTTTGTACTTAGATGGCTTTCAAATCAACTAAAACTACGATTGCACTCGATTAAAATGAAGAAATCTGTAAATCACACTAGACGAGAACGAGTATACTTCCGCGTACATTAACGACATTAACGACCATAGACAATGTAATAGGGATGGGTTCGATATATCAAAACGTAACTTATAATATACAATACTTTGAACGAGAGGTAGCGCATGTTTCCTATCGTTTGTGAAGTTTGCGTTTTATTCATCGTAGTTCGTACGTTTTCGCATTATTACGGTTTTAAGTTTGTTTTGACTTACTCGTTCTCGCACGCAAGTAGAGTTTTTGATTCGATACAATTTCTGTAATATCGGATATTTTGATAGAAATATCTAACACATATCCGATATAAGTTACGTTTTGATATATCGAACCCATCCCTATTACATTGTCTATGGTCGTTAATGTCGTTAATGTACGCGGAAGTATACTCGTTCTCGTCTAGTGTGATTTACAGATTTCTTCATTTTAATCGAGTGCAATCGTAGTTTTAGTTGATTTGAAAGCCATCTAAGTACAAAATATTCAAGATTGTTTCTTAAATAAGCAAATATGTCAGCAGATAATATTGAAAAACTGTATCAAAATTATGGTGTGTTAGCCGACGCCAAAGATGACATTTCTAAGGTAACCTCATTTTTCCGCCCAAAAAATACCATTACAGCTTAGAACTTATTTTTTTACCCTATATTATCATATTTGTGTCTTCATTTTTTTAGCACGAAAAGGAATACTTGGAAATACTTGCCGCTGTCAAGGGATCTGATAAGGAGAAACGTCTGGCGTCACAGTTTATTGCAAAATTTTTCAACAGCTTTCCTACTCTAGCTGATCAAGCGATTGAAGCTCAATTCGATTTGTGTGAGGATGATGACGTTGCTGTAAGTGCTATCTATTTATTTTACACAAACAAATAACATAATTTAATCTAAGTCCTTAATATTATGACCACTTATTTTGCTTAGGCTTTTCCACTGATTACATACATTGTACCTCCGTGACTACTAACTGTAAAGTTTTCAATGTGGTAAATAGTTTTCACGTTTTTTTACAGATCCGTAAACAAGCTATCAAAGATTTGCCAACTTTGTGCAAAGATCACAAGGAGCACACCCAAAGAATTGCTGATATATTATCGCAGTTATTACAATCAGAAGACACTACTGAAATAAATGTAGTTTCTAACTCCTTATTAACTATTTTGAAGATAGACCCGAAAGGTGCACTTACGGGAATGTTCTCACAAATACATCAGAATTCAGACAGTGAAGTTACTAATGAGATTGTTAGAGAAAGATGCATCAAGTTTTTAGCATCTAAAGTGAAGCAACTTGGGCGAGAAGTAATTACTAAGGAACCAGAAGAATTGATTATTGCTGAATGTAAGAAACTTTTGGAGGTAAGATCTAATAACTGTCTGGGTCCATGGGTCGTCTTAGGTGAAATAGAAACTAAAACATACTTTGGTGTTCTAGTTGAGCAATCAGCAATCTTTGTTAAAATTCTAATATAATTATACTACAAAGTTGTATTATTTTTAGCTACAGGATGTAGTGGCTGAGGAGTTTGAGCATATAATGGAGTTATTGACATGGTCAAAGTTAGGGAAGACACCAGCAGGTAAAAAGGAACTGGTACAAATAGTTGCTGCTCTTGCGTTCACACCAGAAGATTGGCACCCAGAAGATCCTGAATATGTGGATCGAGTTATACAATGCTCACAACATGCATTGCCGTTGTTCTCTGTAAGTATTACTATATTAGTTAACAGATAAATACCATATGACATCCCTTAATCTTTTGATAAGGTCTGTATTTAATCTGAATTTTCAAAGAAATAAAACTGTCATAAAATTATATTATACTGACGTTGGGAACAAGTCTCAAGGGTCTCAAATTATCTCTACAACAAATTTCATCTAAATTGGAAGTTGCGGAAATTAGTGTCACTATCTGACCAATCATATTTAGTGTCACTATCTGACTGATCAATCATATTTTGATATATATAGACGAAAAACAAAAATTGCAAAATAATAAAAATCAATGCTGTTTTCATCTATAAATCATATGTGCGAGTTTCCTTTGTCAATCTAGAAGTCCAAGTCAAGAATGAATAGGTTATTTGGAGGCAAGCATGCTTCACCGTCGACCACATCATCACTTACCATCTGGTGAGATAGTGGTCAAGCGCGAGCCTATTGATAATAAAAAAAAGCATACCTTTGTACCTATTGTCTGTTCCTTCTTCTTCTTGTCTCTTTATTATGTGTGTGTACATTAATGGTTAAATAAATAAATAAGAAATTTTTATTTGCTCAAACATGTGTTTACATACAGAATTAAAATAATTACTTGCATACAAGATCTTAAGTACAATTATTAAGGTAAAAATTTAACAATTATACATTAATTATCATTCCAAGTTAAAAAAAATATTATATTCAATCATTTGCCAATGATTCATTATTAATTTTCCTTTTCCAATGTTACAGATTACTATTATCACAATGAAGATTGACATCACTTCAATAGGCATTCAATCTTAATATAGGCATATCTAAGTACTCCCCTACTACATGATCATAATTACTGTAATGTTATTAAAAGATGAAGTATGAGATGTAAATCTTCATTGAGATAATTGTAATCTAGCATCTTTCAATCTTGTATTGATCACAATACAAGATTGAAAGATGCTAGATTACAATTATCTCAGTAATTATGATCATGTAGTAGGGGAGTACTTAGATATGCCTATATTAAGATTGAATGCCTATTGAAGTGATGTCAATCTTCATTGTGATAATAGTAATCTGTAACATTGCACTTAATTCACTTTGGATATTTTTCCACGAGGGATTTTGCTCTGAAAGCTACAAAATTATTTCATCTCATCTGCTCATAGTTCGACTGATTGCAAGATAATGGAAAGAAAATCACTCCTTTATTAATTCTGCATCAGTGAAATGTTTAATTTTTTTAGGGTTCCGTACCCAAAGGGTAAAAACGGCACCCTATTACTAAGACTCCGCGGTCCGTCTATCTGTCACCAAGCCAGAAATTTTCACAGATTATGTATTTCTGTTGCCGCTATTACAACAAATACTAAAAACAGAACAAAATAAATATTTAAGTCTGGCTCCCATACAACAAATGTGATTTTTTCCCGTTTTTTGAGATAATGGTACGGAACCCTTCATGCGCGAGTCCGACTCGCACTTGGCCGGTTTTTTGCAATATTGTTACATGCTTTTGTAACTCATTTTGTCCAAATGCAGTCTTCATAATATTTTGTTGACGACGAAATTGAAGGTTGGATTAAGGATATCCGCAGGAGGACCAAATTATCGACATCGTATGGAAACCCGCATATCCAAGCACCAAAAATTCTAAAACACGTGACTTCCACCACTGGGCCCGCGTTGTGTATTACATATTCCCTCTCTTTATACCTCCGCTATTATAATACTTTTAAGGAAGTATACCTCGCGCGTAATTTATAAACAAAGAAGTGTGTGGTACAGCCTTCGATCAAGGGTATCCTTGATCGAAGGGTACATCAGTTAAAATAATGGCATTCTGGCCGCATTGAGCGGTTGAAATGTTTGCTATGTCGCGGGCCGCACAAATTTTGTCCGCGGGCCGCAGTTTGACGACCACTGACTTAGAGAGATCGACAGAGAATTTATAGCGGATTATAGAGGTATTAATAACTCAAAATCGGTCACTTAATGTCATATAGTACTGTAATTAGGTATATTCAAAATTTCACAAAATATTACTCAACAATGCAATATGTAGTTGTAGTGTGAACCACAAAATCTTAAAATTTAGCTTTACTTTTAGCAATTTTTTCCAAGTATTGTAAACACATACCACATAATATGTATAACGTATTTCTAACTAAGCTGTGTGTTTTGTCTATGTATCTGTAACAAATTTTCTGTATTCGCAGGCGCAAGTTGACTCCACCCAATTTGTCAACTTCTTCTGTGACCATGTGCTTCAAGGTTGGGACAACTTAGCAACACCGGAAGGAGGAACAGATTCAAAACTGGAACTTTTGAAGATATTTGCAGAGATCACAGAACACTGTGGTGAACTTGAAAACCCACAGCAAAAAATTGATGCAGTGTATGCATTACTAATGGTAAATCTAATCACATTTTACTCCTGGAAGAAAAGCCATAAAACAAATCATATGTTTTAAATAGAACCATTTTTCTGTTTGTTGATTCTTTTATTTGCTACACAGAAATACTTGCCAGAGGCACCAATTGAAAGTGAAGCTACTGAGGGTGAAAAATCTGAGGAAAAGACAGAAGAGTCAAAAACCACACCATCACTTCAGTTTTCCCATGTTGAGTGTGCATTGTTTGCTCTACACTCACTGTGCCGAAAGGCGCCAGAAGCACTGACTGCAGATGCCACGAAAATTAAAGCCTTACGTCTGCGTTTACAATATACTGCGCGACTTACACAAGGATACATAAAGAAATTGAAAGAAGTGACACAAGTATGTATTTTAGTGAAAAATATATCAAGTTCTATATGATTATTTATTACACCAGTCTTAGACTAAACAAGTTTTATTATACAGGGCCAAAAAGGTGAAGACGCCAACTCAGAAGAAAACAAGTTGAAGTTAGCTGCTCTTAGGACCACATCTAATATCAACACATTAATAAGAGATCTGTTCCGCACTCCCCCCAGTTTTAAAAGTAAAGTTCAACTGTCATTCCAATCCAAGAGAAATGAAAAAGAGGTATGTATTGTCACTTTTATTGCTGTGTGTGCCTGCATATCCTTATGCACTCTAAATTGAGTTTTTGTTTTTTATCTCAACCTAAATTGATGAGGAATTTTCTTTTCAGGATAAAGAATCTGCTGTCCATGATGATAAGAAGCAATCACCGGTAAACAAACGACACCGCCCTATCACATTTGATAATGAACATGACAAAGAATCTTCTGAGAAAAGGTCCCGCAGTGGTGATAGGAATGTCAAAATGTACACACCACCTTCTGGCAAATACAGCTCAAGACTGAATAATAATGGAAGGTTCGCTGGGAATAGCTCAGGAGGGCGGGGAGGACGAGGGGGCTATGGTAGACGCGACTTCAGAAACAATGGAGCGCCCTACCGAAGGCGTAATAACTACTAGACATCGTAGTTACTAAGATATTCCTTCAAAATGACATTGATACTAATTTAGAAGAACGACAGTAGAGTTAATTATTTGCTCCTAAAGCATAAACTCTTCGAAAGCGAAAACTTCCAATTGTTGCTAAGGCAGAAACAACAAGAAACCAACAATTTGCTCATGCAACACATTTGAACAGGGAATTTATAGTTCTGCGGTGTGCAATTAGTCTCCCTGGCGTTGTATTTGTGGTTTAGTTAGGTTTTCGTTAAGTTCAACCGATTTGTTGACCCCTTCCTTTTCCAAATGCCGATTTGTTGACCCCTTCCTTTTCCAAATGCAGATAGTGAAGAAATTACAGTTTAAATTGTTTTTTGAAAGAATATTGTTTTAGTTGAGCTGTAGGTATTGTGTGGGTTTTTTTTCGTCTACCGTATTTTTCTTGGAATGGTCGCATGGTTTATCTCTTTCGTAATAGGTGCAGCAGTAAACTCAACTTCACTTGCTTTTCATCATCAACCAAGGATGCACGTCTTTTAGTTCCAGTAGCCACTCCAACATATTCGAGTACTTGTGCAGCATGGTAAGTAGCTTCGTTTGTAAGACTTAATTATTAATGTAGCAGTCGTGTCTTATAAAAGCATCTGATTAGTATTAAACGAGTCGTCACTCTGTAAGTATTAGAGTTAATTTACGATTTATAGTCATTCAAGAATTTTCTCTACATCTATATTTTAACGAGTGGAAACGCCGTAATACCGTAAGTACCTATTATAAATTATTTATCTTTCATACAGAGCCAGCAAGCTACATGAAATTTAGCAACAACTTCTCTCTCTACAATTCTTCGTATTGACTCTTATTCCAGATTTTGTTGAACTTCTTTTTGATGACCAAGAAGACTACAATGGTTTTGAATTACAGAATACTTGTGGATTTCACTTCAGGAATAAAACAAATTTTAATGAATGTATTGTTTTTATTTAAAAAACCGAATAATTATACTACCTATTGTAGCATGAAAACAAGGTAACTAATATATAAAAAAATGGTACACTTATTTATAAAAAATTCAATGCTATATAGCGATGGATTAACAGAAGCTTAATTTCAAACATTCAAAAAAATTTGAGATTTTTGACTACAAAATAAAAGCTTCAACCTAGCTAGGGCAACAAGCCACTATACTGGCTAATACATCTTAATATAAGAAGGATACTGCAATCTAATAGTAACGGTTTACACCTGTGTGACCGGCATGGTCACCATCAGATTTTAATTTTGATAATACAAAAAAATTGTCGACCAAATATCAGAACATTACCAATTCTTAATAATGGGAGATTATCCCCAACCACCAATTTGCCTTTAGAAATGAGCATTCTACTACTGAACTAGTCCATCAGGTCTACGACAAGATCAGGCAAAGCCTAGAAGAAAAGCTATACTGCTCAGTGTTTCTGGACATCCAACAGGCCTTCGATAGGTTTTGGTATAAGGGTCTCTGTTAAAAAAGCTGATAATCAACCTTCCCCTCCACTACTACTCACTAATAAAATCCTATTTGTCGGAACGATTATTTCAAGTAAAAAAAGAAGCAGATGACACAGCGATTTTGTAATGTAACTGCTGAAGTACCGCAAGGGTCAGTTCTGCGACCGGTTTTGTACACATTTATACACTGCAGATCTCCCACAGGCTGATGATATTACTACAGCAACATTTGCTGATGACACCGCAATATTGGCGAGCCACACAGATCCCTTTGTGGCCTTTTACATGCTCAAAGGAAGTCTCGATAAAATAACCACATGGCTATTACAAAGGTGGCGGCAGACGAGCGCAAGACCTAGAGACACAAACATAACAAGAACTTAAACTGGATCATAGGACGAAACAGTAAACTGAGTACCGACAGCAAACTTTATTATATAAAATGATCTTGATGCCAGTGTGGCTTTATGGAATTCAACTTTGGGGCAGTATCTGTAACTCAAGCATTAGCATCATACAGAGAATGCAGACAATATTTGGGAGAATACGAGAGCGGCGCGGCGCGCGTTGATGCTTCTGTTTGTGTTGTGGATGGCCCACACACACTCACTCTGTACAGATGATCCTATCAAAAAGGGGCGTCGCTACCGGAGGGCTAGGCTAGACGGTGCTGTCCACCGGGGCTCCCGAGCTCAGAGGGCCCTCGGACTCTGACCAGTAAACCCCTACTCGCGACAATTCTCCCATCTTCGGAAACCAAATAAAATAGGTTGGTTGCAACATTACTTTAATCATAGCTACTCATTTGAAAGAATACAGGGCAATTCCAACAAGTTTCGAACGATATCTGTGATACATCCTTATAGATGAACGTAAAAAAATACCTATCCGAAGCAAAGTGCTAAAATTTTCGAGCTCGCTCTTATATCCACCGCTTTTTTTAATCGCTACCGTATTATAGAGTTCCAATCTGTTGTTGTTTATGGAGTGGCATCACTATATGACCTGAATCTTCGAATTCACCCCTGATCGCACGGAGCGTCGTTTTTTTTTTGTTGTTGATAGGCTTGCGCTTGACTACTATCCCACCTGATGGTAAGCGACGATGTGGTCGAAAAGAAAAAGAGTGTAAGCTGCCTACCCTCCTTACAATCTTTCTCTCTAATTTGCTTAGGCGCTCTGACGTTCTCATAAAACACTATCAGGGTCGGAACTAAGACATTCGTGATTTTTTTATTTATAATCGAGCGCGGGTCTTATCGAAGCTAGCCTGGGGCGGTCAGATATCTAAATCAAGTTATTTATATTTTGACTTGATCAACCCTAAATAGTTCAACTAGGGCCCCAGCTTTTTTTTGCGCCAGGGCTAAAAAAATTCAGGATTTGATAGCAGGGCTACTTAGCTACGCCTCTGCTATCAAATCCTGAATTTCAAGGAAACTACTTTAAAAAAATAGAAGATAATATTATAAAAATGAGGTTATACATAATTATTATATACTAAAAGCTTATCTCATATTATCAACAACGTTACACATAAGGCGATCTAGCTCGTAGCATGGATCTGGATTTGACACATCACTGGTACTGCAATCCATGTGTTCAAGAATTTCAACAGGGACCTTGAAATTGGCTTCTAGTTCATTCTGGTCTGGTAAACTTTGTAGGGCACTTTGTAATATATCTTGTACTTTGTCCAAGTGTTTCTTGAACCTGAAAAATGATAATTTGTTAAATGAAAAGATATTTGATTAGCAGAAAGACCAGGATTTTATTGGTGATGTTCTTCAGAATGGCCGGTGAGAGAAGAGGTGCACAATACTCATAACCGCTGACTAGATGTATGATCGTAACTGAAGCAAAACGAGTATAGGATTTGTGTCAAATGTGAGTAGCGGGTTATGGGAAGGGTGCGATTTGGAGAACACTTAACATGCCAGACATAAAGGGACATCTTCAAAACGCCCTGGGGCTATCTTCCATAGCAAACTAAGTGGTCTCTCCAACGTGGGCACAGAACCAGAAGCGGATCAGGATCTGTGGTGAAGATAAAAAAATACACCTTATATTGTTTAAATATTATTTTCTCAAACATGCTTGGAAATTTGAGCATTATTTTGTCAACCTTCTTAGTGATAAATCGAAATTGCTGAACTGGCCAAATACATGCGAGCAACGGCCGGCTCTAATAAATCCGATGATGCCTATCACACGTACACCGCCCGACCGCACGGGTCGAGCGGTGCTCTCCCCTCAGCGGCTGCGGCGGTGCGCGGTGCCGTGTGTTAATTGCCTAACTCTGAAACATGGCAACCAAGGAGATAACTTATCAAAGGTTTTATTTAAATTTCAAACTGGCTTGCAAATAGAAGGCAGCTTATTGAAAAAAAAAAATGAAACAATGAATGTTATTAACAATAGCTATTATTGTTGTTCGTCATTGATTTTGAAAAGTAATTGTATTTGACAAAATAACTTCTAGGTACTACTTAGTTTTAATTGCCGCGCATTATTTGTGAAAAGTACTATATAAGCCTTGGCAACAACTAGGCATTGGACGGACGTACGTCCATCAATGCCTATGCGCTGCAGTACACTATATTTTTTACTAGAACCAAATAAGGTCCCTAGCAGAAAAAGTTCGCCTTTGGCATGGAGCCGCTGTCTTGATTGGCGTATCAAGTATGATCGGTTCTTAAAAGACAGAGGTTAGGATGAAATATTGGCACTTCATCTCTCGTTCCTAATAACAGTAGGTCTCTACAATCTAAATATCAGAAGCATTGTGGTAAATTTTTCGAGCTTGATTCACTCAGTTTTATTAAAACCTAGGTGGTACTCTTTAACTGATATTTTTACTATAAAAAGCATTATCTGTTTCTGTTTGTATGTGTAAAATGTTATCTGAGACAGAGGGCTCTAGCTTCTTTTCACCTTTCTGCATAATTCGAGAAAGTGTTTTGGGTGTGGTGTGTTTATCTTTGGCCCCCAGTGACCCCATTTTCCAAGTGTAGAGATTGCAATTACTTTATGCAGTGTCAAAAACAGCACTTGTCATACATATTCATATTGACACAATTATATATTTTACTTAGAAATAAAAATACATACAAGAGTTAAGTTTTGATTAATAAATTTATTTGACTTTAAATTTCATGACTAATCATGAAAAAAGAAGGGTTTGTAAATATTTGGCCCCAAGCAGTGAATCCCCACGCCACTGAGGAAATCAACTTTGCAGCAGATATAAATGAAGGGAATGGCTGGATTTCTTCAGTTAAGGCTTTATTACCCTATAGTGGGATAGAAATAATATTACAACTATATAAAGAATTAACAAGTACCGTGTGGCAGTTTCAACACGTTGGCGCTTCTGCAATTCCATCATTACTCTCAAAGTTTCCCTTGCTTGATGTGGTCTAAACTCATTCAATAAATGGTGTATGTGTATGAACAACAAACTAAGATCCTCAACTTTTTCTGCTCTTTTTGGAGAGTCAGGACAATGCACCAACAAATCTAATAGATCTAAAAAGTTGACAAGTAAGGAATGGTTCAGTTTCTTCAATTCTCTTCTTCTTTCAAAATGCATGGGGTACAGTCGCCGAAAACCCTAGAAAAATAAATTTAAATTAAAGTTTGTTTATCTAAGATGCTATAATTTTTTGTTGCACATTACGAAATTGTTACATACCTGGCTTTCCAGTGACCTAATTATTGTATCATCCGCATTGAAAGTGTGCCCAAACATCGAATATGAATCGTGAATAGGTCGGGGTGGCAAAGGTGCTCTATTTCTTCGAACATTTTCATCAGTGTAGAAGTTTATGTATTGCATGGGGGGCAATGGAAGTGAACTAACTTGTGCAGTGTCGGAAGACATGGTTGCGGCAAGTTAATAAACAAGTAAGTGAACAAATGCTTTACTATTAATAAAATATTTAAAGTTATAAGCGCTTTATTTAAGCATTCGCGTTATGTATTTCAGCACAACACAAACCCACAAAAATACCACAACTTGAAACTTCAATTCTCTTGTTTTGTCAGTGTCAGGTCCATAGACTACTTTTTTTTATATATTAGTTCCTAACGGAACAGGCTAAGGTCTGAGACCATGCTGCCTAGTCATCAGTATTTTTCTCTTCATGAATTCATTCTTTAGTATGCATTAGAATGCGGATGTAACAGATTCTAATGCTTTTTTGGAGTATTTGGCAGCAAATCGTATCGAATCAGCCCTCCCGTAAGCTTTGCAGAGGTAGTCAATACTACAATAAAATTCTCCGCTCCTCTATCCCGAGATCGCTTCTGTCAATGATTTCACATATTGTCCAGTTGCATAGACAGTTGAGACACAAAACTACACCAATTTTATATCACAATATCCACTAGGAATCAATTTGCAAATAATATTAACAGCCGCTGAACTACACTCGTAAAAATCCCGCCAAAAACTCCCAACCAATCCCATAGACTACTATTGTGTCAGAGTTTCATTCTATATTTATCAATTAGTTAACAATAACCTTATTGAACAGGTCAATTGTGTAAAATACCTTGGAATGTGGTTGGACAGTTCCTTAAAGTGGAATAAACATATAAACGAGATCCGAGAAAAAGTTTGTCGTTTTTTAAACATTTTTAAAATATTGGCCGGTTTCAATTATGGCGTACATCCAATATATCTTAGAAGGTTATACATAGCTTTAATAAGAAGTAGAATGGATTATGGATGCTTTTTGTACGGAAACTGTGCAAACAGTCACCTGCTTAAACTGGACAGGGTGCAAAATCAAGCGATGAGAATTATAGGAGGATTTATTAAAAGCACGCCTGTCCACGTTATGGAAGGTGAGCTGTCTCTTCAACCACTATTTATTCGAAGACTATTTCTGGCAGCTAAATTTTATTTAAGATCAAAGTCCGGTTGTAATAATATTATTATTAGCATCTTGGGGGAACTGTCTGACCAATGCCAGGGATTATACTGGAGAAGGAAAAAACTGCCGTTATTAGTGGACGTCCACAGAGTGTACTCGGAAATACCTTTGTATTCAAGCCAAATGCTGGGTATTTATTCCTTGGACACTTGGGTAACCAATATAGATCTATTTAATGTGATATGTGACTCAATTGAGGGTGTTAGATTAGCAAAAAGACTGATTAATGTAGCGGAACTTAAAAATATTTGTGTTAAAATGATAGATGATAAGTTTAGTGGATAGGTACTATAAAATATTTACGGACGGTTCCAAGAATGGGTCAGACTTGGGATCTGCTTTTTTCGATCCGCAACTTAATATTAAAGCTAAATTCAAAATTAACTCTTCCGTTTCTATTATGTATTGTGAACTCATAGCTATTTCTGAAGCTCTGTTATATCTACTGAGCATTAATCAAGATAAATTTGTTATATTTTCGGACTCAAAAAGCAGCCTCCAACATTTGGCTCGAGTGCCCTCGAGTCTTCGAGGGCACCCGATAGCCATGATTGTTTTAGACACTATTTGTAGGATTCAGTCTCTAAACAAACTTATCATCATTCAATGGATCCCCTCACACATTGGAATCATGGGTAACGAGGAAGCGGATGTAGCAGCCCAACAAGCGTCTTATGAGGGGATTCATTACACATGCACTCCACTCTACTCAGATTGGCTTGGTCATGTCAAGGAGCTTTGTAGACAAAGATGGCAGGAATATTTTGATGAACGATCAAGGTTAAAAGGGATATGGTATAAAACTATTCAACCTGAACTGCCTCGTTACCCATGGTTTGAAGGAGGGAACATGGATAGGAAATTTATAGTAGCTCTGTTGAGAATGCGTTCGGGTCACATTCCATCCAATAAATTTAAATTTCTAATGGGCAAAAGTAACTCTCCGAATTGCGAAGTTTGTGGGATGATTGAGGATATTTATCATGTGTTGATGGAATGTGACCGGAACATACAGGAAAGAAATTATTCGGTTGGGGTGGGGTTTGAAGTGGGAGTTTGTAACAGCATCCTGGCTGCCCCAATGTCAGAGGCATGTTACAGGGGCACTGACCTCTATTAAAATACGCTGGACTGGCTATCGCTATCAATTTCATGTGCCTATTTGAAAATCGCCATTTTGGCGCTGACAGCAGCTGTGTGGGGGAATGGAACTAATACTAGTGATGTATAACAAAAGGTTTGTTATCGATAAAAACTTTTCTGATATCGACCACAATGATAGAAATATTACCAACGCTATTGTTACAGATTTCCTATAAATTAAATTGGTTTAGGTAATTATTAGCATGTAACATTCGTGTTGTCGTTTATACGTAATATGTTTTTAAAAACGTGAAATACGTTTTATAACATAATATGTTAAGATTTACTAAAATTGTGGATAATTGATTTAAAACAAGTAATATAGGCATATATTTTGTTAAATGTTACTAAAACACAGATAAAAAGACATGTCTGCACTAGTTGAGTACCTAACTAAACTAATGAACTATAGATAGTCGTAATAAGCAGATATTTTACGTAGAAAATATAACTTGAAATAGCAGTATCTAGTACTGTTTATGAACTGTAAAAATAAGTATCATATGTCCGGTTGACCCCTTCCTTCCTTATTCTCCTTAATCGGATAACAGTTCACTATAGGATCAATAAATAATAAAATTCTGTAAAATAGTAAATTACTAAGATAGAAATAGAAATTAATAAGATAATCCCTTCCTATAAAGAGTGCACAATAAGATATTATTACTAGTCAGATACCGCATGTTGCCATGTGATAGGAGACACAATAACTTTCTATTAGGTCTGTAATTACGGTAATTAACTTGTAACAACTTAATTACCGCAGGGGAGGGGGACAGGGAAATAAAAAAAGCATTCTCAAATCACATATTTTATTAAATTAAAAATTACTGTCGAGCCCATATTATTTGCCGAGTCAAAAAATGTCTAACCTTCTCTCCAGTAATTAATAAAGAATATTTTTTTGTTTCTGCGAACAAACGGATGTCTATATATTTTGTTATTATTTCTTTTAAAAGAATATTTAAATGACTGTGAAAATTGTCTGAGATGTAACTTTCTCTCAAATGATCTTCTAGCTCAGGAAACAGTTCATTTATTTTTGTTAAGAGGTTCCTTATTACCTTTGCAGTTAGTACTGCAGGAAAATTCAACTCTATAGGTGGTTTATTGTTATTATGTTTACAAGCTTGTCGGAATAATGATTCCACCATAAAACAAATATTTACTACACTCACAGAGGGCACAGTTAACCCACCTCTCTGCTTTTGGATAATAAGCGCTACCCCATTTCTCCTATTTGACACTGCATCTTGTGGTACAGCTTCACAGGCCATTAAACATTCATCACATTTAATTTTTTTTCGAATCGATCGAATTACAAAGCCTGCAATATAGCCAATGCATTGTTTGGAAGTCTCATTAATATTAGAGTCAGGTATTGCCCAAGATACATTTAAAAATTCACTTAACTCGCTTTGTAACGAGGATGGGTCATCGTCGTCAAGGCGGTATTTCTTCGTAATACGCATATTTTCAGAAATCATCAACATTAAATTTATTTATTTTAGCACGCTTTGCACTAGAAGTAGTTAATATTGATACATTATTGCCCTGAACATTGCCGGTGGAAGTTTTTATTTCGTGATGGATTAACAACTGTTTATATGCATTGACAAATTGTGCAGCTGTTGGGTTTGGGCACCAACCCCCACGGCTACGAATGGCACAAAAAAACAATTCTAGATGATCCTGGCTCATCTTATATGTTAGAAGATACTTTAATTCAGGTCTGTCTGACTTCACATAAATATCAAATATATTCATAACAGAAATTACTGCGTTGTAGAATCCTAAAAAACCCGCCTTACGACGGGATTTAACTGCCAAAGTATTATCCATCAGTTTGATTTGACTCAGATACCTAATTTCGTCAAGAACTTTTGTCCTCCACCTGTTTTCATTATTTACTCGTAAAGGACTTTTAAATCCTCGACCCCAAGGATTCCGTACATTTAAAAAATCAAAGATTCTATCTACGGCTCTTATGAACCTGACCGTAGCTGCGGAACCACTAAACTCAGGGAGATTTAAAATTTTGTCACAAAACTCAATCGCGTCTGCTACACTGCTACTGAGAGTTTGAGCTGCAAGGTAAACTTTCATAATCATTTTTTTATAATTTATGTGCAAGTTTTTCAATTTGTTTCCTAATCTTAGGCCTTCAGCTTCTTGCAATTTTGCCAAATTCTCGACATATACCCATTTAATTAAATCACCTCTGTCATCTTTTAAAACTTTTAGATCACCCAAACAATTTCTTATGTTTTTTAACATATGACATGGGTCAAAAATAACATGCACTTTGTGTTCTTTATTTATGGGATGACAGAAATATGGTTTTGCTGCTGTTCCTATTTGAAGCTCTGCCCCTAATTTAGCTACTGCAGAAAAATGTTCAGGTGGCCCATCTAAAGTTAAGGAGCATATCTCCACAGATACGTCATGCAACCGAATTAAGGCCTGTTTAATTAGAGCACTTTTGGTTTCTGAAGTCAAACTATTAATAAAAAAGTAAGCTATGGGCAATTTCCAATAACTATTTAAAGGCACGACCATAAATACCAACGCATCTTTACATTCAGGTAAATCGTTACTTTCAGAATCTATACCCAAATCGATGTGGCCACGAGTTACTCCGTCACGACTGCGAGTGCAACTTTTTTTTAAGCTCATTTCGTCAATTATTAATGCACATATAAGTTTTTCCCCTTTTTGTTTTGCTAGTTCACTTTTAAGTCGCAAAGCATTGAAACTTTCGACAGAGAAACCTGGATTGGCATCAATGGAACTATACCATGAGCGTATCACACGAGGATGCGGCAAAGCCAAATTAAATTTATTACGCACATATGCATATGCTTTTGGCGAATAAAAATGTAGAGTAATGGCAAAAGATCTCAATTTTGGCGCATACTTAGCACGTTTTATATTTTTGGTCATTCTTTTTAAAAGTTGTGGTTTAAAATCGTCGTACTGATTTAACATATATACACAATCATCATATACCAGTTTCCTTTTTTTTAAATCAGCAATTACAGATCTTAAAGTAGACACGTTAATTTTCATACGTTTCACATTTTGAGACAATACTTTAATTCGGGCTTGTGACATTTTCAAGGCTCTTTTGACCCTTTCCAATTTAACTTTAGACGATTTTGGGGTGTTCTCGTAGCGGTGATCTAATTTTACACTAGAAAGAATTTCCGCCAAAGTTCTAGATGTCTTTGGTGTACTACAGTAGCTTGTATTGTAACTTGTGCTTGGAACTGTAACAAGAAATTATATTTCATTACTTATATTATTCAAAGAAGGATGATTAGATAGTGAAAATACCATTGAAAATAATGAGAAAGGTATGTCATCATCATTTCAGCCGAAAGACGTCCACTGTTGGACATAAGCCTCCCCCAAGCGTCGCCACATCCGATTCTCGCGACTCTCACCAGGTCATTGGTCCACCTTGTGGGAGGCCTTTCAACGGTACGTCTTCCGGTACGCAAAGGTATGAACACGTATATTTAAAAAAAGGAAATTACACAAGGGTACAAAGTTAAACATAGTTTAGTATTAGTATTTTTCCACTGTTAGTCGCCAACTTAGTACTTCAGTAAGCCATGTTCAGTATTTTTTAAATTTTGTTTTTTTTTAAAATAACTTACCTGCAAGGGCTTCACATGGCAACATTTCTTTTGGATTAACTTCAATATATTTGCAAGTACGAATTAGTTTCTGTGTGCAAAGTAACAAGGACGAATTAGTTTCTGTGAAAAACATAAATGTTTTTTTATTTATATATCAATAATATTTCTTAGATACCAACAAAGTATTTACATTTTAGGAATACGAATGTACACTTACCAAGAAATATTGTGGGGATACTGCATTTTTTCAACGTAGTCCGTGACTGATGTTTTAAGAAACAGGCTTCCGTGAAGTGTTTAGAACACAGATAATGATACATTGTCGGAGTCCAGTTGACAACCTTCATATTTTTTAACCAAAGTTTGAGAGTGTAATCAGAAGGGAACCTGTAATTATAGGAAACATTATAGTAGGTATGGGTAAAAAATTATAAATAATATTATACATATATCTATAATTACATAGAACACTTAATGAGAATTATGAATCATAAGTGTTAAATTATTTGTTATTGACTCTAATAATAATAAACCTTGAAGTGTCTTGCTATTATTAGAGATCATTATAATGTGCGTATCATTATTTTAACAATGATGAGCATGACTTTGATGAGTATGATATTATGATGTTTTACATCATAATATTACGAAATTATCGATATGAATTTTGACATCCCTAACAAAAGTTATTGGTTATAAAAATGTTCGTAAAATCCCGTAAACTCGAATAGTTTACGTTTATTATTGAAAGAATACACTGTTTTAAGCGGTTTTCTAATAAGTTTTTATGTTTTAGATTCACTTACTTGTGAAAAGTGACACCACTGCCCTTTTCGTATCGTGTTTTACAATATACGCACGATTTCATGTTGGACGAACAATACAAGCTATGATACAATCACTGTCAGTATTATAACACTTTAATTTATATCACAATCACAGTAAACACTTTAGAAAACTTTTTATTCCGCAGAGACACTTAGCGTAAAATCAACAAACAACGGCCATTTGCAATCTTATTAGTTCTCAGAACTCTCACGTCTGTCACTGGGGGCGCTTTGAATCGGCACAGCAAATAGCTGTCATTTTGTATGGGATAGCCAGTCCAGCGTATTTTAATAGAGGTCAGTGTACAGGGGTGACATTATCACTATGTGACAAAACCCCTTAAAATAAATAAAGATAAAAAAAAAACAACGAGTCTATGATGTTCAGAGCCTAACCGCCAGAGTGAGTGAATAAAATAAATGAATGAATTTAAAAACTCTCAAAACCACAGAGAACATAACAACTTCGAATAGTCGAAACTTGTTGTTTATGTTCAGTAGTGGAAAGGCGGAAACACACTTGCGTGACGTTGCGTGGCGTGTCATGCCAGAACCATATCGGTTTCTTACATTTAGTACAGTCTGACGCACATTTGAGTGTCGTGGCGTAGCGCATTCTGTCGTGGCGCGGACTGTTCACGATCGATTGCGTCAGGGTGGTGGTGGGAGCGACACAACATGCCAGGCAAATGTGTTTCTACACTGCGTGGTATCTACACTATTCAACGATGAGAATTCCTAGCGGACACTTGTTTGCTGCGTCTTGAAAATGACCGACGAGCTTATTGAACTTGTACGTCAATGTACAGTTTTGTATGACACAAAGTAAATAAGTCTAAAGTTGTCAAAAAATAAAACGCCCGTTTTGACAGCTATAAAAATACTTAATATTAATTAAACTTGATGCTTGCGAATGATACTCGTTGTTATAGTGTATGGGTAACATAGTAATTAATTAGGATTATAAATTTGATTTCCCATTTTCTTAGGTAGAAAGTTATCGCGACATGTAAAATGAGAAACGTCAACGGACTTCTTAGATTGTGATGCCTTGGGAGTTTATGGATCCTCTCAGTAGCCGTGGCTTGGTCACCTATTGTAAAGCGAAGAGAAAAAAGAAGAGGAGCCACCCGTCAAGGCTTTGCCCGATTAAGCCAATGACGTAGCGGCCAACACTAAGGTTGAGGTGCCGCTTGGTAACAAAGGTGATATCGCAACTGAGGCGGGCTACGATGTCGTATGGAGCGTCCCAGGAGGGCTGGTATTTGCGGTGCGCCGCTCTGCCTACCTTCCGCGGCCTGGACGGGGTCTCCACCGTCTGATGGCGGACGCGGTGGGGCCGCAGGGGAGGTCCCTATCTCCTGCGGCCAAAAAGTGGTAGGTGGCGGAGCCACTGACCTGACCCGTCACATGGGGATCAAGGGAGCTCCTACACGGGGTCGCCTGGCGCCCAAGTGCAGGTTTGGTCTCTATGGTGGTCACGGCATGCTATGTGTTCTGGTGCGCTGGTGATTGGGGTACACCCCAGAGGAGTGTTCAGTGTTGGACAGCCGCGGGGCATCGCGGTGAGTGCTAACGCGTACGTACGTTACATTATACAGTACAACAATAACGGTTTTCAAACTTGTTTTTTTATTGGCAAGTTTTATGACGTTCAGTCGGTAATAATAGTGAACCAATGTCAACATGTTTGCCAGTTCAAAATTAACCTTTCACATCTTTTTGCTTTACGTTTAATTCAATTATGTTTTTGAATTCAAAATATTATTTATATTAAATAAAAATAATTAATTTAAATTAACTGTTTAAATACAAATAACAACAGATATGATATTGATTTTATTCAATATAAATATTAAATAATTAGTCACAAAAATGTCATACATTTAAAGTTAAAACATATAAACGAAGTTAGAATACTAAACTACCCATAAGATAAGCCTGTTTTTTTTTTTTATTTGAGTGTTGATAATATTACTCCCAAGCTATATCAATATTTGCTAGAATTTTAAAAACATGGGAATCTTGTCCAGTCCTATAAAGGTAGAATAAGTACTTTAAATCTTTTAAACTTCTAGCAGTTGCTTTAAAGCGTAAAATATCTGTACCTTTTTGTGCCAAATTTCGTGATTCTAGGTCAACGGGAATTACCATATAGGTTTTCGATCCTAAATCTATAGGATACTTCCGGTTGACCTAGAATTGTCAATTTTGGTTAAAAGCAAGGTCTTACAGCACAAGTAAAGGGAAAATTCAGAAAAAAAAAATTAATGTACTTACAAGTTTTCGCGAAAATCGATATTTGCCCATATCTTTTTATCGTGTTGACTCAGGTCCTTGATTTTTATACACCTAATAGAGGCTATACACCTCAGTATACACTTCAACTTGCTAGGTCCACCCGTTCCTGAGAAAATCGGTGGTGACACACGGACAGACAGACCGACAGACGGATAAGAGATACGGAACCCTAAAATCTGCTTTTATTGACTTTATAAAATAAATGCAATAATCAACGAACAACGAGCAACGAGTTTATTATTTTTATCCTCTATATAAATCGTACGCACACGATTTTAGCTGCCTAACGACACAAAAAGCCGCAGCTTACGTACTTTGTGCTAACCACTGAGTTAGATTGTACCACAAAATATTTTCAATATCAATAATATTGGGTAGTGTGTGGGACCATCATATTGATAGTATTGATGAATATTATTGACAATCTTGTTTTCACAATATTATTGTGTTGTGCAGTTAGCCAAATATGAATGATTGATGATGATGATATACTTACAGGCTAACTTATACCCGGCTAGAGTGGCTAGCACATGCATGTTATAATTTCAATTTGAACTTAAAGCGACTTGTTGCGAAAACACCCTTAACACCGATCCGAACTATGAACAAGATTCTCCCCGATTCCTTGTCAGTGGTTTATTTTGTAGTTAATTTGGGCGGCTGCTAGTGGCGTTAGAGACCCAGTAGTTTAACGCCACTATTAATGGAACTGGTAAGTAATTACTCGTATATCATCATAAATCAAAAACTCGCTATAGACTTAAATCAGGTATGACGGTGTCCTACAAGCTCTCGATTTTGACCATGGATTGAACCCCGATCGGAAGCGAAATCAGCAGGACCATTCGCTGCGGACGAGGTCAATGCACGGCCCAAGTTGGCATTCCCCCAATGTGCGCTCGAATTTTTTTCGCCCTTTCTGCGACCTATGGAATTGTATGAAGCTGTACGCATTGCGGAAAAAAAAAACGCGCGGAAATAATACTACAAAAATTGGGGCAAATTAAATTCAAATTTTTGACATTCATGCGCAGATTTTGGAATGCGGCCCACACTACTGTTGGACGGCTCGTCATGACGGATCTTACCATCATAGCTGTTGCAATTTTAATGAAGCGTCGCTGGGTGCCATAGTACCCGAAACAAAAAACACTGAACTGCTAGGCCGGCGCGCCAAATTTCTACACAAAAAATAAGTCAAGGTTTTTGTTTGTGGTGCACATCCTTACCTATTCTGTCAAAATAATTTAAATTCATTCAATCAATCATTCATTCATTACTCATTTCATTTCGTTCTTCGTGCTTCGGGTTTGGAATAATATTTTTTGCCCGAAAAAGTGAAAATAGCATTAAACAGAAGGATGTAATTTTGTTAGATTTTAAGTGTTGTGTATTGACTATCCAGTTATTGTGAATTAGACCCCAAAAAAATTTCGTCAACATATATTTCGGTTCAATACTGATACTCATCTTTTTGTCATGGATTTGGATGTTTGAAGGTATAGTTTGGTTTTACGTGTTTTAGAAGTGGTCTCACCGGTGTTTCAGGAGTGTTTATTCATAGATTTATGTTTCTCTGGTATGCTTCAGGCTTAAAATGGCTGGAAAGGATGACGATGAAGTAATACTGTCAACGTTTATGGTCAAGAGGTCACAAAATAAAAAGCTATTTACACCGGTCAACTACAAGGAACGGTGGCTGGTCTTGACTCGCCGAGCACTTATTTATTATGATACAGATGGCGAGGTAAATCTGACTTGTACACTTTTATTACTAACTATTGATCAATGATAGTCTTTTTGTTGACTATCAACAGTTTTATTAACTATCTTTTCCTGAAAACTCAATTGTTGAGCCCTAGCCCTTTTAACATTTTGTCAGCCTAATTTTACATTTTATCATGTCTTGTAGTTTAATTTTAACCATCGAAAGGCTTCTCTATTAGTTTTGTTTTGATTAATTTTTTTATTCAAATCATTGTAATTTTTGTGCGGCTAAGGATATTTCTTAAACAGTAAGGTAAGTCATTCTAAATTATAATATTCATATGGCAGTTAGTATTGTCATTGAACCTGATACAACAAATATGTGGTAGAGGACTATGCTATGCTACCTATTAAAAAAATAAAAAAAATATTAATATCTATTTTACTTATTATTTTTTACACAAAAATCGCATATATCTAAATGTAATATGGCTTAGCTGCGTCCAACCACCATTTCTGTACTAGCCTGTAGCTGATGACTGTGCAATCATGCCTTGAATTTTATACATATAATTGAGGCATAATACATGTTTTTGAGTAACTTATTGCATGGACACTTACTGTTACAAGGTGTTATTGTAAAAAAAAGTTTCACACTGACTTATCTAACTCGTCTGTAAAATATTTAATCTGCATGCTCAAAATGTCACTAATGGATATTTGCTTGCAAGCTTGCAAAACTTTTAATAGACTAGAGACAGTACTTTATGTGGATTGTTAACTTTTTTGAGGTGTTGCTTTAATTTAAATCTCATAATAGGAACCCACTTCCCCAATCCATAGGACTGAGCCCAGCAGTGACTGATAAGATTATGTTAATTACACAGATACCATTAAAGGTGATTTGTTATTCTTATTCTAACCCATATTGTCTCACTGTTATGTGGAAGGAAAATAATAAGTAGGTTTATTTGAAAAAAACTGGCCTAGTGCGAGACAGACTTGCACATGAAGGTTTCCGTACCATTATCGCAACAAAATGGCAAAAAAATCTTTTTTGTTGTATGAGAGCTCCACTTAAATATTTATTTCATTCTTTTTTTAGTATTTGTTGTTATAGTAGCAACAGAAATACATCATCTGTGAAAATTTCAACTGTCTAGCTTTTACGGTTCATGAGATACAGACTGGTTGCAGACGGACAGACGGACAGACAGATGGATTGTAGAGTCTTAGTAATAGGGTCCCGTTTTTACCCTTTGGGTACGGAACCCTAAAAATACAATGGTTCAGATTTATTTCATGTTTTTTTATAAATTAATAAAACATTTACTCAAACTTGGCTAAGAGCCTGTATTTTGGCTATCAGTGGCAATCCTCTTTAATAATATGCAATTACTAGCTTCTGCCAGCGGCTTCGCCCGCGTGAATAGTTATTTTATCTACACTCACAACATAATGTTCCAAATATGAATTCAAAAAATCATGTATCACGTACTTTATATTCGTGGATAGGTAAAATAAAAAAAAAACCCATTACAGTGCAACATTTTCCTTCTATTTTCAAACAACTGCATCATAAAATAACTTTTTTTTTGATGATCCTATGTGCTTTTGTGGAGAATACGGGGACTTGAACCACATATTTTTTTCCTGGACATTGTATGATAGGTCTGCTTTTACCTCTCAACTCCTGTCGATCCATATCCCATTTCCTACCTCTATTATTTGTTTACTACATTATAACGATGCAGATGTATATAGCATATTAGCCAGATTTATTGATACTAATGATATCAAACTATAATTGTTCCTATATGTATTGTAGCTATATGTATTGTAAATATATGTATTGTAATTTTATATGTGTTTAGTTACATAGAAACTAATCCTTTTCCCATTCCAAATTCTCCAATTTTTTATATCCTTGGTTTCCCTACCTTTGTCATTGGCTAATGCAAAGTTCGCAAAAAAAAAAAAAATACTTTTTAATTTTTACAGCACAATTTTACTTTTTAATTTGCTGGCGCGTATGGGCTGATTGACTTAATGTAGAAAAGTAGTGCATTGTCTATGGATGCGCGCGCTGCGCTGTCATGCCCAATGAGAATTTAAATTGCCCGCCATACCACATATTTTTTCCGTTTCCATTTTTGTTTCAACTTTATGAGTGAAGATAAAGTAGTGTATGCAACGGCATATCATTAGGTATTAAATAAAACACTCGCGTGATATCATTATACACTCGGCTTCGCCTCATGTGATAAACCCACGCTCGTGTTTTAATAATCCCTATTATATGACCATTGCATAAACTACTATTATTAAGCCGAGGGAACATTATATTACGAATAAAAAGTAGCATATGTGCTATTCCAGACTATAATCTATCACTGCGCCAAGTTTCATCCCGATCTGTTCAGCCGTTCTTATGTGATTGCATATCAAACATACATCCATCCATCCAAGCTTTCGCATTTATAATATTAGTAAGATCGATTGAGCAAAAGTGTTCTTGTTAACGTGTGAGGATAAAAGGAAGCCACCTCTGACTTGGCTATTTCAGACTTATATTAACTATACAAGTCCAGGTTTCCTCACGAAGAAACTTTTAAAAATCTACTTTACTCAAATTAGATTCAAAATTCAATAATACCTGCCTCTTACTATCCTACTACAGGGCAAATGCCTCTTCTCATATAGAGTATATTATTCACCACAGTTGCTTAAGGCAGGTCATTTCAAACTTATATTTACTAATTGGCCAGGTTACTTCACAATGTTTTCCTTCACTAATGTCTGCAATGTACCTACAACATAAACTTAAAAGCACATTTGAATTAAAAAAAGTGATGTTGATGGTCTCACAGCCTCAAACACAAGAGGTGAGATCTTAGCTACTGGCCACGGTAAAGATATCGGATAGTATTCTATCTTCATACAAACGTTCGGAACGCGAGTCATACCTACGCGTCCCGAGTTCAGCCAACACTCGATACACTACAGTCGTAAACAGTCACGAATGGTGTGATGGTTTTGCAAGCAGTAAGCGTGCGATTTGTGAATATATTGAAATACATACGAGTACTTACTTAATATGGCAGAATGCAATTATATACTTTATTGTGTTACTTTTGGTTGCTTGAATTCTCCTATAACGCACCCAGAGATAACATTTTTTTAAATTACCTGGAACCTCCGAGGGCAAGACTATAATAAATATTATATACCTAACCTACTAATATGTAATTTGTTTCTTTTTGTAATAGGTAGTTATTTTGCTTTCACCAACGAGTAAAATACCTAGATTAATAAATAAATGGATAGGGAGATAAAGTAACACACGAGTGACCTACCTACGCTCGGGTTAAAAAAACTACTAGGTAGTTTCAGTGGTGTCTCATCACATACAAAGAAACCGTTCCGACGTACTATACTGATTATTGTTCGGTTCCGTTTCACAGATATAGACGGTGATCTATTTGTCGCCGTGGAACGGAACCGAAGGATTTTACAAAAAATAATCGGTATAATCAGATGAAAAACGCTAGTTACGTCGGCACGGTTTCTGTGTATGGGATGAGGCATCTGTATACTAGTATTATATTATCTGTGGTAGTTGTTATGTACTTAGCTACTTACATATATTATTGAATTAGACGAAATATCATTATGGAATGATTACCTATGAGAGTACAAATGGTTGGTATTTACCTCAAATTAGAGAAAAGAATCTGAGATAAATGTTCAATCACAAAATTAGAAAGAAACTCAAGTCGGTAGAGGCGGGCAGTCCTGAAGCGTGTTTACGTGACGCGGGCTTGTAGGCACTTATTTCAAGGACAGGGCCGTGTCACAATATTGTTAGATAGATTACCGTGTACTGGCCAAATAAAAAAATAGTAATTTAATTACCTAGCAGTGATTTAAAATTAAAACTAACTCCAGATAAATGTACCCAAATCACAAAAATTATTCTTAAGTGAGTCATGCTGTCAGTGTGTCTTGTATCATGCTGCTTAAACCATGTATATTTTGATGACTTCTAATGCCACTGTGCATGATACAAACAGGCATGAATTTTAGCTCCAAATGTCACATAATTGAATGTAAAAGACATCTTCATTGTTTTTGTATATAATGGCTTCATGGCACATTCAGATTTCTTTCCTTCTAATCAACTTCGTTTAACATGAATAAAGCTATACGTTTGGGAAGAGCGCAGCACTATGCTTTCTATAGCAAATCAGACAGTTTAATAATAAGAAAATTTTGTCCTTCATTGTGTTGAAAGTTACATAAAAATGCATGCTAATTGCTATTGCATAAACATGTGTGTTTTTATAACCTAAAAACAATCCCTAATAACTCTCATTGTAATTTTCTAAAAATATGAATGGACACCACGCTAAAATAATAATTGAACGTCTTTTGTCAGAATCAAAACATTCAAAGTCGGCTTTATTTTAATCAATTTCTGCCCAGAACTTGATCGTTATTAGCAAAAGTATTTAATAGTACATAATAAATTAATAATATACAGTTTGTGTGTATTTTTTTAAAAACAATTACGGGTATTATTATTTTACTAGCTAGGAAAACATGTTATTCGGAAATCAAATGACGCTAGTATTTTTATTTTTATAGCCTTTAGAACACGCAAACGCACATTTTGAAAATGCCTGCATATTTAAACCACAGATAATATATATATTTTACTCAAACAAAATACTAAAACAAAGGCCACCAAGCATTCATCTTAAAACGACTTCAAAATTTAATCCATTTCCAGATAACAAAAAGTTGGAGAGCTTAGTTGTTGTAATAACAAAAGAATTCCAGTGCGCAGGTAGGCAGCCAAGTGGAATAATTGAACATCAGCACCAAACGCAAGATATGATTCACAACCTAATTGCTGGTTCATTCAGAAACACTCGGTTTTGTACCTCGCCAAACTATTCTTAAGCTTGGAGCAAAAAACATAAAAAAATACGAAAAACCATCTGTGCTGTTTAAGACGGCTGCGCCACTTATGTGGACCTCAAAAATACCAATGTTAACGACTTTACCAAAAAGCAACGCCGTAGATCTATTTGTTTCTGCATCACCTAAAGGTTGACTGGTAGAAAATGCTTTTTGAACGTTTGTATGCGTAGAGTGTTAATAAATAATAAACTAATATGAGGCGTATGCGATTGCAAAAAAGTAACAACCATCACTGAAAAGTTTGGGACATTTCAGATTACATGAATCTCGGGGTCTTATCAAGACTACATCTCAAATGTACGTTAAGTGAGCATTAAATTGCTCTTTTGCATTTAAACTGCAAGTAAACTTCACGACACGGCTACTCCAAATACCCAATTTTTTTGGTCCTCCGATCATACATACCTACCTACACATATTTTTTTTTTACAGTAGGTATGCATAAAGTTTGTGTTATTGGTTATGAAGAAGCATAGCAAACAATCATACAATTGTTATACCTCTTTATTACATTAGCTAAGATTTAGTTGATACTACAATTTGTGTCAAATTATCATTTTAACTATTGCATACAAAAAGAAGTTAAGGACTTGTACGAAATGTCTTTAGGAAGAACAACATTTCATCGTTTTACATGGCGAAGTATTTAATATTATGAAAAACATACAACTCTGTATCTATGTACCTATTTTTCGGCAATTCTTTTTGAGTAACTCTCCGTGTAGAGACAAGCCGCAGGCTAGCAGCAAACCAAGCTTCTACTACTTCAGTTTATCTTATCATATCTACTAGTCCAGTCCAGGGTTTTCACTTTAGATGTAGGTTTTCTTTTTTGCATTTTTTCTAATAGAAAGCAATAGGACGTTAGTCATACGCGGTGCAACAAATGTAATCTATTTAGATTGACTCAGATGAAGCTAAAATTGTTAGCGCGCCTGCTAATTATAGTCTGGACAAGTTTATTTACTTTCGCTCAGGACGAATAAAATTTCACCAACTATCGTCGTTAGAGCTATATAGACCGTAGCTATATAGTAGCCGTATACTATGCGGGTGTAATAGTCACAGCGGATCTTTGTGTCTCTGAAGTTGGCTCTGCCACCCATTGCGCAAGAAACGGCAAACGGTATACTGCATAGAATAAGCGAGGTAGGACGATGCGACAAACTTAAGCGAGTGAAAGACACAGTTATACAATGCTATCTTCACCTTCAATATTGACCCAAAAATAGCTACTGCGCAGGGTCTTGCAGCCAATTCAGAGACACAAAGATCCGCTGTGAGTATTATAAGGCTGTTTAGGAATGTCTTGCTATTTTCGTTTATCCTTATCTTAGATAACTATGAGGTAGCCTTCTCTTCCAACCCATTATTTAAAAAAATGGGTGGCTTTATCCACTAATAGCTTTTTAATTTCGTTTTGACTAGCTCGTCCCGCCATTCCCTTCGTGGTCTACTGCGGTGTTGCGTCGCTGTATCAGGGGGCCACTGCGTTCTAACTTTGGCCTACGGCTCATCAACCATACGGCAGACGTGGTCAGTCTAACCCCATTTTAGTTTTAGAGGTACCTTTATTGAATCATTTAAGGTCATGGGGCAGTCGGACTGTCTCTGAAACTTGACGAGTTTCATGCCTATGGCAGTGTCATACATACATATGTGGGAGTCGTGGATAAATGGTTATCTTTGCGACAAAAACGGTTACACAATGGAATAAAAAAAAAACCGAAAAGTCCCAAGGATCCTTCATGACATTTATTGGAGAAGAAAATACTAAGCTCAGAATGCAATTCAGTGAGACGACATCTAAACGTTATTTAGATGAACCCAAAAAGTCGTTGAAGGCTCCTCGGGACTTTTTCTGAAAGGGCTCTGTGTCTTAAGGTAAGTTTACGGCATCGGTAGGCTTATTACGTATGAAACAGCAATCAACAATAATTTCGCGACGATCGCGCAGTCATCGCGCGGTCGATCGGTATGTGTCATAAACATCGGCATTACGTAACCAATTATTTGATAATCGCTCGCTGTTTGTCAAATGCAATTATCTCGAAAAACACCGCCAGAGGCTCTAAAACTTCTGTACTTCTGTATCGGTTGGCAAACGATTAACAACTAGAGAAAAAGTAATCACAATTTGACAGTCAAATTTGTTCGCCATAATCGCGATCGCTCTGCGTTCAAATGAACATTTAAGTTAACTAATTGTTTCATAATGGCACCACTGTCGAAACATCGCTATAGTGTGGCTATCGCTGATACATAACGGATTCGGGATTGAAGAGCAATTATTGCACAATAATTGCTATCGTTTTGTTCTTGCAAGATACGTAATAAGTCTGCGCTTGACCTTATCTACAAGTTATTGGGATATATTTTTGGTCTTCATTATTCATTGCTACTTATATACTATTTGTGACCGCTCACACTATAACGCGAAAGTAAGCGAACAGGGCTCCTTTCTGCCGAAAACATGTTAACCTTGTTTTTATAGATCCAAATTTAGTCGTTTTTGTAGGTCTGAAAACTCTGAAACCAAGGATAACTATTGGGATAAATGATCCCACACCGAATTTGTTCTAAAATGTAAAACATCTATTCGACGTTAATGGTATTTCACTATGACATATTGTAATTTACGATGCTTAAATGGAACAAGGAAATTTAATTCCGGCTATAAATTAAATCATATAAATTACGTCAGAATCTCAGCGCATGGTAGCAAGCAGGACAATTTCTCGAAATAAACAGGGCAATGTCCACACTCAATTAGATGAGTTTTGACTAGTCATACCTAAACTTATTTACCTTACTCCAACAAATCCCTTTAATCTTCAAAAGAGGAACCGTGTGTCCCAGAAGTGGGATCGTTATATATTATACTAGCGGACGCCTCGCGGATTCACCCGCGTAGTTCCCGTTCCCGTAGGAATACAGTGATAAGAAATAGCCTATGTCACCCGGGGATTCGTCCGGGTTAACCGTGAAAATGGGAGTACCCCAGGGTTCATTTTTGGGTCCTTTCTTATTCCTAGTCTACATTAACGATTTACCCCATCTATTGAATAAAAATTTAAACATGGTGTTATTTGCTGATGACACTTCTTTGATTTTTAAGATAAATAGACGTACGAGTAACGTTGACGACGTAAATGACGTCTTGCGACAGGTTCAAAATTGGTTCACGGCTAATAATTTAGTTTTAAATGCTAAAAAGACTAAGTGCGTAAAATTTGCCATGCCGAATGTCAAAAGTACTGATTGTGACATTATCTTGGGTAGGGAGAAGCTAGAATTTGTCGATAAAACGGTATTCCTGGGGATCACGCTAGACTCAAGGTTGCAATGGGGTCCTCATTTAATATCACTTGCAGGGCGGCTAAGTTCGGCAGCTTATGCTGTTAGAAAAATTCGTCAGTTTACTGATGTAGATACCGCGAGGCTAGTCTATTTTAGTTACTTTCATAGTATAATGTCTTACGGTATCTTACTATGGGGAAGGGCTGCAGACATTGAGTCAATTTTTATTCTGCAAAAACGAGCCATCAGAGCGATATACAATCTTCGCCGGCGCGATTCTCTAAGGGAACTGTTTAAGGACATTAACATCATGACGGTACCTTGTCAATATATTTATGAAAACATCATGTACGTTAGAAAAATTTACATCTTTTCAGTAAAAACGGCGACAGACATAATTATGTTACTAGAAATAGGGACCAATTAATCCAACCAGGTTTCAGGCTGGCTAAAGTAGCATCATCTTTTATGGGGTACTGTATTTTATTGTAACATTTTATGTTACAATAAAATACCGCCCCACATTCTAGAACTGAATGAGACGAAATTTAAAACTTGTATAAAACGCACACTATGCAGGCAAGCATATTATAAGTTGGGGGATTACATCGCTGATAAAAATGCTTGGCTAAATGCTGGTCCCGCTCCGCAGCCATTAGGGCGCAAGAACAATTAGTGATGGGCAGAAAAGTTTTGAAGTATTGTTGGAGCTGCTGAAGACTGTATGAATATATTTGTATTGTATAAACTCAATTTCTTTTAGTATTATATAACTGCACAGCACATGTGTGAGTACTATGTTCCGACTGTAAATCTACCTATGTGTCGTTGGTTGACTTCTGTGTGCCCTGGCATTTGAGTGTGTCATGCTCTCTCTAATTTCTCTCTGATGGTGGCACATGTGTTGGATCATTCGGTTCCCTCCATAATGGTTGAGCTGAGTGGTGCCGATCCATGCGTCATGTTCGTGATCGGGCGCCATCAGTTGGGATTGGTCATAACTTAGCTGCCTCGGCCTGTCATTGCATTTTTATGTTGAAATTGTTTGTTACTCTAGACGCTTTTTGCATCGTTCTCACATATATGTATTTATTTTTTAACAAGAATGATGTAACCAAAAACTTGTAATTGAAACTGATGGAAAAGAGTGTCCGTGGAGTTTCTTGCAAATTCTTCTCCATTGAGATCTACTGACGTTTGCGAATTTGCAACTAGAGTCATATTTTTTTGTTGTTTGACAATTCAAAAGTACCTTTAAGGTTTATTTGAAATAAACTATTTTGATTTTGATTTTGATTGTGTAGCTTCCCAACGGTGAAAGAATTTTTGAAATCTGTCTAGTAGTTTTTAAGTTTATTCGTTACATACAAAACATTTTTTTTCCTCTTTATAATATTAAGTATAGATATTAGTATAGATACGAGGCATGCCTTTTAAGTTTTGTCGTTTGAAGAAAAAAACACAACTAAACCTTATAGTACTTTTTATTCTTTTTCAAAGTGTACACCACGTAGCTTAATACACTTTTCCATTCGCTCAAATCAGGTATTATAACATTTATTCCACTCTAAAGTGGGAGTGTTCAAAATGGTTGACTTGAAAGCGTCGACTGCTTCTTCACCGGACTGGAACTTTTGACCACGAAGACTTTTATTAATTTTAGGAAATCTAAAGAAATCGTTAGGGCTTTGGTCAGGACTGTATGGAGGATGGTCAAGAATTTCTACTTTTTCCTGCTTCAAATACTCAATCGTTTGACGAGCGCTGTGTGAGCTTGCGTTGTCGTGGTGCAGGATGATGCGTCGCTTTGAGTTAGATTTTCGAAGTTCGGCGATGATTTGTGGTAAACAAACTGTGGTATACCACTATGCGTTAACCGTTCTACGATCTTCAAGTGCAATAGTTGCAACATGGCCGGTTTTTCTAACGTGGCCACCATCTTCTTTGAAGTGCTTCGAGAATGAACAAATTTAGTCGGCTTTGGCTCGTCTTGAAAGACCAAGATTGTAGATTTGTTTGGAATTATGATCGTAGGCATAGATCCAAGATTCGTCACCACTGATGATATCGTAGACGTGATTGGACTCTCCTCGGTTGAACCTTTGCAGAGTTTTCTTACACCATCTGACGCGGGCCGCCTTGTGATCGTCGGAAAGCAGATGCGGTATCCAACGGCAAACTAGCTTTCTCACACCAAGTGCTTAATTTAAGATCTTCTGAATGGTTGTCCCTGAGATGCCTAATAGAGCCTCTATCTCTCGATACGTCACATGACGATCTTCGAGAATTAGTTGTCTCACAGCAATTATGTTATCTTCAGTGAATGCGGATTTTGGGCGTCCTACGCGAGATTTGTCACTAACACTAGTATGTCCACGCTGGAATTCTAAATACCAGCGTTCGACAGTCCGCAGACATGGGGCTTCATCACTGAAAACAGATGTTAGCTCTTCAAAACAATGAAGCCGTGTCAGGCCTCTTCTAAAGTTGTAGAAAATTTTTGCACGAACATTTTCCTTACAAAGATTCATTTTCGTACCTAACCTGACAGATTCTAATCGACACTGTGACTAAACAATAGCATTAATCCTAATACTTTCAACTGTTTTGAGATTCAAAATTTAAACACATTCGAATATAGAACAGTTCCAAATTCAAAATTACTGGGCAATATGGAAACGAAAGGCACGCCTCGTAGACTGATTCGTTATGATATCTAATACAACTCCATGTTTTTAGGGGATTAGTTTTCATTCTTTTCTATACACCTTCTAGAAACAATTTAGCAAACCTACCGAACGTCAATCACGTTGCTTATTGCGATTACAGTGGTTAAGTTGTCTCCTGGCACATTGCAGTTCTGAAGTGACGGCCAACCAACTCGTGCGTGAAAGCATCACGTCGCTTTTGCGTTATAAACGATCAGATTGCTTGTTTAACTAAGCTTAGGTGTGTCATTAATTATTATCTTAGTGCATATTAAAGAGCTTATATAAAACATGGAGTTTTCATAGAGTATTCGTTATTATTGTGATGGGTGAAACCGTTTGCATTAAAAATGTATAAAAACAATACTGACATTCAGAACTCCGCTAATAATAAAATAGCTTGACGAAACTAAATTGCATTTTAGAATAGTAAAACTGTAGAACGCGCAGGTGATGTTAGTTTTGTTAGTTTGAAATGAAAGCTGGAGGACGTAGGGGTGAATGTGTGGGGTGGGGGCGCATGCGCGAGCTGGGTGTGTCTGTCGTCCGGCGCGACGCGGCGACGCCCGCCGGCGGCCGCGGCAGTTCCGCAACACCGTCCGCCGCCGGCCGCACCGCACCCGACCATTGCTGGTAAAATACCAATCACTTACACCTCTATCACACATAAACTCCTCAATCAAAATAACAATAATGTTTCACTCACGGTTCTCATCTCATAGTGTTAACAATGTCTCTCTTTTTGGTGTTATTGAGACATCGAACTGGTGGCCAAATACGTGCGCATTCCTTTTTCAGTTTCCACCTACGCAAAAACCACTTTTTTACACATCCTAAATCGGAGTTTTTATACCTGATTAAATAATTACCTTGTGGTATTTTGATACATGACGTTTTGCTTTTGAGTTTCATTATTTAGAGCGTTTTCCGTGACCGCTTGATGTTCGATAGCGGCGTCTGATAGGAAGCTTCAATTACCGTGATCAGTTTCTCCAGCCATTTGCTGGAACTTAAGTATTCATTTATTTATTTAAGTCGTTTTAACTAAAATGTGTAGGTGCTGAACATTCATTAATAGACTAATATATTATAGATACATTTTGTGCGTGATCTATTTAGAGTAAAACAGGGTTTAGGGTGCAGTTGACGCTGTCAGTGGATATTAATTTTTTGCGGGTCAAAATTTATTTGACTATCCTTGATTTTTATCGGAGACTTGTTTTGATTAATAAAGTTATCATCATAGAGTTACATTGTCGTTGTAAAACTTACTAGAAACGTGTAATTAATATTCACAATCTTTAAATTAAAATACACTTCAAAGAACAAAAAAGTTTGTTAGTGTATGTGCCTAAATAAAATAACTAAATATTAAAAATATTCATTATTCTTCAAACATAAAAGTGCAAATCTAGTGTTGAAAAGTTTGTTAAGGTAACCGCGAGTTTTTCAGAAATATGCATATATTCTATCTACCTTTTTTCTAATAGGTAAAAAGGTTGTATATATTTTGAAACCTCTAAAATCTTAACTTTTTGGGCATACTTAATGCATAAATTACTACTATTTTTTTTCAAAAACGAGCATTTATTTCTTTTCACCAAGATTAATATAATTTTCTTAAATAAACATTAAAGAACCAGTTGGCAGCCATATTTAAAAAAATTCCAAAGATAAAAATAGTGTTCTAAATCTAAAGTTCGCTCAACCAAATAAAAAAGAAAGCAATGAGAATTCACTGACATTCCTTGATGTATTAAAGTCTGCACAGCAACAGAAAGCTCGAAAAGTGCAGTAAAATAAACAAAAAGTGTGTCGTAGCTCGTAGCCCTCCCGCGCTTAAATAGACTTGGCAATCATTCCCCGGTCCCCACAGCGAGTGGCGTCAACCCCTCGCATTTGCCAGTAATGTATGTACCGTCATGCCGCGTGTGGTCCCTCGTTATGTGAGCAATTTTAATGGAGAGCCCTCCGACGCGACGCCCGCTAATTGTTTGAAAAAGGTTCACTCTACCGACTCAACCGCGTCTCTCTTCTGTACTGTACAGCTGTGTTGTTTCAGTTCACTTGAAATAATCCTTCTGCTTTTTATGTTTTTACTCTTCAAATTCTAGAGCTTACTTAGGTTAGGTCATAAGAGACAGTTAGAATCATATTTTTAAATATTTCTTAACCAATCTAAGTCGATTTATTAGCAAAATTCTACACAAACTAGCAAAATTTGCGGAACAAAATAAAAATGACGATTTTCTTTTTTATTTAGATTTAATTTTAAAACCGTCTATCAAGAAATTTTTCCTAAATTAAAAATACAACTTTTAAAATATAAATGAGATCGCATTTAGTACAATTTTTGTGAGTTACATGACTTAATGGGAAAACTGGACATTGTTGTTTTTTTAAGGTTACTAAGGAAATTCAAAAAAATAATTAAATAACATTTTTATAATAAAAATAATATCTCATAAAATTAAGATTCTCTTTCACGTTCTCTTAATAAAGTTTTCATTCAGCTAGACATGTTGAGAATAATGTTTGCCATTGTCTCCTTTGGTAGTCCCACCATTCCTATACAACGGTGCTTCGCAGTTCACCCACATTGACAGGTGTAGGGACTATGTATTTTGCCCTTCGTTTTAGCAGGTCCTAGACGTGTTCTATCGGATTCATATCTGGTGATCTCGCCGGCTATGCCAAAACTGCGATATTGACATTATTAAGATAGACAGGAGTTGAAAAAGTGGTATGCGGCCGAGCATTATCCTTAATCTAACGAAGTGACCCTTGATAAACAGGCAAATGATACCACATTTTATTCTTAAATAACACTTTTATAGCGATCTGCAATAAGATCTCCTCCATCGACCACCACCAAGTCCGTACGAGCTCACAAACATATCCTGCCCGAATCCAATATTGTGCCTCTACCATAAGTGACTGTAGTGTAAAAAATTTACAGATTATGTTGTTCTTGTTCAAGTTAATACATTTATTGCGGATCGTCAATTCGATTTAAATGACTTATCACTAAACAATATTTTACTCCATTAGTCCGTGAACCAAAGTCCATGGTCTCTAGCAAAACCAGTGGAACATCGGTGGGCACGAACGAACCAAAACCAGCTTCCTTCAACTTCTTTCATACCATCAGCTCACTTACTGTTGCACTTCGAACTTTCTCCAGCTCATTTCTAGCTGGATGACCTTTAAATGAAACTATTATTCCTGTAAGAAGATCCCGATCTTCTCACAAAAGCATTAGTCTCTCTGAATGATTAGAAACTGCAAAAAAAATTTTGAAACGTCTTAACGATGAATTACGCACATCACTCTGTAGGTTTGATCATTCCTCCTCATCTCAAGTGCCCTGGCCCTCTCAGTTTGGATTAAGTTGGGCATAATGACGTCCTTAACTTCTAAAAAGATCTAAACGTTAAAATAAAACAAATAACTCAGTATGTTAAAGAAATTTTTTCGAAATTTTAAAACCAAATCTTTTAAAAGTGGCAATAAGCGAATTTTTTCACAAGATATAAGTTCGAATAAAGGTAAAACAATTGCTTGAAAGGTGACATTTAATCAAGAATTATTGATTTTATTATAAAACAGAAGAAAAACCAACCCGCAACGGTAAAAAAAAAAAGTTTAGTTATCATTTTTTTGTGCCGCTAATTTTGTCGGTGTGTGTAGTTTCAACTAAGTATCGTGATGATGCTGCAAAAATAAACTATCAGCTGCTAATAATATCAGAATTCCTAAGTTGAGATATCCCACAAGGCCTTCCTAGTTCCCACGCTTACGAATATGTCCAGTTTATCTGCTGATTATCTCGGCACAGTGCACATTATTAACCACTAATACCTATAATTAATTCACTATGCATAATGGCACCAATATAATCATACCCAAAACGATGCAATAAATGACTGAAGCAATTCATTTATTGAATGATAATATCAATGATTCTAAATTAATTGTTGTTCTGAAACATCATAAATTCATAACACAGAGAGCGAAATATCATTCGGATCAACTGACAATATCGGAGATAGGTTTGTCGGGCGTTCCTGTAAGCGGAGCTGTATATCCCCCTGCAGGAAATCAACTCGGTGATTTGATTCATTACGCAACCCGGTGCTCGGCCGTTGTGCGCTTTCAGGGTGTTATTAGATCAAGTCATCTGGCGTGAAGCAAATTCGATAGAAAATCTGCATTTGTACTGATGAATTCGTTCTTCGACATCAATTTATCTGAACAAGATATTTGATTTTGGTGTCGGAATTCGTACTTCTCACAAATTTCAGCTCAATTTGAAGCTCGCGGTAGAGAGACAGATGTTAAAAGTATTTCATACAGCGATACGAGCAGCAAAATGTTTGCGAAAGCTTTCGCGTAAATAAAGTTAAGTAAGTGTTCCGGGACAGGTTGTGATGTCGGTAATTGGTGTAGTGTGTTACTTAGAGAGGGCTGCTCGCTAGTCGGTTGGCATGACGCCAACCCAGTCGTTGCTCTTATCGTGGTTTGCTAGCCGACACACTAATGTATCTATGTAATGCTTCGCTTCTACTTACTAACGTACTTTCCATAATTACTTAAAACTTAGAATGATTCATAAATAAGTGTTAAGTTTGATGATAGTTTCTTTTCCTAGGACGATCTCTATAACAAACTTAAACTACGTATTATAATTGCTTTAAAGTTTGTTATTTATATAAACACTTTCATTTGCTCCGTCCTAGTTGCATGAAAATATCGAATTTCACTGGGGATTGCCAGTGAATATGGAAATTTTCACGCATCAGCGAAATTGGAGCTTGGCTCTGAAAAATATCCGAGCTTTCAGTTCCACACAGAATTCAATTAGTGAGAACTGTAGCGTGAACTACTTCTTTTGTGCTTGTTTAATTGGATTTTTAAATATTTTTGAGGCTTATATGATTAACATGATCTCTGCTTCGCTGTTCAGGGGATATTTCCGAAAATGAAACTTTTAAATGGAGTACAAAAAAGAGAGAGATTTGTGACGTTTTAGATATTGAAAGTTAGTCAACATTTTTCTTGTTAATCTTTATCTTTTAGTTTCTTCAGATCGCATTCAGTGATTACTCTTTGTCTACAGTTAGGGGTCTAGAATATAAAGTTCTAATTTATTTAGGTTCACCGACTTTGGTTCCTCGCCCGGCCTGCCCCATTCTCATAAATATACGCGCTGTACATCATCTCTACCGTGCTACTTAAGCAGTTACTTTAGCTTTATCGTACTTTGTCTAGGTCACCATGGATGGTAAACGTGTGACAGTTCCTAAGCGTGGCAACATATTTTCATTTAGCTTTCGAAGGGCAACTTTGCTTAAATATTTGTAGTTTTCAAACTTGGAATCATAAAACAGCGTCAACATCAGTGCATTTACAGCGCCTGATTCAGGATAGCTCGCAAGAAACGCATCTCTAACGCCAAGCTTAATTATAACTAATTATATTATTCATAAAGGTAACGTGTGGTCTAGTCGCGGTCATTTATAGACTGTAAACAATCGAATATGGCCTCGGTTTAACGACTAGTTGACGTCAGGACGTTACTGCCAGTGGTAAGACGCTCATACCGTGTGTATTAAGGTGAGCTAGAGTTGTGTGTTGAATCGTTGAATGGGCAACTTCCTTGAATCTTAAAATTATTAAAATATTCTAGTGAGGGGTGTGACGAAAGGCAGTTGATTGTTTAGTTCTATTGTGGAAACGTTTCAAATTGATTGTAAAATGGTTTATATGTCGTGTGTAATAGAGACGCAAGGAGCGCGGGCGCATCGAGACGGGCGCCATCCATACTGTGGAGCAAGCGCAGCTGGGCGAGCTGAGCAAACACATCCCCGAGGGTGACGGTGAGAAGAGCCCCGTTTATAGATATCCCTTTCAGGTAATAATATATTTAATATTAAATAGTAATATAACCATAAACAGGTATATTTCGTAATGTTATTTCTTAACTGTTTAATTGTAAACTTGTGCCAGTAAAAACTCATTATCATTATGTATGTATGTAAAAAAACTTACTCACGTGTATACGGTCAGGTGGGGTACTCGGAACAAAACACAGACTACACACTTTACCTCGTCGCCGGTGACCACACGGAACGCCTGCAGTGGATCCACACAATCAGATCGGGTACGTACCCACCCGCCGTTACATAATGTCGTTTATTACGTCTGAAGTAGGTAAACTCTGTATCTGACAATCAGTATTGTTAACTTTGTACGCTCTACGTATATCAAATCTTTTGTATACCGTCTGTATTTGAGAAGATAGGTCTTTGTTAAGAACTGGATGCATATCCGTAGGGAGTATAATATAATTTACTGCCTTTTTCGTAAACGCACTAATGTTGAAAACTTTATATTTTACGAAGACAAAGTTTGGCCCAACTTTTCACCGTGCTTTTTTAAAGGGGATAATATGGTCTTCGAACGAACGACTGAAATTTGCCAATTTCTCTTGTTCTTTGTGTTTCCGGGACATATTTAATCACACTAATAATTGCGTAATTAATTGCCCGTGTAAGTGCATCTTGTGTCATGTGGTCCAAAATTAAAAGCAATGGAAAGAGGCCTGCGAAGTGCGAAATCTTTTAAAGGAAGATGGTTTCTAATAAGAAATTACAAACAGAATAGTATTTTATTAATTTTCGTACCACCAATTCCAGGAACAAAAAGGAAAAAAAATACTATTTTAAAAGTAGTTAACTTGTGGCAGTGGAGTGTGAAGTTTAAACAAGTTTTTTTCAAAACCTAAAGTCAGTTACTATTAACCAAACAGATCTGAAGAACAAGTCAAAACCTATAACCTAAGTCAGGTCACCCGTAATCAGAAAAATCAGGGCAAGTCAAAACCAGTAAGACAGGTCACTCAGATCAGGAGAATAAATCAAAACTTGTACCTAAGGGAGGGCATCCCTTATCAGACAAGTCAGGAGCATAAATATTATTATAGCATTAAGGCATGGTGGGTTATAGTGTGCACAGTTACTGGCCGTCGAAATCGGTACCATCCCGGCGCGTGGTCTGCACGGCGCTGGAGTTGCTGTGACGCGGAGAGACGAGCTGCTCCAGGCTGCACGGTCGCTGACCTCTGGACCCTCATCGATTCAGACCTTGATCTCCTCGCAGTGCAACAGGACAATCGACTGTCGAACGACAGTCAGGTAACACGTGCGTACACATTTCTTTTTAAAATTATTTAGGCTATCCAGTTACTGGGTTGTGGAAGTCAGATAGGCAGTCGCTCCATGGAAACATCAGGTACTCAGCTGTTCAAGTTACTGGAAACCAACTCCGTTGTAAAAGTAATTTAGTTGGGAAAAGACTGGCAGATTAATAACGCCAAGTTTGACCGCTGTTTCACGCGATGATGTGGTCGATAATAGGGCAATTAATAGCGCCAAGTTTAACCACTGTCTCACGCGATAATGTGGTCAACGATGAAGCACGCTTGCCTAGAAATAACCTATTCATTCTTGACTTAAATACCCCTAGGTTAAATGCGAACTCAGACTTCGGCAGGAAATTCAACTCTTCCAAATTCAATAGGTCAAGCTCCTTAGCATTTCATCAAAGTCCTGAATAATACGTTTTGGCGACACTCTTTTGAACTATCCAGCTCCGTACAAACTGCAACTTCTATATTATTTTTTTTATCTTTAACAACTTTCTCTATTTTGGTCACAACATAAAAAAACTTTGTTCTCATACTTACCTAATAGACTATACCTACATCAACTAATTACCTATATAAAATAAATCATACAAACGTAGATATGTAATAAAACATACATAAACATTACTATTCTGATTATTCGAGATAACTCTACAAAAAAGAGTTGGCCGTAGCAATCGAAGGCTTCTGTTGAAGATGGCATAATCTCTGAGCGAGTCAATTGCCGTTAATGACGTATGTATAAATTACCTGTCTCCTTTCAACGTATCAAGAGACCAGCAAGTGAAAGGGAGAGCGCTAACCGCCTGCGCTCGCGCATCGAATGGTGAATGTAGGCCGAGCGCGACCATCTTTGAGCCCTCGCTCGTCGTCTCGACAACTATAAAGCCTTGTTCTCCATGGGCTCATCGTATGCAGGGTCTAGATATTGTCATCTAGGGATTCTAGGGTACTATTACTAAAAGCGCCTACAATATAGTGGGACCATGTTTTATTTGTATAGGCTTGTAAATTATTCCGGTATCTATAGATCATCGAGATATACAATTTGTACATATTACTTTTATTATATTTTAAATCTTAAACAAAAATCTTTTGATGTTTGTAGCAGTATTAATGGATCATTTTATTGTTGTTCGAAATGTTTTTAAAAGAACTTGAATTGTTTTTCTAATATATAGTTAGTACCTATATATATTGTTTCTATTAACATAAAGCATAATATATGAAAAAACACGTATTAGCTATTGGTTTTACTCAATAATTTCATTATTTATTGGTACCTTCTAAAGAGTTACAA